>JAQNBH010000003.1:12035139-12277639 GCA_028752905.1 Cladorhizidae sp. MBARI D1340-BT2
AAGGAGGTAGAACAAGAAACCCCAGAGCCTGAATCAGAGCAGTCCGAATCAGAGGAAGAGGAAGATGTAACCGACCAGCTTTGGCAAGACCCAAGCAGTAATGATCCAGTCACCCTTGGCTCTGACATTGATGAGCAGTCTGAAGAAGAAGACCAGCCCGACAGTAGGTCCAGTAGGAGAAAGGCCAGAGCCATTTTTGTCTCCAATAAAGACAGCCATCCATTGGATCACGACAAAACACAGTTCCAGAAGGAGCAGAAGCAGGACGAAACGTTGAAGAAGTGCTGGAGTAAAACAAAGGAGATTCACAGTTTGTGGAGAAGGACAACCTTCTATGGAGGAAGTCTGAAGACAGACTAAGAGAGGAAAAGTTGCAGTTATGTGTACCCAAACAGCACAGGACATTAGTGTTGTCACTGGCCCACCGACCAGGCCACTTGGGACGGGATAAGACCACTCAAAGGATCTTGGACGACTATTTCTGGCCAGGAGTGCATACAGACGTCAAGAAGTTGTGCCTTGCCTGCCCAGAGTGTCAGAAATCAGCCTATCAGTCTAAGCACAGAGCACCTCTGAAACCTCTCCCAGTTATTGATGTTCCATTTGCGAGAATCGGCATGGACATGGTAGGACCCCTGCCCAGAACAAAACTGGGACACAAGCACATCTTGGTGATCGTTGATTTTGCTACCAGATGGCCAGAAGCCATCCCACTGCTGAAAACCGACAGCCAGACCATAGCTGATGAATTAATGGTGCTGTTTACATGAGTAGGAGTGCCAGAAGAGATCTTAACGGACTGTGGGACAAATTTTGTGAGTCGCCTCATGCAGGAACTACACAAACTAATGGGAGTAAAGGGAATCAAAACAACACCCTACCATCCAGAATCTGACGGCATGGTTGAAAGATTCAACTCGACCCTGAAGACTATGTTGAGGAAAACTTTGAAGTTGTGGAAAGGGCAGTGGGACTTAGCCCTCCCACACATCCTAGGAGAATACCGACGAGCGCCTCACGAGACTACAGGGTTCACACCATCGGAACTGTTATATGGCAGACAGATCAAGGGACCATTACAGACCCTGAGTACGAGATGGACAGCTACAGAAGCAACACCAACTGATGTGATAACCTACATTACAACTATCCAGGACCGAATGGAACTACTGAAAACACGACAGATTGAGAACACCTGTGGTAGGCCCAAAACTTTTGGCAGAATGGTACGGTCCATACTCAGTCATCAAGAAGATTGACGAGCTGACATATGAGCTGTCTATGCCGGATCACCCGAGGAGGAGAATAAAGAGACACATTAACCTTCTCAAAGAGTTCAACTCCCCAACTGCAGCATGTTTGGCTATCACAGAGCTAACAGTGGATGACTTGACAAAAAACCCAGAGGAAGGAGGGGAAGGCAGAGTGACCATCAGCCAAAATGTTTCAGCTAAAGAGAGAGAACAACTGGAGGAGCTGGTAGCAAGACATGGACGGTTGATTGGTCAAGGCTGTGCAAGAGAAGCAGAGATAAGATTGGAGACAGGGGATGCCTACCCCATCAGCCGGCCACCATATAGACTGGACCCAAGAAAGCTCCAAATCATGAATGATGAAATCAGGAAACTGTTGGAGATTGGAGTCATCAGGCCACCCAAAAGTCCCTGGGCATCACCGGCCTTGCTAGTGGGAAAGAAAGATGGTGGAGTACGTCTATGCATTGACTACAGACGGCTCAATGCAAGTCAGATCCATTCCCTCTCCCAAGAATAGACGAACTGATTGATAAGCTGGGACAGGCAACACACATTTCTACTCTGGACCTTGAAAGAGGATATCATCAGATCATTGTCCACAAGAATTCAGTATGTAAGACGGCCTTTATTTCTCAGCATGGAAAGTGGGAGTATGTCAGAATGCCATTTGGGCTGAAAAATGCTCCATCCGTTTTTCAACGTTTAATGAACAGCATGCTAGCCGACATGGCTGGATTCGCAGCAGCTTATATTGACGACATTATCGTCTTTAGCAAGACCTTTGAGGAACATATTGTCCACCTGGAAGCAGTATTTTCAAGACTAGAAGAGACGGGACTGGTACTCAAGCCAACAAAGTGTAACTTGGCCGAACCCACTTGTCAGTTACTTGGCTCACAGAGTAGGAGCCGGGGAAGTACGTCCATTGCAGGCCAAAATTGATGCTCTTACAAATTACCCCAAGCCTCTCAAGAAGAAAGACATGAGATCCTTCTTGGGGTTAGCAAACTATTATAGACGGTTCGTTCCAGGATTTGGATCCATAGCAGTGCCTTTGATGGAGACAACTCGGAAGCAGGCACCTGACAGGATAGAGTGGACGACAGAAAGACTGGCAGCCTTTTGGCAGCTCAGGACAAGTCTCACAGAAGACTCAGTGTTGGTCAGCCCAGACGAGGAGAAGCCATTTCTGCTCTACACTGATGCGTCAGGAGTAGGAATTGGTGCTGTCCTCAGCCAACTGGGAGAAGATGAGATGGACAGGCCAGTGGCCTATTACTCCAGGAAGCTCAAGCCAGCCGAGACCAGGTATACTGTTACCGAGCAGGAGTGCCTGGCTGTTGTGGAGGCAGTCAGGCATTTCAGAGTATATCTCAGTGTGGCTCTCTTCACCTTTGTGACGGATCATAGCAGCCTCCGATACCTGACTCAAATGAGAAACGAGAACGGTGGTCTAGCAAGATGGTCACTGGCTTTGCAGCCATACCTGTTTGACGTGGTTCATCGACCAGGATCACAGCTGGTGACAAGACAGAACTTAAACTAACAGAAATTATATGCACATACATACTCAGTACGGTATTGTGTTTATTGGTGTCAGTTGATGTGTTAATTAGGGTTGCAAACCCAACGTGTTCTAAGCCTGGCTGCTCCTCATAAAAGGAGCTGTCCTGAGCCTGTTCTGTGGAGTTCATTGCGAATATAGTTGTCTGTTGTGTTTTGTTATTAAAGCTTCTACAACCAACTTCAATTGTACAGTCGTAGCCAGCTAGCTACCTGGTGGCAGTTTTACCATAGACAGTTTCGGTTCAGTTCCGTACCGACCACAGGGTTACCAGTCGACCCCGTGACAGTATGTGTGTTTTAATTTTTGAAGAGTTGAAGTACTATATATATAACAGAACTTAACACGACTTGCATCCATATGCAATCTATTATGAGCCACATATGCTATCTCGGGTTCAATTCTCCTAACTGCATATCCTGGCAGCAAATATTTCTTGCATGTGGCATCATAAAATGAAAAATCCACAATGTCGTTCATGGAGTGCACAGACCGGAGATTATTCTGCTCGTCGAGGTTTTCAGTATTTGGTGATGTTACCATCTACCCCTACTTTTTCTGCCATTCCACATGCTCCAGGATTATAAAATGACCATCTGAATTCACATGAAGCAAATGGTTTTGTGAAAGTATAGTTTAAATGTACTGTTTCTGTTTTGTCTTACCACGTATACTTGGTTGAAGAAATCATCACTATCCAAGGGGAAGATGTAATCGTACGTCCCTCTGAAATGATATAATTATACATGCAATCCAAAAACTGAAAAATGATCCTATGGACATAAAATTCATTATCATCATACCACTCGTGCCAAACAGTGATGGAGAGGTAACCTTCTCATACCACATTGTATGTAAACTCATCTGACATGAGGTAATCTCGGAATCCACCATCCTTGATGAAAGTATCTATCATGGCAAGGTGTACATGTCCACTCCAAGTGTCTTCTGTATCTGTTGAACTCGGGTAGCCATGAAACGGCTCTGTTGTGTGCTTTCATGCATGTCAATACTGATAGATTGTGCTCTACAGACAGCTGGATCCCAGTCTAGGCTATTATCATTAGCAGGTTCCTCTCAGTGTATCCAGTTCATGCCCATCTATAATTATGCAACCAGTTCTTTCTCCTTGTTCTCTCTCCTCTACTGACAGTTCTCTCTCCTCTACCGACTGACAGTGAAGCCAGTTCTGTCTCTTCTACTGACTGTACAGCCAGTTCTCTCTCCTCTACTGACTGTGCAGCCAGTTCTCTCCTGCACTGACTATGCAGCCAGTTCTCTCTCCTCTACTGACTGTGTAGCCAGTTCTCTCTCCTCTACTGACTGTGCAGCTAATTGTCTCTCTACTACTGACAGTGCAGCAATGTCTCTCTACTTACAGTGCAGCCAGTTTGTCTCTTATCTACTGTCAGTGGACCCAACATTACAAATTGTACAGTGTGACTAGGATATAATATGTTTAACAGTGTATAGGGGGTGTCAGATATACATATATAAAATTTTGATATTAATCTTTAACAGCCTCTCATAAAGCATTTTATATATTGTTGTGTTGTGTGTGTTGTGTATGTGTGTGGGGGGAGAGGGCGTTACTAAATGAATCTTGTAGTTACCACTTTGGGGCTCTTTAGATTCGTACTCTTGTAAAGCACTTTATATATTCTTGTACCCTTGTATTTTCTGATATTCTTGTTCAGTATAAAGTTATTTCATACAGTTTGTCATTCTTTGGTCCCTTACTCAATTATGCTCTCTCAACCACATTTAAATATAATTCTGAACATTTTTGTTCCCTTTCTCTCCCCTTTTTTCCCTTTCCTCCTATACTTACTATTTATTCATGGTGATAATAATATATAATATATATAGCTAGCAGAGAGAGGAACAGTATATACCCGGTTTTGCATAGGACGACAGAATGGTGGGCTCCTAAAGGTTGATATTATAGTGATATCTCTGCTTTAGTATAGGACAGTATGTTTTAGTAGTAGTAGTAGTAGTAGTAGTAGCAGCAGCAGCAGCAGTAGTAGTGACAATTGCAATCACTTTCTCGATAACTTACTCTTTCAATGCTTTGGCATGATGCTAATCATTATTATTATAATAAAGCATGAGATCAAATCAGAACAAGAACTTTGTGCCCTTTAACTTATCGTTATCAGAGAGACATAATTATGATTACATACCAGCCAGGTATATTATTCAAGATAATGATTATTTACCAAAGCTAAACCAAAACTATTTTCAATGGAAGTTTCTAATCTACTTTGAGGAGCTCTGTCTTAGATATATACACTGATGAAATTATGAATTAGTTAGTTGTACTACCCATCATCAGTTCAATATTCATATTATATAGCTTTTTTGGTTACAACTGCAGAGAATAAAATCCAAGCATATAGCTTATATCACTGTAAGTGTAACTGTCTTACTAGGAATAATTCTATTTGCAACAATTTTGAACAGCAAGGACAAAACATATAGGAAGAAAGAAGAAATTGTGGACAGTTTTATTCAACCAACGGAACAACAGAAGCTTAATCGCCTCATTCAATCCAAGAATGAAAAACCCGAGAAAAAGGTGATCAATATAAACTTTTACTTGCCGGTGACACCTCTGGCTATAGATTTTATCATTTACAGTGCATACTTTGATGAAAGGCCACGAAATGGAATGGACACAGTAATGTCAACATAATTATTCTGGATAAGAATCAATAGAACTATATTGGACCACAAGTGGATCTCTCAATGTGGAGTTGGTTCTGCAATGACAAATTATTTTGAGATCTGTTTTGTCAAAGAAACTAATCTGCCAGTCGGATAGGTGATCCCTCCGAAGAGGTCGCACTTGATTGCTACAACTTGCCTATAGTGAATGGTAGAAGGACATTTGTGGTTTATCAAAGTTGGATAAATAATGCCACTAAGAAGTCGGTGTGTGAATTTTTTACACTATCATGATTCCTGCTCCAAGGATCCAACTGTCTGGAGAGTACAATCTATCGGTATTGACATGTATGAAAGCACACAATAGTGGTATTTCATGGCTACCTGAGTTCATCAGATACCAGAAGGTGTGTACCATATACAGCTTGCCATGATAGACACTTTAATAAAGGAAGGTGGATTCCGATTTCACCTCATATCAGATGAGTTTACATCCAATCTGGTATGAGAGGGTTACCTATCCATCACTGTTTGGCATGAGTGGTATGATGATCACAAAATTTATGTCCATTAGACCATTTTTCAATTTTTGGATTGTTTAAGAGGACATACGATTACATCTTCCCATTAATTTCTTCAACCCAAGTATGCCTGACAAGACAAAATTAAAAGACTACTGTTTCACAAAATATTTTGCTTCATGCGCTAGCCCTAGCCCTAGCCCTAGCCCTAGCCCTAGCCCTAGCCCTAGTTCTGATGGTTGTTTTATTATCCTTGAGTGTGCAGAATGGCAGAAAAAGTAGGGGAAGATGATAACATCTCCAAATAAATTATGCAGTATATAACTGAACAAATAAACTCAAGTCCATGCATGCCATTGTAGATCTTTTGTTTCATGATGCCACATCTATTGGATGTTGGCTGCCAGGATATGCAGTTAGAAGAATAGAACCCGAGATAGCATAATATAATAATACATGGCTCACAATAGATTGCATATGGATGCAAGTCATAAGTTCTGCCAACATGTTTTAGTTGTGTTATCATAACGCTCATCAGTAGGGCAGGGTACTGCCTCATTTGTAGGGCTGGGCACAGCCTCATATGCAGGGCAGAGTACAACCTCATCTGTAGGGTAGGACAAGCCTCATCTGTAGGGCAGGGTAAAGCCTCATATGCAGGGTAGGACAAGCCTCATCTGTAGGGCAGGGTAAAGCCTCATATGCATGGCAGGGAACTGCCTCATCTGTAAGGCAGAGCATGGCCTAAGCTCTAGGGCAGGGCACAACCTCATGGCAGGGCAGGGTACAACTTCATTGCAGGGCAGGGCACACCTCATCTATAGGGGAGGGCACAGCTTCATCTGTAGTAGGACACAACCTCATGGCAGGGCAGGGCACAGTGGCCCCATCTACAATGCTTGGTTAGGTCAGGGCACTTCTCACCAAGTGGAGACCCCATCATCTCAATACTGAGCTTCCCCTCCCTCTAGACGTCTTCCTCGTCTGTTCACCACTCAAGACACTCCAGCTTCTCTTCATTCGTATAGCATTCATCGTGATGATGGCCCAGGCAATTGATCAGGTTTGACTACCTGGCTTTTTAATTCCATAATTATACCTTGGAAATCTCCAAGATTTCTTCAAAGGAAGCACCCCTCATTTCTGAACATTCCCCTCCTTTTACATGGCGTGGCCTTAGTACCAGTGGGTCAACCAAGAGAATAATTTTGGATACCAAAAATATTCACCCTGGTGCTCCCATCCCTCGTCCCATTCCCTCTCCTCCCATCCCCCTTCCTCCCAGCTCCCCCTCTCCCAGCAAGAAATGACTTAAAACACAGGTAGAATTGACCTTATCCAGAAAATGGAATTTATGCACATCTTCTCACGCACCCTCAGGATTCTGAGCAGTCTGTCATGCTAACCCTTTATGCACATATGTGTGTGTGTGGCCCAGATGGACAATAGATAATGATCTGGAGTCACTAGTCCACTACACGGCTTGTGTCACCGGGACAAGTAACGCACCAATCAGATTGCATTACACTTGTATCTGTAGGTTGTGGCCCAACAGATTTCTGATTTGCATTTCTGTGAAGTCACCACACCTTGGATACCACCTTGGATACCACCTTAGAAACCACCTTGGATACCGTGTATTCTGGGATGTGGAAATTAAGTACACTGCAGGAGCTAAAACCAAGTTATCCTCGAAGCATTCTTTCTGTACTATAATGCAATGATTTCTCTGAGTGATATTGACACGGAGATTTTTAATTTAGGTAGAGTACATGACTTGTGCAACTGTGTATGTGCGTCAGTGTGAGTGTATGTGAGTGTTTGTATGCCAGTGTGAGTGTGTGCGTGTGAATGTGAGTGTATGTTTGCGAGGGTGTGAATTGATTACATGTAGTCATGGTAATTTATTTCCTAAGCAGACATGTACAATCAGCCAGTGCCCAGATCACAAGCCTATTCGAATTAAAACCAACCATGCCAATGTTTTTAAATAATCTACTCAATATATGTATGTATGTATGTATGTGTGTATATGTGTCTGCATGTATGGATGTGTGTGTACAAATATGTGTGTATATATTGTGTATATGTATGTATGTATGCATATGAGTATGTGTATCTGTGTATATATAGGTGTATGTATGTGTGTATATATGTGTATCTACGTGTATATGTGTATGTGTTTATATTTTTATGCGTGTCAGTGTGTATGTGTGTAGATACATACATGGCACACAGAAAACATAGTACCTTTATAGAGTGGCCACTGCTACTTCGAGACCTGCAAGCTGAGAGTAAAGTTAAGTAAAAAGTCAACCACCACAACAACAATACTAACAACAACAACACCAAATCACATGATAGTGACAATAACCACAATGATACAAAATGCACAATACATAGAAAGAAATGCGTACCCTCCACTCTCTCCCCGACCCAACCCAAATAAGAAGTGCATGACCTTAGTTGCACATTAATTCGAGTATTGTGAGTCCTAGGATAGTTTGTTATGGAGAAGACACTGCCTTCTTTGCTTGCATGTCCAATTTAAACAAAAAGTGGGAGAAAAGAGAGAGAGAATAAAAGAGAGAATAGCGGTCGTAATGTACATTTGATGGTGATTCTAGTGACGTAAGTGAAGCTGTTGAGACAGAGACCACATCTGTGAACGAAAGTGTTGGGCTGACAGGGAAAATGCAGGCCTGAGGCTATACATATTTGCCTGGCACAGCAGACCAAGTAGTGCAAGGCCACTTCAACTGCTGATAAGCAAACACTCCTGAGGTTTTACTGACCAGGAAAAGGAGTTCTAGCCACAGGGCTACAAAAAACTTCCAAGTCAGTGTGCATCACCTTTACAGCTGTACATGTGGTCCAACACAATTTTATTTTTCCCAGAAAAATGAGAAAAAGTTTAATTTCCTGAAACTGGTCTTCAAAACTGTCAAAAACTTGTATAAAATTGAAACCCATGTAGGTTCTCTAGAGGGCACATGGAGGGGCTGAGGTGAAGTGGATGCCTTAAAGGCACATCGAGGGGCTGAGGTAAAGTGAATGCGTCACGGGCACACAGAGGGGCTGATGTTAAGTCGATGTCCCGCAGGCACACAGAGGGACTGAGGTGAAGTGGATGCCTCACGGGTTATACCAATGGTCAAAGTGAAATTTAGAGATGATGCAACCATAAGAAACAACCTTTCAGTAGTGTTAAGGGTAGCTAACTGTGCACCTTAGCAGTAATGACATGTTAGACCTCATTGGCTCCGTACTTGGCAGGACCTCCATGCGAGCCACACTGAGCCGGAAGGAAACCTGCAGCAACCTTCTGGAAATGTGGAGGCATGAAAATGACACGGCAGGCCAAGGGAAAGCCACTGCACAAGCCACCAGCGGTTATTTAGATAATTTAGACTCTGGTTGCTGCAACATCATTTTTATAGGAAATGATGTAAGAGAGTGGCTTTATCATGTCAAAGTATCATGTCAAAGTATTCTACACATTTTCTTCATTAAGTTTGACAGTTGTTGGGTTAGTGTCACAACCTTGAAGTTCTGGAAGATCTACTGGGCGGTGAGGGGTGCCTGATGAAGTTCAGAAAGATCTACTGGGCTGCTGTGCTGTGTGTGGTGGCTTATGATCTACTGAGCTGTGCTGGTGCCTGGTAAAGTCCAGGAAGATATATCGGGCTATTTGGGGGGGACTGATGAAGTTTTGGAAGATCTACTTGGTTTAGCCGGTGCCTGACTCAAAGGCAGAAACTTTGCTTAGAGTAATCGAGGACCTCATCAGATGTAACCTCGCCCTAGCTTTGTGTCGATGGCAGGCTGCATAACACTGTTGACCAGCTGGATTGGCAAGGTGAGAAGTAGATATTCCTCTACGATGTGAGTGTGGCATTTCAACTGATGAATATTCATCTAAAACAGCCCCACCACTTCTATACTTACTTCAACTCCCGTGCCCACTCGTCGGCTGAGCAGCAGCTCATTCCATCTCTGTTTAGTGATCAACTAGACATTAGTGAAGGCAGGAAATGGTGATTATTGTAAAAAATGTTAAAAAAAGAAAGAGCATTGTCGCCAATAGTCGAGCCATAAAAATTATATCAACTTAAGCAGATTCACTTTTTTTCATGATACTCCTACAGCAGAGAGCACCATTTTACCGTTTCAATAAATGCTAATTTCCATTTCAGGTTCATCATTAAGAAAAATTCTATTTCAATATTATCATTATGAAAAGAAGCAAAAATGAATACATGCAGAAGGTACAGTAGATACAGCAGAGGAAAGCTGGCCAATTACATGTTTAGCCATAGCCACTCCTTCACTGCAGTTACCATAGAGACCATGGTGGGTCATTGGGCATAATTCAATGGTTTACATCAAAGGGTTTGTCACAAGATTTGTTAGAAAACCAACCCTCACTACGACTATCAGTGTCAGTGCACTGGGGAATCTTTTCCTGTTTGGGCAGTCATTGGCTTAATTTAGTTATTTGTTTGTGTCTATAGTTGTTGGTTTAATATTTGTTTTTTGGTCATTAATAATATAATAACTGAAATACATCAAGTACAAAGATCATCGTATAAATTATACCAGTTTGTTCCTGTGGCAGTTGACAATTCACGAGCTTTGGGTCACCAAACCTTTGCCTTTATCACGGACCTAGAGTAGCATTTAGTGTTCCAATTCCTCCTGCAGATGCTCTCTATATATAGCCATTCAGAGAGAGAATGCTGCCGATGCTGGGGTCAATGGACCAATTGTCAGATAGAGTTTTGAACAATTTTTAATCCCTTCCCTCCCATTTTTTCTTTACCTTTTTTAATTTTTACTAACTTAATAATAATAATAACAATTATAATAATCTGGTTTTTTTTAAATATAAAAAAGCGTATACTACCTTGACAAGTCAATAAAATTAATAATAATAATAATAATATAATAGATGCAACAACAACAAGAAATAGAGACAAGACAGCAACAAATAATGGGTCCACCAAGAGACACTTTCGAATTTATGCATGGGCCATTGCCTTCTCTGTCCCATGCTGTAATCTTGCATTCAACTACTTCAGAAATGTTCAAGACGTCATTCTCATTGCCACTAGAATCTCACTAACAATTGGGGTGGAGTAAATAGGATAAGATTTGGTTCACTTACCCACATCAGCGAAAGTCGCCGAGCTCCCATGCTACTGGTGCCACACGAACTGACAGAGCTTCTACATGCCTAAAGCATAATATCGCTGATCTTTTACCAGATGAATCCACACATTCATCTGGTAAAGTATTCAGCACCTTGAATTTATTTAACTATACCATGAAGAACGGTGTGAGACATGAGCCATAACATTTCATTCTGGACATCTGAACTTGTGTATTTGTCACTCTTGCTTTTTAGCCATTCAGTTATATCCTAAATGGCCAATACAGCTATAATGTATAATGATTGACAGATTTATTGATTAATCTTGACTTCTCAGCAGCAGTATATAGCTGAATAAAATTACTCTGATTATGATCATGTCTCCTAAATGCCAATTCCTTTCTGCTGCATATTTTGAAGAATATTCACTAGTACTCTTCGATTGAGTTTTCCTTCTTCTTTGTATGCTCCATCCAATATCTTCCAACATTTTTGCCATGTGAGTTGGATCAGCATACTTTGATAGTTGGCATCTCCTGCTGATTGGTTATGGCATGAAAAGTAGTAATTAACATAATACACGAATGGTCTATATAGCTAGTTATATATATAGCTATATAGCTGTTCAGCTGGATATAAATAGCTTTAATTAAGTAACCACTCTTGAAGAAGCATCTTTCCAATTGATATAGCCTTGACTGATGTAGGTGGTTTCCTCTCTTTTAATCTTTTGGCAAAAAATTCTTTTTGTCTGCCTGAGAATAGTAGTCACAAAGCACAGTCTTTGGGCCTCTTGGATAGTCCAACCACAACCTCTCTGCAAACATGCACGTTTCAAGCTTCTTTATTATCCCTTGCTACCAAAATGGTAAAGATTGGCTGGTGAGGAACAGAGATATTTTCTTGTGAGATACTAATTAACAGCAAGCCAAGCTGAGGAATTGTTACTGGTCTTTGCGCATTAGTCATTTTCCACGCCTACTTCTTTTCTACCTTGCCTTTTTTCTACCTTCCCTCCCTATATTTATTGGTTGCGGAGAGGACCGCACGGCTGCACCTCCCCCCTAAATGCACTGATATTGGTTTAGGCACCCGTACAAGTAGGGGGCCTACTTTCGTACAGGACGAATGAGCGGCATGCGCGCCTGACTATAATTGTGGGTCCATGACCCGGAGGTAAAGGGTCGCCGCGGCACTGCCGCCATCACAACGTGCGCAATGCTTGGAAGTCTTGAGGCGAGGTCATTAGGCTGGACAAGTTTGTTAGATATGAATGAATCCTAATCTGGTGAGCGGTTACTCTATAATATGTATGCCTAGGTACTTTGCTACAACCTTTAAAGTAAACGTGTGTGGGGTTGGATGGATCATGTAAAGAGTAAGACTCCAGAATCAGTGCGCGTCAATTATTTTTCGCGGTATATATTTTAAAACGCTACTTATCTTAAACGCGCGCGCTATGTACAGAGCAGAGCGAGATGGCTTCAACGATCAGGTCGATTGCATTTGGGGAAAACAAGGAAGTCATTGACTATTTTAGGAGCAAATCTCTTTTGGCAAGTACTGTTTACTGTTACTTGTGGAATGTAAGGGAAAAAATATCTAAAAAGTAATAATAAGATAATAATTATTATGATGAACATGTTTGGTGTTGTTTCTTGGTGTACAGTTGCAAAGTAACTATGGTTGGACGTAAGAAGTCCAGCCTGAAAGATTTACATGGGGGTGTCCTGCGTGTAAAACCGTAAAGACGATTCGGCATGGTTTGTATGTCTATGTCGATATTTTGAGATATAATAGTAGAGATAATTATTATATTATATATATATTTATTATTATTGAAGGGAGCTTCTTTGCGAAGTCAATGCTTACTCTGCAAACTTGGCTTCTTATGATATATTGGTGGGCCAGAGAGTACCCAGTTACTGCTGCTGCAAGTGAAGCAGGGTGCAGTCGACCAACTGCGATTAATGTGTACCAGTGGTTGCGGGAAGTTTGCTCAACAGCCCTTTGTAGCTATCCAATAATCTTAGGTGGGCCTGGAGTCATCGTCCAAATTGATGAGTCCCAATTCAGTCACAAGCCTAAGGTGTGTTGTCAATTGTCACATTCTAATTGTCAATCAAGACTACATTCTTGTGGCCAAGCAACATTATCAGAATAGCATCATTATTATAATTATTGTGGATACAGCATCATAGGGGCCGGCCACCAACCTCTGACATATATGGGTGTTTGGAGTGGTGGAAACCAGTCATACTCCTGCGCTGGGTATGCTGGAAACAATCACAATTCCACTCCATTCTATGTAGTTGTTCAACACAAATGTTCAGGTTACATGCAAATAGTTCCCCGGAGAGACGCTGCAACATTACTCCCCATCATACGGTCTCATGTTGCAAATGGAACGATAATCCATTCGGATCAGTGGGCTGCGTACAGACAGGTTGCTACTCTGCCTGAAGTGGTTGCTCATCGGACTGTTAACCATTCAATAGAGTTTTTAAATCCAGTCACAGGTGTGCACACACAAAATGTGGAATCCTACTGGAATAGAGTGAGTTATACCACAAGATATACACAGTATGTAGATAAATTGATTTTATGCAGGCGAAGATAAAGTTGAAAAGGTTCGTCGTGATCAACTTCCTTCATACCTCGATGAGTTTATGTGGAGGGAGACGAATGCCGGCACAATTGCTGATGCTTTTGGCAGCATCCTACATGCAATCAAAACACAGTACCCTGTATAATTTTGTCCTCTGATGTTTTGTTTTGTTGAATTGTTTCTTGTTGGTTTTTGCTGCATTTGTTGTTTTATGAAGTTTTAATATGAAGTTGTGTTACTTTTTTTGAGTTAGTATAGCTGCTATGAATATTGTTCTGTCCTGAGGTAGTTGGTAGTTGTTATTTACTTCGAGTATCCTTTCTTGATGCCTTCTGACCTCCATTTTAGTGCGCGAGTTTTAGCGTGTAGAGAAAAGTGCGTTTTAAAATATATACCGCGAAAATAATTGACACGCACTTATTTTTCGATTCTGGAGTCTTACTCTTTACATGATCCGAATTTCTCACACATCTCTCACAATGAGAATAGAAAGCCAGCTGTTCTTAATGGTCGACTTTTTTTGTTGTTTCTTTTTATTTTACCTCCAGTACAATCATGAAGGCGGTATAGTCAACGTTTGTCAAATTAATCATGTAACCTTATCGCGATATATTTTGAAATAATCATTAACACAAAATAATCATTAACACATTTAGACATTAACCCTATCAATATATTTTGATTATAAATATGTGAGATAAGTTTTTCCTGTGGCATGAGAAATAATAAACATGCTTGTTTTATTGTTTTAAGGGAAACAAATTTTCCTTACAAATTGAATTGTGTTGTGTTATAAATAGTTTTTTCAATTTGATAACTGCTGGCAGATCAGTTGCCACCTTGGACTGACTTCATGGTTGAATATTGCTTTGCCTGTGAAGGGGAGACAGGTGCATTTTTTAATTAAAAGAAAACAAAAAAACTTGTGGTTACCATTTTATAGCTCCATAGATTCTGTAAACTTATGGTATGGACTTGATATATAGCTATATAGCTCAAAATAGGGCCCTCTGTGTGCTCTCTTTTGATGCTAAAATATTTTTCAAAAACTATGGCCAATTTACTTGGTAAAGTGGAGGGAACCTCAAAACCTGAATGCCTGATTTTGCTGCATAAATATCTCCAGATTGCCAAGTGCTAGAGAGTTGATATTAGCCCTACTCTATGCATGACCGTTTTGATTAGGCATTAAAACTTAAGTATGTTTGCAAGTGCCGGGTTGTAGGTTGTAAAATGAATTTCGTTAAAATTGGGACCTGGTAAAAAATTTTCCTGTATTTTAAAGAGTATAATAAAAGGGTTGTTGAACTAGTGGTCTTCTATGTGGATATATTCTATGTGGATATAGTCTTGTTTTTAAAAATTATTATGCCAAGTCAATCCAATTGAGCCTATTATTAAATAAAATGTATTGATTTCTGCTTGTTGTAAAGTGATGTGTGGATGCCAAAAAAATTCACACCGCCCCCCCATCCCCCCAAAACAACAACAACAACCCTTGACACTAGAGCTCCATAGGTTCTGTGCACCAATGTAAAACAGGTAAAAAGATAGATCTCCCCGTGTGCTCTCTTTTGATATAGAAATATATATTAATGTTGCATAGGTATAACTCGGCCAAAGTTACATGCAACCAAATTGGAATACCTAAAAGTCACGAGTGCCTAACTTGAGACAGCTGTAATAAGTACCTGAGGTTACCTACTTTATGGGACGAGTTGTTTTTTTTGCTTTCATTAGGCACTCAACCTTGACTATGTAGTCGAGCATGGTCACCGAAAGTCGGTTCTCTTGCTAGCGCATTCCAATCCAGAGCCACAATAATGGCAAATTCAGGCAATATCATCATCTATTAAGAGCATGCCAACATCAACCAACTAGTTGTAGCTTATTGTTGGGAGGGATTAAGGAGGGACAAAAATGGCTTCGTCCACAGCAATTTTTGGGAGTTCCATCTAGCCATTGGGCAGGCTTAAGCTCGGATTCTAGCAGCTTGCTTTCTCCTAGGACTAACATTGCCAAGTGACTGCCAAAGCACCCCACTTTGTGGAAAATTGTGCTGTCGAATCCCAGGTCCACCTTGCGGAAAACTGAGCGAATATATTAGGCATATATTACGACTCACCTAGACCTTGCTTTGATGAACAGTGCATAGGCACCCAACAGATTAATTAAGGGCTGACCCCCCCCCCAAATGTGTGGTTAGAACTATGTGGCTCCTTGGCTTCTTCACACTAACTTCAATGTGTGAACTTGTCAAAAGGTTGATTTCTCTTATGAAACTAAAAATGTTGCCTAGGTAATTAGGTAACCTAGGTAATTAAGTAATAACCATGCCAAAGTTACATACATCTAAAGTTGAGAAACGAGCGTTTCCAACCATGAGCTACAACTAATTGGTTGATGTTGGAATGTTCTTAATAGACGATAAGCTAGTGTGTCTGTTTGTGGGGAGTCCAGGTAGAGAGTTTCCACTCGTCTGTTCTCAATAATTCTACTTAGAAAGAAAATTGCGAAAATAGCTGCAAATTTCGTGAGTGGCTATCCAAACGTCAACAGGGAGAGCATTTCGGTTGGGATACTGTGCTCGACCAACGTGGTCCGTCCAGGCTCATCCTGTATCACATCTTGGAACTCTTCTTTCAACTCTGCCAGTTGCTGTCGTTGCTCAGGGTCTAGTTGAGTATAATTTTTGTTCTCCACTTCCAGATTAGGTTGGAAAGGGTCGTCACATTCTTAGTCTAATGCCAGGAAGACGGTTTGAACCGGTGAGTTCCAGAGCTTCAATCCCATTGACATGGAAGTTCTTATACCTCTTCCCAGTCACACCCAGATCAACCTTTTAGGTGACGTAGTTTTAGGTGACGTAGTAATCTTTTGCGTGATTACGAAGGGTCCCTGCCATGCACTTCGAAACGTGTTCATTTTGGTAGGCCTAAATACTAAGACATAATCTCCGACTTCGAAAACTTTTTCAATAGAACTCTGGTAGAATTGTAGTTTTTATTTCTCCTTTGCACTCTCTCATTCTGCTGGGCTAACTCATGAGCTCTGTCAATGTTCTCTCATAGCAATTTCATATATTCACCCACGTTCTCTCCTGTGTCTCTCCCTTTCCAGTACCTGACAATCTCATCTAGGGGCAATCTCATTTCATGACCAAACAATAGGTGAAAAGGTATAAAAAAAACACGTAGACTATGTATTGTGCTACGATAGGTCCGCAATACGAACGGAATACAACGGTCCCATTCTGTGTTTTCTGCTGAGGTGAGTTTCTTTATCAATCTTTTAAGGATTGCATTGATACATTCCATCGGTCTGGGGATGGTAGGGGATATTTTAAGTTGGTGGATGCCAGTCATTGCACAAAACTGCCTCATGATCTTCGATATGAAATTTGTGCCACTATCTGTGAGTATCTCTTCGAGCACTCCTACTCTCGAAGTCAAATGAATTAAACAGTCTACTATAGTTTCCGTAGTCATATTTTTGATGGGAAAAGCCTCAGGCCATTTGGTTGAGTATTCCATTGTGACTAGGAGCTATTTATTCCCTGCCTTAGTTCTAGTAAGGGGTCCCACTACAGTACACGCCAAAAAATTTTAACGTACTGTTTGCGGTGTACGTTTGCGGGACGCTTGAGTCACAGCGTTCCTCTACCGTTCGCCAAACGTTCGACAAACATTTCCCAAACGTTTGCCAACAATGTAAGTATGTACCAACGGTACGTTAGCCACGAATTGTTAAACATTCTAATATTGAATTCACTTGCGCATGCTCTCCTGCGATCGACGAAGGCAGGAGAAAGGCTAATGCTAGTTACACGTGTTTTAGTGCTCAACTACTCTGACTTTTTAGCGCTCACCTACTTCTCCGAGTAAATGCATTATTCTATATTTAAGAAACAGAGGATTCTTACTCTGGAATCAAGAGGATTCAATGCTACAGCTATAGTCCGCATTTTGAATGAGGAGGGCATGACAGCAACGAGGCAAGGCGTCTACAGTTTTATTAAGCGGTACCGTGAGGCTGGTACAATCGCCAGACAGCCAGGGAGCGGCAGACCTTCGTTGGTGACAAGATAGTTGTAGAGGAAAAGATGGAGGAAAATGACGCTTATCAATTACACCTCCTCCTTCATGCAAAGGATATCCACTATCCCTGAGGACAGTGTTGCGGTACCAGACATTGCTTGGTGGACTTTTCGAGGCAGTGCGTACTGCCAACTTATAAGAGAAGTCAACAAGGTTTGTTGTTTTGCGTACATAGTTTAAGCTAAGCTAGTGAAAGTTAATGCGAGTGTAGAAGCTTTCTCTTATGCTGAAGCTAGTGGCTAATGATTATCTAGGCCTTGGTTTTGGTGGCAGTTTGGCTAGAGTCAATGACGATCGGGATAAGCCATTTGATTTAAAAAATTGGGCACCTTGTTGTTGTGATGCTTTAGGACTAGGTAAGATATTGATATTGAACACTGGTGAATTTGTACAGTGACTTGTGTAATAAGCCTGTGATCAATGGCAGTATCATTTATCCCTATCCTAGGTCAAAAGATGGGAGTGGGCCAGGCAGAATGTTGACGAAGCGGCTAATGGGTTTTTAAATGTTATTTGGACAGATGAGTGCACGGTTCAGTTAGAAATGCACAGGTGGTTTTGTTGCCGAAAGGTAGGAAGGGTAGGAAGGGCACCAAAGAACAAGCCAAGGTATGTTACATGCTGTATTATGGGCGTGTAATATTTATGATATACAATCTTATTTGTAGGGAGAAACATCCAGTGAAGGTGCATGTGTGGGCAGGAATCAGCATGAAAGGGAGAACCGGAATATGCATCTTTGATGGCATCATGAGAGCACCACTTTTTGTGGAAATTCTCAAGACCCTTTTACCCTTTGTGAAGAATATTTGTTATTTGTCCCTGTCATCGCTACATGCAGGACAATGACCCCAAGCACACATCTAGGCTGGCTCAGGAATTCTTGAAATCGAACAATGTTAATTGGTGGAGGACACCTCCTGAGTCTCCAGATGCCAACCCAATTGAAACCTATGGCATGAATTAAAAGAGTACATTCGGAGGGAAGTAAAGGCCAAGACAAAGGCTGAATTGGTGGATGGAATAAGATGATTTTGGTTAACTGTAGATAATACTAAATGTCAGAAATACATTAGACACCTTAGAAAAGTAATCCCTAAAAATAATAGTACTGGAGGGTGCAGCTACAGGGTACTGAATATTTAATATTAAATTCTTATTGTTCATGCATTCTAGTTACTCATTAGTTATAATGTTGTACATAACATATTCATTAGTAACAATTTTAATAGCAAAAATTCAATTAATACATACAGATATGGAATTATATACAATATAATATGGAATTATATATATACAAGCAATATTATCTAATTACAAGTGTTCTTATTAATTTATACAATGTCCAATAAACAGAAAAATTAAAACAATATATCATAATAGACTACTTATAAAAAATAGTCGTCATTACAACTAAAGCTGGTGCCCAGCACAGCTGCAGTATTACCTCGCTGAACGGCTACTGCAATCCGCTGGGAAAGGAAAAAGGAGGAGCGGGGATCATCCGTTTCCCATTTGACGTTCACCCAAATCCGAAAAGAAATGACCTGCAGACTTGCCAAATGAACCAGCCGTCTCGATCCCGATTGGCACAAAAAATGGGAGACAGCCAAAGAGGGGTATTTAATCCTCTTACGGTATTCAGCATTGCTTGCCACCGAGCCAGGGCTATCAGAAGACAAGGAGGTGTAGGAGGGAGCGAAGGTGTCTACAATTGTAGCATCCCATACCAAAATACGCCCATTCTTCCAGGGAATGACGGAAGCCCCATCCGGACGCTTACCATCAGAACGTGACAAGCCCGGAGGCTCCAGGTGCGAGGGAACCTTGATGGCTGCCAAGGACTGCCGGATGATCTCATTTACTTCCCCGTATCTGGAGTGACGCCCTTGGCGGCTATACTTACAACTGAGGCCGTGTGTGCCGTACTTGTCAACATTAAGACCACACAAATGACATGAGTGAGGGTGACAAATGGATAACCCTAGGCGTAAACCCATAGCAACCCTGATGACATCGTCAACCATACGAAGTCCCAGTGAGGACATGGGAAGGGCGTGAATCCATGCTCCAGACTCCTTGCAAGCTGCAGCCTGAAGCCTCGCATGAGATGTTAAATCCACTGCAGAATCTAAAAGGGAAGCATACGCCATCTTCACGTGAGGATTGTCCCAAGCCTTTTGTTGCGAACAGCTAGTGTTATCGGGAGGAAGGTTATTGTGACCAAGGCTCCAAACTTCCAAAGCTGAGTCACAATCACTGTAATTAAAATGAAGACTAGTAGGAAGGATCTGATGAATAAGATCGAAAGCATCGTTTGCTGATGCCAAAAAGGCAGAAGAAGCAAGCATAACGGCACTTCTGATCCCAAGACCACCAAAACTGACTGGGAGAGAAGCCTGAGCCCAAGCTGGGTCATTGACATCAAGAGGAATGTTGGAGATCTCACTCAGGATGGAGCATTGCAATGAATCATGAATCAAAATCATGGAGTGTGGGTGAAAGGAAACAAGGGGTGGGGGTCTCAAGGAATATAAGAGCTTTGGAATCGAGAAGGCATGGCGAAGGAGACAGAAGGCATTGTGGGCGTGAAGGTGTGTGAGTCTGCTGCCCATAAACTTCAAGGAATCGATCTTGGCATTGATCATTGCTTAAATACTAGATTACCACCGATAGGGGACCCCAAAAGAGTGGCCACCTCCGGATTGACTACCCTGAGCCCTGGAGCAGCACAAAGAGCCTCCCCCAATGTTGCTGGGTCGTGGCAAATGAGCTCACACTTGTCCCGGTTCAGTTGCAAACCCACCTTCTGAGCTGCACACTCAACCACATCCAGATCCTGGAGCACTTCGCTCAAACTACCTCCGAGAGTACCATCATCCAGATAGAACACGTCGGAGATCAACTGAAGTGTAATTCTGTGGATGGTGAGAGAGAATAAAAGGGGGCCCAGGGGGTCGCCCTGTTGAACTCCCTCAGAAGACAGGATGAACTCATCATTCCCAAAGAAGAGAGAAGAAGGGGAGATAATAGGCAGTCACCCCCTTATAGAAACGATCATAGAATACTTATTAGGTACCGTAGCAAGATTTATTAAGTAGTAAGTTACCTGATTTTTTTGGTTTCTTTGGGGGGAGGGGGGTGGGCGGATGAAATGTCAATAATATATTAAATGCAAGGGAAGTGTTTATTTACTATACAAGTGTAAACGTTTGGAAGCTTGCTGGATGGCTTCCAGGCATTTTACCCAAATTGGTTCAAATTCTGCCTGAGCCTTCCAAAATTTGGGGTATTGTTCGTAGATAGTTTTCTTTAAGAGTTTTAGCTCTTCGATTGGAAGCCCAGGCAGATCTCGATTCCCCATGGGAGTACACATCTTCATTATATTGTGTCCAAATATTGCTTCTCTTGCTAGCTTGCATGCCAAGGCTCCGACTTTGCAGAGTGGTTGTAATTTCGGATATCTTGCTAATGCGATGCCAATATCGTCATGGTCCTCTTGGATCATATGGGATGGTAGTTGCCCGCTTTACAACACCAATTAGCATGCATGCAGGGCGATCAAGTGAGGTTGTGGCTATGGCAGCAGGAGAAGTGACAGTGGAAGTGAGGTGTGGGTTGGAGGCGGCGGGAAACGAGGAGAAGAGGTCGGGGGACTGAGATAGCCTCTCCAGAATATCGTACAATGTTCTCTCAATTTTTTTAATTGATCTCGACAGTTCTTTCTGGCCTTTCACCATTACGTCAAGCCTCTCTGATTGCTCCAACACTGCCATCTCCATGTTCAGCTGTGGCATTATGGACATTTGACCAATAATAAATTTACATGATGAACATTTGACCAATAATAAATTTACATGAACATTTGACCAATAATAAATTTACATGAATATTTGACCAATTATATATTTGGTTGCACTTCCAAACTCTGGAGTAGGAGGTGTTGCCCTAGCATCACCCAACACATATTCGCCAATATCCTCCATTTCTTGGTGAAAGTTCCCTGGCACTTCAATTTCTGCTAGTTGAGCAGAACAAGGCGAGGTCACCAGTATTATGGAACCTATTTTGTGAAATCAAATTATGATGAACACCCAATGCATTTTAGTTACTTCACCTTCAGCAGGTTTCTGGAATTTCCCTCTTTTGGGAGCTTTGGTAGACACCTGAATTAGAAGATTTTTAGAATCGATTACTTCCAAAATCAATGCATGCAAAGCTTACAGGAATAGATTCAATTGGATCGGAAGAGCATAGAGTAGGCAATGGAGAACGTGCCAGAGCTGTGCAGGAGGGAAGCATCATGTGGCCATAGTAACAAAAATCCATCATTCCAGATGAAGGCTAGAGCATCTAATAGAACCATTGAGAGTAAATTATAGGTTGATTATTGAACTGTAACACACCATCAGGTTTCTTTCCTTGAGGTTCTTCACCTTGACCATTCCCCCTTTTCCGCTTGGAATTCTGAATTAAATTTGTTGAATTTAACTCAGATTATAATAATTAAGTAGTTGATTTTTTTAATATAGATTGTTATTAGGCTAAATAGTTCCACACTGTGCTGTAATATATATATGTGAAGGCCTTGACATGCTCAGCAATATCAAGATTAAATCATCAAAATAAACAACTAACACCAGACTGTGCCATTGTTTGAGGGCAAGGAGCTACATTTTCCTCATCTACATTTTCCTCATCGTCTTGAAAGACTGGCTCAAACTCCTCCTCCAGCTCCTCCATGGCTGCTTGGGTACCTATATATCAACATAATAAATCTCACTTGAACTCGATTTAAAAAAACTTCTTTCAAATTTACCAACAGCTGAAATCCTCCCTTTGTAAGTCAGCCTCCCCGCTTTGACCTCACATTCATCTCCGACCAAGGTGCCCCCTAAAACTTTGCTGCTTGGTACAGCAGAGACCGAATTTTCTTCGGGCCAGAAGACCATCTGTAAAGTATCAATAGTTCAAAGATAAATTAATTCTGATCTAAATGCTCATCTTGCTCTCAAGATGAACACGCTATGGTTAATGTACAGATATTTGCTTGAAGTAGCTAACATCTTGGTTGGTTATACTGGGTCCTCTGCGCTAGCTTTTAGCTGTTTTTTCCCTACAGGCAAGTATACTTAGTACGATGAGCCAAGGTAGCAGCTAGAGTTCTTCGGAGAGCCACAGAACAAAGAATAGATATAGCAATGAGAAGCAGCAGACTGTTCAACCTCGAAGTAGCAAGTAATCGAACGCGCCCTTTCGTATACGTGGTGAAGGCTACCGGAAATGTGATTGCGCATTTCGGATAATTAGTAGCTAACATCTTGGTTGGTTATACTGGGTCCTCTGCGCTAGCTTTTAGCTGTTTTTTTCCTACAGGCAAGTATACTTAGTACGATGAGCCAAGGTAGCAGCTAGAGTTCTTCGGAGAGCCACAGAACAAAGAATAGATATAGCAATGAGAAGCAGCAGACTGTTCAACCTCGAAGTAGCAAGTAATCGAACGCGCCCTTTCGTATACGTGGTGAAGGCTACCGGAAATGTGATTGCGCATTTCGGATAATTAAAGAACGGTTTGTGCGTTGGGTTTTGCAATTCTGCTTGAGGGTTGCCTGTGCGTTGCCTGACCGTTGCTTGTGCATTCCTGATTAAACGTTTCTGCGTTGAACGGAAGCCCAACGCAACGGTACGTAGATTTTTTTTGGCATCTACTCGTATGGTGATACGCTCGAATGGCGTAGCTATCACGAGGGTGTAATGATGCTCTCATTACCACTAGCGGGGCGGACTTTTGACATATTGGACAGGATTTACATATACTTACATCTCCTATGATCCTGTACCAATCCAATCTCGTCTGAATTGCTTCAAGCGTTCGGCTCTGCCCAAAGTGTCCCTCCACTGGTGAGTTGTGTGCCAGCCTCAGGATAGTCATCCAAGCTTTCTTCAGTGCAACGATCAGCTTCTTCCCCCGGGGTTGGTATGACTCCTGCATAAGCAAACTTTTTCCCACAGATACGGACTGTTTCCTTCATCTTCCTTCCTCCGTATAGTTGCTAGTGTATGGTCCTTTTTCTGCAACTCCTTCAACTGATCTGGGGTCAAGGTGTCGAAAACTGATGTGTCTTTCTTGGCTTCCCTCAAATCTGGAGGTGTATCGATAGTTGGAACCTTCAGGGTCACCAAGTCCTCTTCCTGCTCTTGCTCTCTCAGTTCTTCCAACGTATGGCTGACCCCTCCCTGGCTCTCTTGAAGTTTTTGAGCTTCCTCCTCAAGTTGGTTTTGGCCTGTTCTTGAGCTCGGGTCACCACCATGGTCACTTCAGAAGGGACCACGTTCTTGGTTACTACCGAGACTCTTTCAACTGGAACCAAGTGTTCCACCTCCTTCTCTTTTCCTGCGTCCTGAGCTATGTGCGCCTCCACTCCTCCTGCTCGACGTATGTCCGGTAGTAATTCAACCACTTTCCCTTTTGATGTTTGGTACCTCCTCCAAAATCTCTCGCAAACACTTTCGAAAATGTGGTACAACGCGTTCCATTAGCATATCTACCTCAATATGTGGGGACACAACCACCCCCAGATCTATTTCCTTTCCTTCGATCTGCATTGTGATCCTTGCTGCCGGAAACCATATTTGTTTGGCGCTGGCAGTAGTGTATGGGATCTGCCAGGCTAAGTAGTCTGCCTCCCGCACACATCGAGGAAGAACAATAGACTTGGAACACCCAGTATCGACAAGGGCAAACACCGATTTGCCATTGACTTACCAACTTGGTCCATTTGGGTACTTTCTATTGTCTTCTTTCGACTCTCTTCTTTTGACTCACCCAAAATTGTCTTTTTCCATTTTTATACGACACTCACTCCTATATAGTGTCCCTTTTTTCTGCATCTGAAATACTCCTGACTTAAATCTCTTGATTGCGGTCGTGGTTTTTCCAATTCTCTGGCTTCTGTTCCTTCAGGTCGGTTTTGAGCCTTACCCCCTTTTCTCTCCTTGGGAGAATACTGTTCTCTCTTTTCAAAACGCTTCTAAATGTCCAGTTTCCTTCGCTGGTTCAGGGGAGACAGTTGCATTTTATATATTTTCTAACTTATGGTTACAACTTTAGAGCTCCGTAGATTCTGCAAACTTCATGGTATGGACTTGATATATAGCTCAAAAGATAGGTCTCTCTGTGTGCTCTCTTTTGATACTAAAATATGTTTCATACATGTAGGTATAACTATAGGCAAGTTACTAGACCTAAAGTGGAGGGACCTCAAAAACCTGAATGCCTGAAACCTCCACATAAATATGCTAAGTGCTAATTAGCACACGTGGCTAGAGGATGCTCTAGGCCAGCGGTCCCCAACCTTTTTTGTACCACGGACCGGTTGAATCTCCGACAATATTTTCACGGACCGGTGTAACGGTCTGAGATTGTACCCAGTCTCAAAATGTATTTCGGTATTCTGCGCATGCCCACGGCCACGCCGACCTTGATGCGTGCTGAGATTGTTCATAGGGCCTGTGTCTCCACCAAAGGCGAAGGTCCCATCGGTAGAGAGGAGAGATCGTACAGAGATGCCAGATCCTTGCGACTTACCTTCAAACTACCTTCAAACTAAAGAATTCCCAACTGAGAATGAGGCCAGAAACTTGAAGAACCAGTGTGATATATGACTCCTTAAATTGTTCAAAGATCATCATGTAATACAAAAATAAGTTGCTTCGACAACTTGCTTTCATGCTGTACCCATCAAACAGAAAGATGACACTGAAGTGGGATGATATGCAGAGACAAGTGGTAGCTCAGACTGTGGGCTGTTTGCAATATCTACAGCAACTTCTCTGTGCCATTCTGTTTCACCACAGGATTGTTTCTGGGCCCAGGATGTTTCTGGGCCCAGGAACTCATGCGTTGTCACTTGTCTGAATGCTTTAAACAGGGAGAGCTGTCACCCTTTCCAGGAAGTGCACAGCCAAGGTCACATCTGTCAACAGGAAGTAGTCGAGGTGTTCTGTCACTGTCATCAGCTGTACACTAACAAGAGGTTTATGATTGAATGTAACCAGTGTCGTGACTGGTTTCACCCTGACTGTACATTCCGTTTTTATGTAAACATTGCAAATAATATGTTATAAAGCTATAGATGCAGTTTGAAGTGCTTAAACGTGATTCTCTACAATTCTGGGCACAACATTTTGATGTTGGATTGTTTTTAATGAGTGAGTTAGCTATAATATGTTTGTTGTTGTTGGTGGTGGTGGGAGAGAGGGGTTGACATGAAAACATATTTGTCTTTATGAGATTCTTTATGAGATTATGGTAAACCACAGCGCTATAATCCTACTAGAACATTAGCAGTCCGATACAATTTCAGACTTGATACAACTTCAGACCAGCCCCATGCAGTCTGAAATTGTAACCTCGATTTGGCACATGCGCAGCATACCGAACTACATTTTGAGACTGGGTACAATCTCAGACCGTTACACTGGCCTCCAAGATGTCAAGGATAAATAGGCCTACAACAGAATAAAATGACGCGACCGGTATAAAAACTGATTTATTCTAATAAACGTAAATCATTCAGCATAAGATAAACCAGAAAATCAAATATAAAATGCATGAAAAATGTAACACGGAATCAGTGGGAGCCCTGAGCTTGTTTCTCCGAAACAAGACGATCCCACCTAGGAGTAATGTGAGACAATGACACACGAAGTGTGTTGATTATGTCCAGTCTGTTCCGTGATTTTGTTTTGGTTGCTGTCACTGCAGAAAACCCTATTTCACACAGATAAGATGTAGGAAACGGCAACAGGTTTTTTAATGCTTTTGTGGCGATCTCAGGATATTCTGTCTTGACTCTAAGCCAGAACACCGACAGAGTTGTTGTCCCAAACATAATTTTTAGGCCGCCGTCATTTGCGATCTCAAGCAGTTGATCTTCTTCTTGTGAAGACATGCTCGATTCACCTGGTTGGTTGGCAAATGGGTCGCGGATCCATTCCTTGGCAGTTCGTGGATCTTTTGTAGTTGGGAAGTAGCGCTCGAACTCTTGTAGAAGCGAAGACAGGTGATCGTGTACTAGCTGCGAGAATGAAGGCTTAGGCTGAGTCTCTTCTAAAATTCTCGATAATGTTTGAAACATGTCAAATATATATCTATTCACGCGCCGTCCCCACATATCCAGCTTGGCTTTAAATGCAACTATTTTATCTGCCAACTTAAAGACAGTTACCATTTCCCCCTGAAGCGAAAGATTGAGTTCATTAAGCAGGCCGAATATGTCACACAAGTAAGCGAGTTTTGTGACCCATTCCTCGTCACTGAAATGTGCTGCCAGCGGGGACTTTTTTTCTGATAAAAATCTCTGAAGCGGCTCTCGTAATTCAAACACTCTGGTCAGTGATCTCCCACGGGATAACCATCTTATTTCTGTGTATAAGAGAAGGTGTCTGTGCTCCGCGTCCATCTCCTCACATAGCTGCTCAAATAGCCGCGAGTTAAGGGCGCGTGCTTTGATGTAGTTAATAACTTTAACTACATCATCCAATACGCTTTTAAGTTCCGGTGGCATTTTCCTACTTGCCAGCATTTCCCTGTGAATGATGCAATGCGTAGACTCACATTCAGACTGTGCAACTTCTTTAACCCAAACAATTAAACCAGACAACTGCCCGGTCATGGCAGCAGCTCCGTCTGTGCAAATGCCGACACAAAATGACCATTTCAGTTTTCCTGATATATAATCATCTAGCAACCTGAATAGTTCTGCGGCTGTGGTTTTGGTTGGCAACGATAGCACACATAACATATCCTCATGCACATCTTCCTGATAAACAAATCGCACATAAACAAGAAGCATTGCTTTGTTGTCAATATCAGTCGATTCGTCAACCTGGAGTGCGTACCATGGTGATGTATTAACCCTCTCCAATAACTGTATCTCAATGTCCTCTGCTATATCCCCAATGCGCCGAGTAACGGTGCTGGCCGAAAGAGGCACATGTGCTATCTTTTTAACTGCAGTTTCTCCAAGAATTTCACGGCAAATGTCTATAGTGGAGGGGAGGATCAATTCTTCACCAATAGTGAATGGCTTTTTAGTCTTAGCAATACGGTTAGCCACCAAGAATGACGCTCTCAATGCACTCAAATTTGTTGATGTGGCAGCCCTCATTAACTGCTTCTGCCCTTCGTGTTCACGTTTTTTTCTTTCAAAATACTCCAAAGGCTTGTCTTTTAAGGCAGAATGTTTGGTCTCCAGGTGGCGAAGTAGTTTTGAAGGTTTCATTGCCTCGTTCGAGAGCCGGTCGCCGCATATTATGCAAAGCGGGCTTGGTGAATCTGAACCTGTTGAAATAAATCCATATTTTAAGTAGGACTCCTGGTATTGTCTGGTAAATGCAGCTTTCTTTTTCTTTAAAATCGTAGGCTCTTCTTCTGTTTTCTCTCTATCTCTTTTGCCCCGCGCAAAGAAACCTTCGAAAGACGTTTGTTTTTTGCTCATTTTCCTAGCTAATATCCGTGACGTCACAGCCCTAAGCTCCTCCCACAAATGGAGGAGCTTAGGGCTGTGCGGCCCGGTACCAATAGGACCACGGACCGGTACCGGGCCGCGGCCCGGGGGTTGGGGACCGCTGCTCTAGGCTATTCAATGAGTGTTTTCATTAGGCGTTAAAATTTTTGTACATGGTCAAGCGCGCGGATGGAAAATGAATTTCGTTAAAAATAATTTTCCACCCACACGCTTGACCACATACTAAAATTTTGCTTGCCTTGTATCTGCGTTGTGCCCTCCGCCCAGACCACTCCCATTTCAGTGTCCATGCTGGCCCGAGCTAGCTAGCATGTTGTTCAAGATGGCACAGAGTCATGCAGGTAAAAAACTGAAAAGTTACACAGTGGCTTATAAAGTAGAGATTGTAGAATGGTACAGAGGTCAAGGGATGCAAAATGTATCGTAGACAGCAAATTTTTTTTGGAGTTGACAGAAAAAGAGTGCGTGAGTGGAATGAAAGTACGATATACTGGTTGAGGCCAAGATTGGTTGGGAAGAAGAAAAGGAAACTTCATGCTGGCGCACCAGTCTTCAGCCAATAAGTAGATACAGAGGTCTTTGACTACCAAGAGCTAGAGCGCTCTGAAGGCAGGGCTGTTCTTAACAAAGACCTCATGGAGAGAGCCTTGCAAATCGCTATGAGAATAGGCATCCATGGCTTCCTTGCATCCCCTATGTGGCTACGTAGCTGGAAGAAGTGATGGAATGCAGGCTACTGGAGGTTCACAAACACCTCTCAAAAGGTGCCTCAGGACTTTGAGGTGCAGCTCACCCACTTTCGGAGGACCATTGTCAGACACCGAAAGCCACATAGGTACAGAAAATCAGATATTGGCAACATGTATCAAACAATGTGCAGGTAAACATTGTATACACTGATAGCTTGTCATTTTACCTTGTTTATCACTAGGTTTGATTCAGTACCTTCTGCAACCAACAATCGTCGTAGAGAGAGAAGCATTCGCATTGTTACAACTGGTGCCCAAAGGAAGGGTTTCACAGTAGCTTTGTGTGCCACAGGAGATGGAACAAAACTCCCTGCTGTCATCATTTTCAAAGAGAGAAATGGAAAATTTGGCCCACGCGTTGCAGCAGGACTTACAGTTCCTGACAATGTTGAGGCCACTGCCAGCGAAAATGAATGGATGACATACACAAAACTGCACAGCTGGCTACGCAGGGTATGGGGGAAGTCTTTGTACGTTACACAACGACTCCTTGTCCTGGATGCCTATCGTCCACACAAGTGTGGTGACACCAAGGATGTAGCTGAGGAGTTGGAAACAGACCTGGTATTCATCCCAGGTAATGTAGTGAACCAATTTCAATAGTCTTGTCACAAATGATGGCCTGCAAATGCTTACATTTTGTCTAGGTGGCTGCACATCCCTGGCACAGACAATGGGGATGTTTCTGAACAAGATAAAATGAGGGAACTGTGGATGGAATGGAGGAGAAGTGCCAACTCCTGCAGGACAAAGAAAGGCTACTTGAAGTCCCCCTCAAGACTGGATGCCATTGATTGGGTCTCTGCTGCATGGGGTGCCATTCCAGAAGAATTAATAGCTCGCTGCTTCCTTTACTGTTGGTTTTCTAACAGCATTGATGGTTCAGAGGAGACGTCATCAGGGAATGCGTTCGAATAAAGTTGATAAGGAGAGTGACGACCAAGACGAAGATCCCTTCACTGGGATGAGAGATGGTGAAGCTGATGAGTTTAAAGGGCTAGAAGAACCTGGAGAAGAGGACGAACAAAATCAACACTAGCTAGCACATTTTTTATCTTTGTTACACTGTATTGTACTGCACTTCAGTGTTATTGCGTGAGTGCGCCACGCTCCAAGATCGTGTGCAAATTATTGGTTCCGTGTGCAAATCGGTGGACAAATGACGCAAACTAAGTTGCTGTAGTAACCGCCCATATGCTGGAGCTAGCGCCCACCCCCTGATTTTAGAGGCTAGTGAGTACATATTCTACGGTATCTTGGAAGGCAGTGACAAGAGGGAAATGGGTCGATAGTTCTGAACAAGACTCGGGTCAGTGCCACTCCCTTTGAAGACAGGAGTAATGTTAGAAGACTTCCATGCTGATGGGAAGATCCAATTAGAGAGAGAGAAATTGAATAGAGAGGTCAGGGATGGGTAGGTAGCAATAGCAGTCTTACGCAGCATCATGCTGGAAATTCTATCGGGGCCAGAGGCAGTCTTTGGTATGATGGAAGAGAGTACCTTAAAAACCTCCTCCTCTGAACAAGAAACTGATGAAAGCCCAGCCAGGGCAAGAGGAACAAGAAAGAGCTTCAAGAGACTTAACTGGGACAGAGACAGAACGAGAACAGCAGGAAGAAAAATAGTCATTCAGCAAATTAGCTTTACTTGAGGAAGACTCAACTGAAATTGAGTTAGACAAGATAGGCGGGATATCTACATTTCAAGCTATTCGTTACCAAGAAGGGCATCAACTTTCTTTTTCCCCCTTGAACAATCTCTTCTTGAAGCTACACATGCAGAAAGAAAACTCTGCACTGTAACCACCATACAAAGTGCTTACAACAGCAGTAGCACTTCTCTTCTTCCCTCAACCTTTTGTTTTCTTGGCATCCTATATATATAGTCAATTGGGGTAAAAAAAAGCCGTTTCCCTTAACTTTACCTTTTAAGAGCCAGAGTAAAGGATTTACTAAAAACACATGTGCCATCCTCTAGTACTTTACTATCAAATGATGACTACATAAATTAAAAAAATATATCCTATGTCCTATAATGAAATATAATAAAAATATGGTGGCTTTTTTTTACCCCATGAAAGGGGTAAAAAAAAGCCGGTTCGGGGTAAAAAAAACCCCACCCCTTTAAAAATATCCTAAACGGTAAAATCAAATGTAAATACTTCAATATTTTAATATTTTATCAATTAACGACAATGTAGACAACACCTTTATCAATTGAATATTTTTTCATTAAAATTTGTTCAAATACTACAATATATAGTACAATAATGGTTAACAGTTGGGTTTTACTGCATTTTCTTAAAGAAAAATACTTGAAATTGTTTATCACTTTTGCTTCACACTCGAACTTCAGCAGTGCATTCCCTCGACTAACTGTTTCCACTACTGGCTGAACAGGGCCATACATGCAACCATCCACTGCTACTATCTCCACATCTTCCTGCTTTGGCCAATCGTAGAAAAGTCTGTGCTTCGCTCTTTTTTTGTTATGGAAGCTAAATTCAGCTGATGTGGGATCAGCATCTTCGTCATCACTGAAAACTTTGGTCATGATGAAATAGTCCATGTACCATTGATAATCAATGACTAAAGTTGGTTTATTCATATTCAGTTACTCACATTATATATATATATATACTATTGTATCATTCTGTCCATCAGAATGATGCAATAGTCCATGTACCATTCACTAGGTGGTTTATTCATATTCAAATAATTCATATTACTCACAATTATGCTTTAACTCACAAATTAGCATGACTGGAGAAGAAAAAATGAAAATATAGTACTCGAAAAAAGATGAGAAAAAAATTGCCCCCCCAAAAACCTGGCTTTTTTTTACCCCGAGTGACCAAAAATATCTGGGGTAAAAAAAAGCCGGTCCCAACCCCCCTAAAATATCAAAAAAAATTGAATTTTTTTTTTGTCAATGAATAAACCATTTAGTAACTATTTTCTTTTGGCTAGCATTCATAATTTACTAACTAGTTTGATTAATCTACCCAAAAGTTTAGGTGGGTCAGTTAATTTCCGGTATTTTCTACATGTTTAGGTTCTTTATTTTGTCATGTCCTCCCTGTCAATATTTTTATACAAAAACACACATTAATGAAAAGCCCATTAAAAGTACTTGACAGATCAAGGATTGCTTTAATTCTTAAAGCAGCTGTGTCTTCCCCAGACCCCTGGTCTTTTTTTACCCCAACAACCCCCCCGGCTTTTTTTTACCCCAATTGACTATACACACTGAAACCTCCCTTATCTGGGCAGCGTTGGACCAAAGAGTGCCCTTAACTTAGAATTTCCTTAGAAATTTCTTTTATTAATTACCGTATTCACTCGATTATAATTCGCGACTTGTATTTATTTCAGCCAAATCAAGTTGCGATCTTCAAGCATTGCGCTTGTGCAGTGCCAAGTCAGTCTTGCACTATTGTGCTGATGCAATTTTTGTTTGCATCATTGTGGTTGTGATTGTTTCATTTCAAACATTGAGCTAGGTAGTAGTTGGCTGACAAGAGTTCCTAATCGCTATCGTTATCTACAATGAGTTCGTTATGTTCGATTTGTTCTTCATCCTCTTCGTCCAGGGAAACAAATAGATCTTCTCCACCGCTGTCACTTCCCAACAGCTGGCGAGTAGCTTGCGTAATGGCTGGGATAGCTAAAGCTGCTACTTTATCGTCTTTGAGGCAGTGAATTTCCCCAACTTTAGACCAGTCCACCTTCACAGTGATGCCACAAGCACGGAATGATTTCTTGATTAACTCGGCAGACAAGCTATCCCAACATTCCTTAACCCACCTCAAGCATTGTGCTTTGTCTGGAGCACGCACATTGTCAGCAGCAGTGTAAGACTTCTGACCTGACATAATCCATTGGCTGTACTTCTCCTTGTATGCTGTTTTGAAGGGTTTGTTCCAGGAGATATCTGCTGGCTGCACTAAACTAGTAAACCCCCCATGAATGATACAATGGACAGTGTTGGTGTGTTTGTCGATGCGTGTCTTAATATTTTCCATCAAATGGCACCTGTAGGCATCCCAAACCAAAAGCCTCCTGCCAAAGTTGAGTGTTCCCCATGATCTATCAATCCAGTCCTTGGTCAGTGCCCCAATCATCCACCCATTGCAGCTGTATGCGACCACGACACCCGTGATCCTGTCAAGCTCTGCAATTGGACGCACTCCCTTGAAGATCACGAAAGGTTTAAACTTGCGTCCATCTGCCATGGCTGAAAGGACGACAGTGAATCTCCCCTTGTCGTGACCTGTGTTGCGTATGGGGATAGACCTCTCACCTCTTCTGGCTATGGTGGTGTCTCTGGGCATGTCGAGCCAGAGTGGAGTTTCATCCATGTTCCAATGGAAGACTGGGGGTAGGATTTGGAGTGGCGAAGTCGTCGTACTTTCATTATGAAGGAAGTGACTTTAGGGACAAGGTCATGAGGGAGTCTCTGGCTCACTTTCGTCCGTCTTCGAAGAGAGAGTCCATTTCTCTTCAAGAAATTTCCTAACCACCCCTGACTGGCTGTAAATGTGGTAGGGGTCACATTCCGACTGAGTTCCATGGCTTTCTTCTGAATGTCTGACCGAGTTATCCTCAGGTTTTCAGCCCTCAAGGAGCCAACCATGCTACCAACTCCTCTTCCATATCTGGAAGTGCTGCTTTCTGACCTCCCCCTTCGAGCCGCTTCTTCTTGGATGGTATTTCCTCCAGCTCCTTTTTGTGCTTTCTCCAGTCCCTCACCAGCTTCTCATTCACTCCAAATCTTCTGCCAGCTCCTCTGTTGCTGTGCTGCTCTGCAAATGCCACCACTGTCAATTTGAATGATGCACCAAAACACCTCCTTTTTGTTGTACTAGTACATTGTGTCTCTGCCATTGTAAATGTTGAATTTTGTAAACTCTTCTGACCAAGCACGTGGTACAGTGTGGTCAATCTAACATCGCGTGAGTGTTCTTAGCTAATGATAAACAACTCCGCGTGTGCAAGAGGGTGGTGTAATTAACTTGGTGTGCTACATTTGGAGTGCGGCTTTCAGAGCGACTTCTATTCTGTGTATGACTTATATTCGAGTGAATACGGTAGTACACATGTATTGTACGTACATACAACCACTAATAATGTTGTGTGCACATGTCATTTCAATTCTCATTGTTTTTTTAAAGAAAGATAGTGTTCTGTTTTATGGTTCTCCACTCAGTTCATAGCAGCAGTAGCTCTCCATTTCTTTATAAGAAGGAGATGAACCGGGTCTGTACCACCTTGAGACTCAAGCCACTTCAACGCTACATCAAAGACCTCGCATGCTTTTGTGTCTGACACTGAACTTTGGGAATCCAATTCCTCATCATCACCACTAGAGAAAGAATCATTGATTGATCTTTCACCAACGACTTCACTCACAATTTTTGGTGCCTAGGGTCTTCTACGTCTTCTTCAAGCCAGTCTTCTGGAGTTTGCTAGTTTGAATCACCTGGACTATAGCCCAACTGTTCAAAAAGATCTCTAAACTCCATATCTTCAACATTATCTCCACCAGAAAACAATCTAGTTGTATCATCATCATGGCTTGTAGCTACACAATGGGAGGAACCATCAGCTGGACTACCAGAACCATCATCTGCTCTACCAGAAGAACCAAGAGCTGTACATACATAAGAACGAACCATCACCGACTGCACCACCATCAATTGCAACATGGGAACTACCCACTTTGGAAGGACAAAGGAGCTTGTTCCATCCCTTCAGCAAACCGTCGAATGTCCCTTCCTCCCATGCCTGGGCACACAAGTACACAGCACCCTTTATTGTTAGCTGCTTCAGGAGTTCAGGAACAGAGAGAAAGGATGCTTCATTCTCAAGAATGAGATGACGTAAAATAAACTTTTTGTATCGCCTCTTGGTAAGAATAGTGGTAGTGTTGGGAGGCAAAAAGATAGTGCTAACTTTTGCATCCCTGGATTGTAAAATGACTACTGATGGGTTGGCAGGTGCATTATCAAGAAGCTTATATTCAATGTTATTGCCTTGACAAAATTTCTTAATGTAAGGCTCACACCTATCATGAAACCATGATGTAAACAATGTTGAATCCATCCAAGCCTTTTTTTGTTGAGAGTAACAGTGCACAGGGAGAAAGCTCATGTCCATATCGGAGGACTAATCCATTTCTGGGACATTTTTTACTTCGTTCATAACTTTTTTCCTTTTAGTATCAAAATGCTGCTCATTCCGAGAGCTTTCCAATGGTATATTTGGTTTAGACCTAGTGTCATCCTGGTCAGAGTTGTGGACACCAAGGTGATTTCACATTATTGCACTTTACTCAACACCTATGTGACATAACCCCTTACAATTGACAGCACCTAGAGAACTCACAGACATGCATTTTGAATGGTTGAAAACATCTTAACTTGTAAAATGGATTTTTAAGAAAGGTCAGTAATTTGCACATGATTAGCAACATTCCAAGGCTCATATCTCCCCCATAGATTTTTTTAGTAGATTCTGAACATTCAAATGAAAGCAGGCCTGTACGCAGGATTTTTGAAAGGTGGGTGACAAAAATTATTGTGTAATAGTAGTCATGATATATTAATTACTTAATTATGGTCAAAAATCATATTTATAACAAATTAAGAAAAAAGTAAACTTGCTTTTTCCATTTTATGTGGATATTTTTTTTTAAAAAGCTTACATACATAATCAATGTTAATGTCATATCCATAGTTCAGGTGAATAAGGGCTAAAGCACTTAGCCACTATTCTGACTGAGTGCATCGCATATAATTGTTATGTCGCCTGAGTGCAGATGCCGATCTTTCACATGAGCATGAGCCTAATGGCAAAAGTTTGAGCAATGTAAAAATGTTGAGAAGTGAGGTAGGGCAACATTGCTTCAGTGTGTCACTAATGGTTTCTGGACAATCTTACTGTTTAACTTCTAGCCGTATGGTTTTCCAACGACAAAGTTCTTCATCGAGGATGTTGGGTTTGGAAGATCATGAGAATAAAATGCTATGGCCTCATTCAAGTCAACAATTGAAAATGGAATTATTCCAAAAGTTACAGCACTTTTGAGCCATGTAAAAATGTTGGGAAGTGAGGTAGGGCAACATTGCTTCAGTGTGTCACTAATGGTTTCTGGATGATCTTGCTGTTAACTTCTAGCCATTTGGTCTTCCAACGACAAATTCTTCATCGAGGATGTTGAGGTTTGGAAGATCACGAGCTATGGCCTCATTCAAGTCAACAATTGAAGTGTTGACTGTAATATTCACAGGTAGTAGTCCCTGGAGTGAAGCTGCCTGTTTACTGTGAGTGGAGAATCTTGAAGAGATGTCGCTAATAAGATAGTCCAAGAATGGAATAGCAACACTTTTTTTCATGTGATCTGTAACTGAAGAGCTTTCAAGGTTTGAACGAGCTGCTGACACCTAACTATGCGAGGCATTGCTATAGATATGCCTGATTTTTCAGCAATTCTACAGCTATGCAGATAAATACGCTGGGAATAAGCCTCAATGTCCTCTCTCACCTTTTCACAGGACTGCATGACAGTGAATACACCAGATACTATGTCCTTATTTTTACCTTGTCAGTTTACAACAGTTCTTAATGGTATAGTAAAGACCGAAAAAGGGTTACCATGGAACAAAAGATTCCAGTGTCTTCATATAAGCAAGTGCATTTTGTTTATTCTCTGATGACCATCCCTCATTGTATAAAGAAAAATCACTACTTCCGTAAAGTATCACTTGAACATCCTCATCAAGAATGGATGAGCCAAGGCAAAGCGCCTTCCAACCATCTATATTCTCAACCCAACGAGTAATACAGATATTAAGTAAAGTTTGTCTACTTGATGGATATGTACTCATCTCAGACCATTGGAAGAGATCACCTGCAGCACTCATTTCCGTGGGGCTGGCGATGATCCAGCATGTTTGCACTCACAATGGGCCTGATGGCCCTCCCACCATTCATCAAACTCATTGGAACCCTCGTCCAATACCTCCATCTTCATGGCACAAACTGAGCAGCGCTTGGACTTTATCTCAAAGCCCAGTATTCACCGGTCTCCCAGGCAATGCACCACAACCCCATGCGTTGCTGTGAAGCCATGTTTGCTCCAAGTCCCATCACAGGTGACAGCGATATCGATGATATAAGTGGACTCGGCACCGTGTAGGCAATGGAGATGTGCAGAAGCAGCCAACATATTACTTGCGGCCACCTCCATAGAATCCTGAGCAAGCTGTTTGTTGTGCTGCTTGTATGAATGGCCCGCTACTGGAGGAAGCATGTCCATCAGTCCACAGAAAGAGTATTGTCTGGTTTGCCCATGACCTATAGCCCGCATCGCCATGACAGACCTGGCATTCAGTTGCTTTGCATCAGGAGCATAACGGTCTGATACGACCGCCTTCTTGCCGCACCCAGTACAACAAATAACCAGCTTCGATACAATTCCTCTCCAACTAAATAGGCTTTCCCTGAGAGTGACGGATGACTTGCAAGCAGAGCACAGTTCGATCCCACTCACTGCTTGAGAGAGACTCTCACAATTTATGAGCCGATAACCCTTTCCCTCATATGGACTGACCACTGCCAGTGACCTGTGCTGCTTCACTGTATCCAGAGGGTTCCCCAGATGACAGACAACTGGCCAGGGTAGAAGAGATACCAAACTTCTTGTGACTGGCCGTCTCCCGAGGAACGGGACTATCAAATGGAGTTTCAGCTCCAGATTCCGCGGATGCTGGCGGGATCTGAAGCTTCCAACAAGTTCCCTAGCAAGCTCAAGCCTAAAACAGAGCGTATCTCGCTTGCCTCTTCCAAGACGAGCATACTTTGGCCTAACAAATTGTATCTATTCAAGATAGCACACTCAATTAGATACCAGAACTCTCTCCTCCACCATTTCTTCGAACGCCTGCCAATATTGTAATAACTTTGAAGTTGATCACCACGGTCAACTCCTCGCATTAAACTTTGATAGTCAGGTAAGAGGGGGGGGGGGGGGGGGCATGGCACATCCTGTTTACTACCATCCAATTGACGTCTTTTGACCGTTGGTAAACCAGATGAGGGCATTTCTACATGTATGGTCGATAAAAAAAAAATAGTTCTTTTATCAACCCAAGCACATGCAAGAAGTGGCCCATTGGCACTGTAATCATAGAACCCCCTATTTCCCTTGGAGGCCTTTGTTGTCAAATCCTGAGGGTGGTGCCGCAAGCATTGATCCCCCACTTGTATAGATGAAGATACAAAGGAGAGCTAGTATAGTAGTTATCAGTATACAAATGCACAACGCTATCCTTGTGACCCTCTAACAATTCGACGACTACCATGGTACATAGGCCAACATCACTAGGGGTTCTGTCAACATCTTTACCAGTGTAAATCTGTAAATTATGCACATAGCCATTGCGAGCATTAGCTAACACAAAAACCTTTATTCCCCACTTTACTGGCTTATTCCCCACTTTACTGGCTTATTCTTCATGTATTGCTTGAAGCCAAGCCGGACCTTGAATGGAATCATTGCTTCATCAATGCTGCACTCTTGGTTCATGTCATACTCAGACTGAAACTTAGGAACTAGCATATCCAACAATTTCCTCACTTTATATAGACGATCATGTCCGGGCTGACCAAATGGAACCTTGTTGGTATTGTCACACAGGTGTAAAAACATGTACAATTGCTCAAAACGAACCCGAGACATGATATTTGAAATTCCTGGAGTGGCTATAAGGGGGTGCTATGTGGACCAGTAGAGTTCTAGTTTTATAATCGCCATAAGGATCACAATACCAATAAATGCTTTCATTTCCTCTACTGTTACATATGTCGAAGGACGAGAATGAGGAGTTGTAGCAGCAGCAAAACGGTTGGACTCTTCAACAAGAAAAGTCGAGACAGTAGCAGTAAAAAAACGATAGAAAAGAGACTGGAATCAACAACCGGTGAAGTAGGTCCTGGGGTCTTCTCATAAGTATAAGATACAGATGTTGATTCACCTGTCATCCAGGAACCTAAAACTGGTTGAATACTGCTCGACAAAGCAAACCCAGTACCACTTCCAGCTGGTTGTGCTCGACCTCTCCCATCCCTACCAACACCTCTCCCCCGATGCACACCCCTACCAACACCTCTCCCTTGATGCACACCCCTACTATTGCCTCTCCCTTTACATAAACCCCTAACAACACCTCTCCCCAGAGCAGAATCTTGTCCATCCAATGACATGCTAGAAGATGCTGAAGTGCCAGGACCAGGTATAGAATCTCCATCATCAAAGTCAGATTCATGATCACTACTCTCAATCTCCATCTCAACACTGTTGCCTAAATATACATACAAATGACTGTCATATTTTACTAGGGCAGATAATTAGAAACCATAGCTAACTAACTACCTACTAGCTTTATATTATTATAGCTCTATAGATAGATAGCTAGTACCCAATACAAGTCAGAAAAAAAGCAGTAATGCTAAAGGATCTTACATGTATGGCTATTTATTTACCTGGGACATCTTGTTCCTGTTCTTCACCATCGTCAGTCTCAAGACCTGGATCCCTACGCAAATCAGCGCTACTATCTCTGGACTGGCCAAAAAACAGGTTCTAAATCTACGATGTCAGTCAGAGTTGCTAGCTCTTCAGGATGTCTAGTCTGTTCTCCGTGGTAGGCAAATATCCCTTCTCCTTACTCATCACTGCTTTCAACCTCAGAGAGACCGAATTCGTTGTCATCCAGCATTGCCAAAACATCATCCACATTTAGTCTAGAAGCCATTTTTTAATCGATCAGCTGAGTTTGACGTCACGAATACCTTGGTTACCTAGGCGCTATACCTCGGCTCTTTTAATTCCAGAGCAAGGGACATGCCCAGGTATATTTAGCACATGCGTAGCTAAAACTAATGATTTTATATATTTGTTTTTGTCGCAATCATTTACAACTCCGCCATATGGCGGATACGGTGGTGAGACGGTTAACATAAGGCACAAACCTATCATAAAACCATAATGTAAACGATGTTGAATCCATCCAAGCCTTTTTTAGAGTAATAGTGCACAGGAAGAGAGCTCATGTCCATATGCTTGAATCAACAGGGTTTTGCACTTTGTGTACGAACCTTAATGGTAGCCTGTATGTTCTAGCACTATTAGAACAGGCTAATATGGTAACTCTTTCTTTCGATTTTTTTGAAATTTTTAGCTTCCCTTTCTGCACAGTGTGCGAGAGTCCTGGAAGGCATAGACCTCAATCCAGTCTCATATGCATTAAAAACTTGGCGTAGAGTGTATCCTTCCTCTTCCATTTGTAATTTTCTTTGAAATGCACACACAGCTGAAGCATCAGCAGAGAGTGATTCTCCTTGAAGGGATAGACATCTAATTCCATGTATGCAAGATAATTTATGCAACCAACCAGAGCTAGCCTTGAAAGATTCTACATCTCGGTCTGGGTAGAGAATCTTGGGATCAATTAGTATGCGGATTCAGCGATATACGCATTTATATTAAGCAATGCGAAGGTCCGCGATTCTGCGGCGCGATTGCCCTGATGGGGGCTATGTCCCCATACCCCCAGGGGGCACTGCCACCCCCGAGAAAGTAAAAGTCACTTGAATAAACCAATTATAGTTTTGAATAAATCATCCAAATACAAATACAAATACAACAATTCTAATTATAGTTTTCAATAAATCATGGTGAATGCTACTTCTACATTGGATACCAGAGGGCAATGTCATGGTAAATGTTTTTCAGAACATCTTCATTTGTTTTTCCATATCTTTCCCGCCACATGAACTTGTCTAAATAAGAAGGGAGTTGAGAGCGGTGACATCCTCTCATTCGCTTGATCTTAACTTTTACACGATTCCAGTATGATTCTATGTGGTTAGTATGCACTCCACTTGGATCTACAAATTGAACAGAATGATTCACAGTGCTGTGACTGTGTACAGCAGGCAAGAGATTAACATCATTGTATGCTGCCCAATAGTCTGACCACACAATAGTGCCAGGCTTCACATGTGCCTGTATAATGGGTAATAGTGTGGCAGCATCCCGACAATCCATAAATTCCATATACCCAAGTGCAGGTTCTTTACTTATGTCACAACATTCCAAATACCCATGCTGGTTCCTCTGAAGGTCGACCTCTATGATACTACAAGTGAAGAACAATATTAAATAAACTATATATATATATATATACCTTTGGTTTATGTGAGAATAGAGACTCATCAATGGCCACAACTACCTCAGGACCTCCAAGTTTTATTTGCGTATCTATGCTATGCACAGTCTGTGGCTACAGACATCCCTCATCCAGCTGTATACCTGCACTGCAGTCACAGGAGACACTACCACATCAGCTGCGACATCCTTCACAGGGTACTGTTTGGACCACCAATGAATAAAAAGAAGCCACTTCTGTAAAGATAGCTTGGATTTATCCAAAAAACTTCCCTTTGTGATGCTCAGTGTAGCTTTGCAGTTAGGGCATTTCCAATGACAGTCATCACTAATATCAGCCCTATCCTTCAGCTCCATCATGGACCCACATACACTTCTTGTGTGTAGATAGCAACCTCTTCCTCTGCAGAAAGCTGACAATAGCAGGGGTCCCTGCGAATGCTACCGATCCCAACATCAGCAAAGACATGTTCAGGCAGACTCTCCCGCGCAATTCTACCCTCCCGCGCAATTCCAAATTCAATTACAACCGCTCGCATTGCTTAATATAAATGCGTATATCGCTGAATCCGCATACTGTAATTGATCCGAATCTTGTATAGCTGCAGTGCCTTCTCTTGCAGAACTGGTCCAGACACAGGAGCACCCTTGGATCGTTGCTGAATGAACCAGATGTAAGCAGCTTTGTCCAGCTTCTCAAAGTTAGCTTGTTTTACATTGCATCTTTTGTTAGCATAGGAGTGATACTCACTGGCTGAAACATGCCTCTCAATCTTTTCTCTCCCCTTCCATATCAGCAATAGTGGCCTTGGCAATATCATGTACACTGGAGACTAACCTTTGTGACTGCCTTTTCTTTAGCTCACTAATAATCTCCAGCTTCTTTTCTAATGTTACAACATTGCGACACCTGTTTTTCCCCCACACACTTCTCTGACAGCAGACATGATACAGAAGTTGGTAAGGGTTGTTTTGGCATTAAAGGGGCATTATTAAGCTTTTGCTGCCCGGTAGTAGGAGGTGCCCGTATTGGGAGTCCGGATAATGACATTCAACATTCAGTCCATACACATTGCCTGCTTACAGTATTCAAGTCAGTGGTAGTAGGTGTAGTTAACAGAGATAGTGTGGAGTGAATAGGCACAGGTGAGGCGATGGCTGTTGGCAGAGATGGTGGTGTGGGCATTTCATTCAAAAATTCTTCCTTTTGTTGCATTGCTGCAAAATAACCTACATGTTTGTATTAGCAATCAAAGTTTTACACAGACATTGAATGGCTGTTTCCACACTATGCCCAACATCTTACCTATGGCAGAAATCCTTCCTATGTGCTCGTTTTCCTCTCTTTGATTTTGCAGATCTTTGATTTTGCAGAGCTCACCAACCAAAGCCCCCTCCAATAGTTTGTTATGCAGCACAATTCTTACCGAGTCTTCTCGAGGCCAAAAGACCAAACAGTATTCTGCAACCTAAATTCCATATTGCAAGCTAGTGACTGGTCCAGATAAAATGTGTTGAACTTCACCTCATCACCACTGAGCTAAGCCTACTGCTTACAAACTTATATTTCCCAAAACTAGGCTTGGAAAAAAAGGTTGCTGAAGGAGTTGGAAAATTCTAAAGACCGACTATCTGAGGAGAGAGGTCCTAGGCTGCCATAATGCATTCAAATACTTATCTATACTTACTTCTTTAATACTTGGACATAAGGACAGCTTTCCGAAAAGTCATCTAAACATAGTAGCAGCGAACAAAGTCTTTAACTCTGACGGATGGCACACGAATAATTATCGTGTCACCGTAGTCTTCTAAAAAAATTGCATTCGACCCTGCAGCATGTTCGAGAGGATATCTGACAGTCTAAGCATTTCTAAGGCACCAAAACAAGTAACAGCCTTCAGCACTATCTAATTTTGCTATATAAACAGTTAGCTATAACGGGGAGGGGTGAAAGTCAGTGCTAAACAGAGATGAAGGAGCACCTAAACTCTATCTTTTTACCTTGGCCTCCAGGTAGCAGCTATTGAATTAGATCATCAGCGAACAACAAATCTAAGCTTTACTAGTGCCAATTCCCACTTTCTGCGTGAATTGTAACTCGTTCAGATATGTAGTGTCAATTTTCACACCCTTCAATTTTGGGTCACACCCTTTCTTTGTCAGCAAAATTTCTAATTATTGGAAGTGGTAACTAATAGGAGGGAGATCGCTCGAGATGTATCCTCTACGAAACTGAGCCATCCCAGGTTAGTTGTGATGAAGCTGTTTTGTGACTACTAGTTATATAGCTACCTGATCATCTTACTAACACACTGGTGTGGGAGGGGAGGAAAGCTGTACTAAATGGAGTTGATCGAGGCGTAGGGTCTATCAGCTACCTTAGTGTCTGAGGTAGAATTAGATGGTCAGCTAACATCACATCCAAGCTCCAATTCCAGTTTGTGCATGAATTGTAGCTTAACTTGCCTGTATCATAATTCAAATTTGGGTCACTTTCTTTGTCAGCAAAATTTCTAATTATTGCCAGGTTGGTTATTGGTGTCTAATACAAGCTGTCAAGAGGCCCAATCGATCCTCTACATAGCTGAGCTGTCACAGGTTAGATGACAAAATAGTTTTGTGTCTATATCCTAACTGATCATTCTTTGCTGACTAAATAAGATGTTAAGCTAACTGATTAATCTTTGGTGGCCAAACAATTTTTTTTTGTGTATTGATGCTAACTGATCAATCTTAGCAGACTAAACTGACTAGACAAGTTACATTCTCTCATGTAAAATCAAGAGCTATAGAATGCTTGCTGTTAGTGTATCAACAGTTATCATCGATTATGATGAACTAATTTTATTTGCAATTTTGATTTTGACCTACAGCTATTCTTTGTAAAAAGGAAGTCAAGGCTCTTAGTTGTTTTGAGGGTAGAAGAGATGATTACAGTTGGTGCAACCATTTGGCCTTCAACTGTATTCTCTCTGTGTGACAAGTTCAGGGATGACATCACTAGGTCACAATGACATCAACAGTTTACAGGTGAAGGTGAGAGAGTAATTGTTAGCCTTGTCTCTTCTATTTGTAGGTCAAAGTAAAGCAATGACTGGTTGACTAAATTGTCAGTCATTCACATCAAAAGTTTGACAAGTAAAATATCACAAGTGCATGGTAATTCTATGAATAGTTCAGTTTGTTACGATAGTCCTCCATGCAGTTTAGTATGTGCAAAGGTGTTTTGCATCTGTGCATAGTTTGTGATATTTTTTCCTTGCTCTGCACACCTCACAGATTGGCCGACCTCCAAATGTAGTATCCTTAGGAATTTCCTCAAGAAATGGCCTTTCAGTGAGTCTGACTGGCAGTTCTTGTGCTATAGTTTTTTTCCCTTTCATTGGCGTGGCAATGCCCCTCTAGTAATACTTTGGCTACTTCAACTCTGAACTCCATCTGGGTAAGTGGCTTGTTGGTGGCAGTGTTGTGCATGATATGTGCATTTACTAGAGTCAGGTCCAGAAGGTGGAAGAATACCCTCTTCCACCATTTTTTCGATCTGTGAGGATACCCATAGTAGAGGACCATTTGGTTGGACCTGTCAATACCACCCATATGTTTGTTGTATTGTTCCACCATGTGGGGTTTGGATATTGATTCCAGCCCACAGGAACACTTCTTGTCCTCCTCCTCTTCTCAACCATATCACCTGAATGACACGTAGAAATCATTTGGACTACCCGTTTATCCCTCCACTTTAGACAGGTAGTGTCGAACTTGCTGTCGGAGTCATCGCTCTGAAGTATCAAAGTAGTCAAACAGAAACTGTGGGTCAGAGGATATATACTGCACTCGTTTCTCTGCCATATCACCGTTTTAAGTGAGGCCGGAGTCATCGCTCTGAAGTATCAAAGTAGTCAAACAGAAACTGTGGGTCAGAGGATATATACTGCACTCGTTTCTCTGCCATATCACCGTTTTAAGTGAGGCTAGGCAACTGAAAATGCCGTTCCTTTTTACAAAAGTTGCTGCATCGCATGAATGCATTGCCGCACAACAATAAAGGGGTTTCCATGCAAATGCAGGAATGCATCTCTGCCTGTTAAAGAGTTAAACCTCAGAGGGGTCAGGTCAGTGTTACTTTCGTTACGACTTTTCAGCTTGTAAAACCTGTCACTCTGGCATGCATCAACTTATCAACCCAAACTAATTTTTTTAAATCAAAGACACAGTTCTTGTTGCATGCCAGGTTTTATTGAAAAATTCCAAACGGTCTAGCGTCTAGACGTTAATGAGTACCCGTTACTTTCATTACGAATTTTGAACGTGAACAATTGTCTTCAAAGTTTGTTTGTGAATCCTAGAAAAAAGCCTCCTTCAATTTTTTTGATTTTCAATTATGTCTTACGGAATGTAGTTGACTATCAATTCCCCTGGTTTAGTTGTTACATGTTGAACCATAATTGGTACAGACAGCACCATTATACTAAAAAGTGACTGTTAATGTCGTTACGTTCCTTTTGATGCAAGTATTGATGGGAAAGTGTTGCACTTTTATACATAACATACTTCTGAGGGTGAAAAAAACTGTTATAGGGTGTGGAAGTGCTACAGGCCAATGCCGTCCTCCTTTCATTATCTTAGCTGCAAAAACAGTTGAATAGACATACTTTGGACCCAAGATGAGATATGTGGCTCCCGTTATGGAGTCAGCGATACGGTTTGGTTGATGAAGAACTGCAAGAGAATGGCTGTGCTGTTGCTGTGGCAAATGGATCCATGAGGAATGTGTAGATTATCTTGATATCGATAATACCTCTAATAAAGTGTGTACTCTATGCTAATGTAATTTACTCCTGAAAATCGAGACATAAGAATTTAATAGTAAGGTCAGTTACTCTCGCTGAGTTCGCGATAATATGCCATTGCAAAATGTACGCTTAGCTGACAACTGATGCTCGTGGATATAAAGGAAGAACTACCACTAAGCTTTATGGACCTCTTACCCACCTATAAGTTTATAGACTTATTAAAGTGGCTATGGTCTTGATTACAACCTTGAACCAAGTTCTGAAGGTGATCCAAAGCTTAAGTTATGAGCCAGGGCGCAAACCTTGGCCGATAAATGATGACTTACGATATTTGTTATAGTCTCTGTCTGATATAAAACTTGGGCCATGTAGTCCAGTTTGAGGGAAAATATCCCCTTCTTGCTCGTCATCGTCTGTGTGAACAGTGTCTGTTGTCGACTGCTTATTCTTTTTGGGGTGGGGTGGTTCATTGGAATTGTCTGGCTTCTCCTTTTGTTCTGGTTCTTTGATCTATTGTTCGTTGGATATTGCCTCCAAAGTAGTTTCGACGTCAGTTCCTGCAGGAAGGTCGAGGGATCCACCAGTACATATATGGGCAATTTCATCATCGACTGATATAACTTCCTCACGTGGCTGAGAACATTCCTCGAGAGATTTGTGGTCCCTTTTGGAGTGAAGATTCTTTCTTTTTTAAAGCAAAAAAACTTCATTTTGATTGTTGACGGGTAGAATTTCAGCTCACCGAATTTACTATGACAAACCCTATGTTCAGTTTCAGGGAAGCAGTTCTCCATCTTTGATGCTATTTGTTTGCTTTTAGACAAGGCATCTTTGTGTCCACATGGGTGTGCCTAAGTAAAAGACCGGGATATTGTATGGGTGTACATATGTAAAAGACCAGGATATTGTATTGGGTGTAGTCAAAAGGTTGATGAGATGCTACTCAGTTTTGATTTATCCAGAGGCAGTTGAGGTAATACATAACATTTCGAAGGATGAGACCCTAGAGGAAAGAAGAAAGAACGTATTTCTGACCGACAGAATTGCTGAACTGTAGAGATTTTTCTGAAATCCATCTACTTTAGCTTCAAGGCCGACTTCTATAAACAGAGTAGAGCAGCTGCTATGGGTTCTCCTGTCTTGGCCCTAGTGGCCAAATTATGCATAGAATTCTTTGGGGAGCTGGCCTTGGAATCACTACAACAAAACTCGTCCTATGAAGAAAAAAACGATACATTCTCCATAGAAATGAGAGCGACAGAAAAATAACTCGTAAACCACCTGAACAGCCTCAGGTCTACAATCAAGTTCACCTGTGGATGGAGAGGGATGACCAGTTTACTTCTTGACTGCTCACTGTATAGGAGAGGAGAGGATGACAATTCTGGACTCGACAATGTCAAGTAATTAAAAAACAAACATGGATAGAACTTTCACAATGGTTCACACCACCCACCTCACATGAGAAAAGGGTTTGACAAGAGCCTCTATGACATAGCCAGAAGAGTGACCACCATGGAACGGAACTGAATGGGGAGAATGACTGCCTTTGCCAAGTATTTTCTAACAATGTCTAAACATGTCAAGTAATTTTTAAAAAAATCACATGGATAGATACTTTCACAATGGTTCACACCACCCACGTCACATGAGAAAAGGGTTTGTCAAGAGCCTCTATGACATAGCCAGAAGAGTGACCACAATTGCAACGGAACTGAATGGGAAGAATGACTGCCTTTGCCAAGTATTTTCTAACAATGTTTAAACATTGAAGGAGGTTTTTTGATGTCAGCTGAAAATCATCATACAAGTTTGAAAATCTTTTGTTGCCTGCACACTCTGTGGACTTCGCTGTGCACTTGAGGCCCGTTCACTCTGTAGGCTTTGTTGATGTCAAATGGAGGCTACTACATAACCGGTTGTGCACTTGAAGGCAAGACATCCATTGGCAGTAAACTCAAAGGCATAATGTGATGCATTGGCCCAATGTTCCTTGCTTTTCCATTGTTAAATGAAACTGCAGAGAGTTTGGTTTGCTCACCTGTAACACACTAAGTGAGTATGGTAGCAATTTCCACGATGACTGTTTGTGATTGGAGTTCCATTGAACGTGACGAAGAAAAGTGTAATTGTATAATATGCTTACCTGCATGGTCCATGTTTACAATCTTGCAATTTCTAAAGACAACCTCTCTGTAAAAAAAATTTCCTGTAATTGGACGAGCTGCACATATAGTCCTCGGGTACCTTCAAGATGTGTGCTTGTGTCCTATCTGCTACCTGTAACCCACATTCTACCGCTTCTTTCAACCATACATCTACTTGGTAGATGTAAGGAATGGATGTTCATGTTCCTACTATCAAGGACTTGTCCATGCGATCATAGCTGAGCGCAACCCTTCCTTCAGATCATTTAATCATCGATTGCAGTGGCAGCAGTGCTACAAGCATCATGGCAACTCATTACTAGGTGCTGATATTGAGTTGTAGCCCCATTGAATTCAATGTCATAAGAAGATGTATTTTTCACGATTTTTATGCCTTTTTGGCTTTAGTTAATGGCCTCCCAAAGGATAATTATCTTACACTTTGTGGTTATCTCAAAGGATGTGCTTTGCATCTAGGGCCATGTAATCGTAAGGCTTCTGGGAATTGGCTTGACCAGCATCTTGAATTTTCGCCAATATGTTGTGTGCACAGCATTCGGATGTTTGTGCGAGTTGCATGACATCTTTAATAGAATTGCATGATCAGTATTGAGCTGTACAATGGTGATTGTGTCAATGTAATAGTTAGTCTATGGAGTGCTATAGAAGATACAATGAGTCCGAGCAAGTCATTCCATCAATTCATTATTCATTCATAACACCCATCCACCCGCCGAATTTTTTGTTGTTGTTGTTATATAATCTACACTGCTGCATTTTGCCCCAAGTTATTGTACACTGCTACAACTTTCAAGTTATTGTACATGGCTACATCTTTTCCCAACCATCTAATGTCAAGATAGAAAAACTGTGTCTGGCTTTTATCAAGGAACATTACTTGTAACTGTAGCCGTGTTATTCAAATTTCTGGAAGTCACAAGGAACATTACTTGTAACTGTAGCCGTGTTATTCAAATTTCTGGAAGTCAGGGATAAGAAGTTATGCAAATGCCAATTGAATATAACATTGCAGTAATAAAAAAAATAATAAAAAAATATATATTATATGCAAAGAAAGAATGTCTAACAACATAAGCTTGCTGCTGCAGTGGTCTTCTCTTTTTATTGCTGTTCTCTCTCTTTCTCCCGTGTCAGGGGGGGGGGGGGGGGGGGGGGGGGAAGTTTTTTCTCTATCCATCAATTTTCTTTGTGGTTTTTTTCCCTTGTGTATATTTATTTCAGTATATTTCTCATGATGTAAGCGAACACTGTTATTGTATTTTATTTTGTTATGCATTTTATATTTTGTTATTTGTAGCAAGTATTATTATATATTTATTAGTTTCAAGATTCAAGACTTCGACATCATTTTTACCTCCCACAATGTCATTGTTACATTATGTCGAGAAAGAAGAAAATATTCGAGAAAGAAGAAAATATTAAATGCCTATTTACCAGCAACTATGGAATGTTAGTATAAGGAAAGTTGAAGCTCACTGGAATGATGCGTAAGTGAAGTCATCTTACATCAAGATGAGACTGTACTACTGAAGCATTACATCAGCTTGTACTGAGATCAGTTGTCCAATTGATATATAATAGCCTTTTCTCTATGAAGCTATAACTGGTGGCATAACAATGCCTTGAAGATACTGATCACTAGCCAATGAAGCAACTTGAGCTATGAAGGATGCAAAATACAGAAAATATATCTTCCACTTACTATTCCAGTGGAAGTTCTTTGTACTTTGCATCTAACACGATCCATCATGTTGAAGATGGAGGAGGACATGACTCTTGACAACTCCAACCATCATTAAGTGTGCATTAATGTCCTCATTTATTTCTACCTGTCCAAACTGAAGCTATGCTGGATATATCCCTGGGTTTCTTTTGTCTTTTTTCTTTATTTCAATAAATTTCACTTACAATGAAGTTGGTTTTAAAGATAATAAATCATCATGTTAACATGATAAACCAGTAACTGACTGCTTAATCCTTCAAGTATTGTTTAATTATTGTAGGGTGATGTTAATTATCTTATACCTGTCACTATTTGGAATCCTGTCACTGTTTATCTGTTTGTCTGTTTATCTGTTTGTGTGCATCAAAAAGAGAACAAGAAAAAATATGATTGTGCTCCATTTTTTGGTACAAAACGGTCGCCCTGTCATTACTTGGAATTGTCAGTTTCATATATATCCTACAATTTTAATAACTTTTTTGATGTTATTTTTGTATGTAGCAGTCGCCCTGTCATTACTTGGAATTGTCGGTTTCATATGTACCCTATGTTTAGATTTTAATAAATTGTGTTATTTTTTTTTAATGTTATTTTTGTACATAGAATCTCTCTGTCTTTACTTATTTGTCAATTTCGTATGTATCCTGCAGTTTATAATTTTAATACTTTGTTGTTCTCTTATTGTTGTCTCTTATTGTTGTTATTTTTGTACAGACTCGTCCAAATTTTTTTTTATTACTGCATATTATATTCCTTGCTGAAAAATTAACTTAACTTGACACATTATGGACCAAATATATTTTCTGATGTTTGACTTTAGCAGGAACTGATGAAGATAAGTCTCTGCCCGTTTCGCCACACGGCAATAGTTTGAGCCAATGAAGTTTTTTTCTGGTCATAAGCTGAAGAAGTAAATTATGTTAGGACAAACTATTCCTCTTTCCAATGGATCACTCCACCAGACATAGGGACCAAGTCGAGCTTTGACAGTAAAGTAGTTCCCAGAAAATATGGGTATTGCTCGACATAATGGGCATTTTTTTTGCAGTTTTTCCCCTTTAATAAATCGTTCTCGTAATTTATTATTGATTCATCCTCTATATCACTATCACTCCAAGTCTTCATTACTCATTGTATTGGAAATAGTTCCTCTGTAGCTACTAGTCATTTTCATAATTACCTTGACCAGTGAGATTACTTTATCGTGTTTTTCAACCCTTCTCTGTTTTACAAAACCCCAATGTGATAGAAGTTGGTGTTAGGACTTCAATTTCCTTACAAGCATCTTGAAAGTGGTTCGTTCTTAGATGTCTTACTTTTATACGTAGACAAGTGGGAAATTATTGGCGTATCGGGTTCTACTCGGCTCCATGAATGATCCTATTTGTGCTGAGGTATATCATGACTCATGAGCATGTCCACTGGAATGTGATCGGATACACTCCCACCGACAGTTCCATACTCTTACCACCGTATATCTGTAGAGTCACTTTAGCTGCAGGAAAATATCTGGTCATAGTCTCCCTGGTGGTCCGCTGACATGGCAGCCACTGCCGTCAGTCCGGCTCCAGATAAGGAGCTCCTCAGGATGATGGCCCATTGCTGGCTATTCTCCAGCATTTGCGGTAGCCTCAAATGCCTGCAGAAAGGCACCCATATCATCCATCCCCTCACTGAACTTTTGTATGGTCAGTCTGGGTGGGTTGGGAGGTGGAGGCTCTGCAGGAAGAGGGCGATGCATTTTAGCTATGAGCTGCATCATTCGTTCCTGTTGCTGTGTCTCCCTCAGCTAGCTATGCATGTGAGCACTAGACCCTATTACAGCCCCAGCCGCTTTAACTCTCTGCTGAACAGTGAGCACTTCTTCGGCCTAACTTGATTAGTGATCTTCCTACCACAATCACAGCTAGGACTGAAATCAGTCTACACATCTTGGTAACTGTTATCCCTAGTATTGGCCTTGCCAATAGTGTCTAGCCCTTAGCTAGCCAAATTGAGAGAAATTAAATAACTTTAATGTCTATGGTACAAACGAGGTATGCAGCCTTTAACCCAACAAAGTAAACACAGTTGTACAGTACATTTCTCAATTCAATTCTCTATTCTCCATTCTCTCTATCTACCTCTCTACTATATTATCAGTTCAGTTTCTTATATAATAATACAAGCTGATGACGTCATTGTTCGTAGGTCAGTCAGCAGTTCTCCTGAGATTTCCATTCATGGTCATCCTGAGTGGCCTTCTACTCGTAGTCGCCGACCAATCGAAACCCTCTTGCTCACATGACTTGTTCTTAAAATAACTTCCTTGTGATAACTATTTTCAGAAAAGTCCTTAAGAGGGGTGTATTGTATGGTTTCCTTAAAATGCTCATTTGGTCATAACTTTTTTAAAACTCTATTTCTGCAAGTCATTTTGAGGTCAAGTACAGTCCTTTTTGTGCTCAGTGATATAATTAGTTTGTCCATAGCTTCTTCCTATGTTAAGATATGGATTGAGGGGGAGGGCATGTACTCTACCTTCAAACCTATAGAAGTCGAGATAACCTCTCATGCTCTCAACTACTTTGGTTGTGTTTAGCACAACCACTGATGAATAGAATGCATTGTAAACATTGCCACATACTTTGCATTTTTTAAGGTCAATCCTTGTAGGAGGCATGGTTTCACAAAACCCAACCACAACTCAATACTTTTAAACACAAAGGTCCAATTTTCACAATGTATTGGAAAGAGCAGGAAAAGAGCTTTAAAATGATATCTTTAAAATTGTACTCTACCTAAAAAAATTATCAAGTTCTATGACCATGACTTTTCGATTTTTGGTAAGTTAATAAACAGTCTACAAAGTACACATAATACTATACAAGTAATGCATGATTCTCGGATTCTTGCACGTATCCTTCTATACTGACACATCTATAGCATGTGTGCATAAAACAAAGCAAACCAAAGGTAAATGAAGTAGTTTGACTTACACTGCATGATACAGCTCTACCTTTGCCTTCCAGCAGCTATTGTAAGTCTTTGACGTCCTAGTTTGTGTTCTTAAGGTTTCGTTTTACAGGGCTCAGCTGACTCCCATAGTCCAAACCAGCGATCTTAGAATTTTCCAGGTGAGTAAGAGGTACCCTCTGCCTCGATGCGTAGTTCGTCTGCCGTCTTCTCTGCCACCCGCTTCAATTTTCTCTGCCTCTTCACTTCCTCAGCTGCCTTGGACTCAGATCGCTGGATACGAACAAAGTCTTGATGGGCCAAGTAAGCAGTACAGAGTGGGCCGTGCTGAAAGTCTAGACGGGTCATAACTGAAGTTAGGGCCTGTCTACCGTTGTTAAATATGATGGCTGCCTGCCCGACTGCAATGTGCATGGTGCCTAAGGAAACATATTCCGTCTTGGGTACCCGGAGCCAGATGGTGTTGTGGAAGCTCTCGTTTTGGTTTTGGGTGGCACCCATGAGGCATCTCTTGAGGAGCTTCTCATCTGTGAGTGCAGTGAAGGTGGGCTTGATATGCTCTGCAAGATCAGGTGGAATGAAGGTGCTGTTGTGTAGTGGTGGAAAGTCATTGTCCCATCGTCCAAGAGACCGATTGTAGCGGCACCAGCTATCTGGATCTTTGGGGCAGAAGTCATGCTGGGGGTCGCCATCATGGGAATAGCTGTGATAGTACACAGCCCAACATGCCTTTTTCATCCCCTCCAGGTCATTTGTGTGGCCACGGATAGCATTTCCGTAGTACTGAGCGATCAGATCGATGAAGGCATCGGTCAAGCGCCCCTTCCCCCCCTCCCCCCCCCCCCCCCCCCCCCCCCCCCCACACATACTTCAGCTGTTTGCCATCAGCACCATACAGCTTTGGCTTCGTCAGCCTTGAAGACATCCTCTTCTCAACATGACCCACACACTCATGCTTCTCTATCTTGACATCTTTACTGCACGGCTGAAAGTCACACAGTTGCTTGTAGGTCTTAGAGTCACCATCGGAGATCAGAGAGGTATAGCACAGGTGTAGTAACTTGAGTGCTCCTGCTGGCTCCATTGCTGTAGATAACCCAAGGTGGTTGAACTCGCAGTGTGGCTTGTGCTTCTCATACCATGCCTTGAACTCTTTTGTTGACTCCTCAAGCTTCCCCTTCTTGAGGGCACAGACTGTTCACCTCTTGCAGGCTGTCTCGTAGTCGAGAACCTGGCATGTCAGCCATGAGATGGTAATCACCACCCCGTACGTTGCCGTAAAGCCGCCGTGTTTTGACCAGGTCCCGTCACAGGTTACAGCAATGTTGAGGCCCTCAGAAGGGGCAGCACCAAATAGGTGATGGAGATGCACAGAAGCAGCCTGCATATTCTCTGATGCAGCCGCGATGGATGCAGCAGCGATCTGCTGGTTGTGAATGTTGTAGTTAGTTGACTTAGACTCTTATTCATTTCCTTCTCTCTCTCTCTAGAATCTTCAGCATCACTCCCACTCTCACCATCTCTCTCGCTATCAGTCAGGGATGGGTTAGTCAGGGTTTGTTTCCTTGACATTCCCCCAACCTTAGACAGAGAGCCCTGGTCACTGGACAACCCATCTGCATTAGAGTCATTCCACATCAGATCAACCCCAAAAATTGGATTTTTTCCACGACCACTTCAGATTAACCTGAAAATGACCACACGAGAATGACCACACGAGAAATTCGATGATATCGTCGAAATTTCAATATCTCGATCGGTTGCAAAGTTATGAGCTTCCGAAAATCGCCACTAGGGACGATCTGTGAATCTTTAAATCATGATATCTCTGGAACCAATAAAGATAGAGGTGTCTGGTTTTCACTGTTGGATCGTGCTTGAGGAGTACTTTAAATTTATGCACTTAAGAAGAGGGGGTCAGCCACAATTTTTTTTTTCAGATTGAAGAATTCGCTGGCCGAGATTTTTGTTGATGTAAAAAGATTACCACCTGAAAATCGGATATAAGTTAGCCCTTTGTGTGTAGAACAACCCCTCTAAACCATTTTACTTGCATGTAAATAGTTTAGGAGCAATTATGAAGCATATTTTGACTCGTCGCGACAATTCATGATAGATAACCGAGACTTGGTGTTATTTATCCAGTCTGTTAGGTGTCGGGGAAATTACCCTCTCCTGAGGCCTTCCTGCCTCAACGAATAACACTGGTCCGAGCAGAGACTACTGCTGGTAATTTCCACCGCGACGCCTAGGAGCTCAGGGTACTGGCTACACCACCAATCACCCCTCCTAGACCTAACTGGACAAGCCGTACCTCCGCCTCTCTCTCTAGGCCCTTTACGGTCTTGCCCCTTTGGCTCCCTACCCTTCACTTGGGTAGATAAGTATTTGATTAAATACAAGTCAATGCCAAAGACACATACAGAGTATAGTCTAACTTCTCTCTCTCTCTCTGACTGTCTCTCTACTCTCCTTATATAAATACATTCAGTCACATGATAATGATAGCCAATCCAATACTATAGTTCATTCTATCTGTAATCTTGGTCTTGGGTGTTCTTGTGGTATTCATTGTGGCTGTTCCCTTTTAGTCTTGGGTGTATCCAATACTTGTGGTATTTACTGTGGCTGTTACCTTTTAGTTAATCTTAGTCTCTTGGGTGTACCAATGCTTGTGGTAGTAGTGATGCATTAACTGTGGGTTGTGGTGCCTGGCTAGGGGGTGTTGGTGGTATTATGTCAGGGAATGAATGTGAGTGTTCTTTCCCTGACATTAGGCTATTGCAATATCCAGAAGACATTCTGATGACTTAAGAAGGCCATGCACAGCCCTTTTTGCTTGCTATAGGGGAGGGGTTTGACACTATTCAGGAAGCTGTACAGGTGTCTCAAAATCCTTCCGAGCCTGGCATCTCTTGGCAGCTTACATGTACCCATTTCATTTTTCAATCATTGTTTTATTATGTGGTGCCTGCAACATAAAATGGATATTCAATCCATATACAACATGGATAATGTATTGCTGTTTGCACAGACAATAACAGATATAAGCCAAGCATCTGATGGTCAATACATTTGATTACAGTCATCACATAGTACATGTAAACACTAAACAGTTTACTGTTAGGGATATATCATTAAATGTATCCTTCATACAGAAACATCACAAACTATGCATGTAATGTTTATTTTTGCACCAAAGCATCAGCTGCTTCATTTCAGCCTTGGTCATGATAGTGTATGTGCGTCCAGTAGGGGTGTTTGGCGAACACATTGAGAGAATGTCACTGCCATCCACAGTGAGGATGTCTGCGGGATCAGGGTAGACAAAAGATGGAGCAGGACCTTTAGGATGCATAAAGGTGAGTTCGACTTCTTTCTCAACATGGTTGACATCCAGAACACAGGCCAGGTACCATTCTTCCAAGTATCTCGCTGTGCAAAATCCTCTAATGGAATCCAAGGGAATTGAAGTGGCATGTGTCGATGTTGATACCTTCTCTGTTCGCTTTTCCCTTGAAAGGAGAATGGCTTCACTTCAAAGGTTCCTTGATCCGTGGGAATAAAAGCGTGGAGCTTTGGTGTGCCTGGAATCGTGCGAGCCTCCTCAAAGCGCTGCTGCAAGGCCTTCTCCTGCTCTTTATACTCCTCTGTCGTGACATATGAAAATGTCATCTCGTGGAAGGTTGTCTGCGAGTGGACAAACAGGTCATAGTCATTGAGAATTGGAGGTGCATTTCCAGTCCTTGGTAGGCTGGTCCTAGCAGCATGACACTTTATTGTTCCCCCAACACCATCACATGGACCCTTTCCGTGGCTTGTGGGAAAAAAGTGCCATTCAGCCTTAACGCCGAAATCTTCAAAGTGATGTGTCAGGTTAATGAAGTTCTTCCGGTTCTTATACTGGGAAGCACAGCCATTGGAAAAATAAATCACTTTCGAAACTCTCTTGAATGTTGACTTCATGTACTCTATTAGGAACAAATATACTGCAGAGGTATCATGCAAATTACACTCTGAAATTATGGGAAAGCTTTTGTGTTTCAAAGTGCCATAGATTTCCTTGTACTATATAACGAAGGGATGAAGGGTTGCCTGCACATTATTCCAATGGAAACTCTGACTTGCGTCTTGAACTACGAAGGAGTAATTCTCTGCGAAGTCGCCTATGACTATAAATTCCTGTTCTTACAGTTCTTCTTTCCGCTTTTGTAGATATTGTGCTTGCATCTTGGCAGTAAAGTCATGCTCGGCTAATATCTTCAGTCGTTCAGCCAGGGACTCCGCAAACTCATCTGAAGATAACTTCTTCGTTTCCTAATTGGAACGGTCTGTACTCTTCATTCTCTGAATTCGATTTCATCAATATCACGCTTATCATGTAAGTAGTTCAATGATTGCTTGCTCCCCTGGACAGGCTTGACATTTCCCAAAATGGCATGCTTCTTGCTTCTTGCACATCATATGGGCAAGAAGGTGCCGATAGTGGGTGATGTGGTCGGTTCCTTATCTTGTACCATCTTCTGGTTCATCGCCATTCTGAAATGCATTTTTGACAGCTTCGAACATAAGCTTAACATTTTGGTGTTTGGTGCACACAAAAACAGTGTGGGTACCACTTGCACCTGCCAAGACGCACTCCTTAGGCCTCAGCTCGGCGAACTTGGAAAATCCAATCTTCACAGTTGGTTGTGCAATGACTTGAATTCCTCATAAGCTTCCTTCAAGTTGCACAGGACTAAGTGTTTCTGTCGTCTTACTCGAATTCCATCAGGGAGTTTAACTGAGAACAAATCTTTCATACCCGGTATTTGTCGGCTGATCTCTGGCGATCGGTAGAAATACTCAACCAGCTTTACAGTAGCATTATGTAGGCGCTTCCCTACACGAGTATTTGGAGATGATAACACGCCATTTTCCTGGACTAACTTCTTGGCTTGACGTGCCATGTACTGGGTACATTTGAATTCTTTCATCACCTTTTCACGACTCCAGGATTTAGGTAAGCTGGTTAGAACTGTGATCTTCTCACTTTTCGAACTTGCCAGTGTAAACTTTTCCTTCAGTTGTTGAATAATCTCTGACTTGGCATCATCTGCACTCTCATCAGATGACTAAACTTCTATGCCGGTAGCTGTCTCAATCTTATGCTTGATTGCATCACTCACTCGACATATTTTCTCTTTGGGATATTGAAGGTTTAGAAGTCCACGACTTTTCTTAAATGGAGATTGACCAATGGCAGACATGGTGTCATTCAACTTATCCAACTCATACTCCATGAAAGAGTCATCCATGCTGTTCAGGTTGAACATCTTCTTGGTCAGAATCCGGTAAATCCTCTAGTTCTTCTAGTGTAGCCGCTGGCAGGTCAAGGTGGGCAGGGATAGTATTTTTCGAGAGGTCACAGCGACAGTTTTTGCAAACTTTGTGGCTTGTTGTCAGACTAAAGGTTGGATTTCGAGCTATGATATCCTCAGTCACACTAAAGAGTTGCTTTGTAACCAGCTTCCTGTGGCGTTTCCAGGGATCAGCACATTGCTTACCCAGATTGAGTAGGTTCAATGTCATCATTCAATCTGAAAAAGAGATAGAATGGTATTTGTTAATTACACTCAATAAATCTACACTCAGGCCAGTGGTATAAAAATATATAGTAGCTAACCTGAAGTTTAATCTGTTCATTAGTTTTATGACTGAGCCTAGACCAGTTACAGCTGCTAGAGCCATAGCTGCTGTTAGTAGCTAGTCTTCTAACTGCACTGAAGGGATGTACATAGAAAGTGCTACTAGGGTGTGTTTGTTTGGATAAGGTAAGGAATGGTGTGTTAGAGGTTTGCTTTCTTGCTTGTCATGGATAGCTGAATATCCAGCATCACAGCCAGATATGTTGCTAAAAAAATCTAGGAAGACCACCAGAAAGTTTAGGATCTCCCAGTATTTCACAGATATGGAGAACTAAGGCAGTTTATTGCATGAAAATGAGACATTAATAAGAAAAAAATCCCAACAAGAACAAACAGATTCAGTCTTAATTATTTAAGTGGCACCCAATTCCCTGTCGAAACAGAAACAACTGCCACAGTTCCACTCTTCCTCCCGGTTGATGATGGCTGATGGTGGAATCTGTGCACATGATTGGTAGAACCATTCACTACACTTGCTGCACTGTGCCACTATGTCATGGGGTTGTCTGCAAACACAGATCAATGGTTCCCTGAGAACAGTCTTGAGCTTCTTGCTTGTGGCTTCCCGTCGGCATCCTTGAACAGGGAATAGTTTAATGTGAGATGTCTGGAAAGATCTCATCAGGTGGGACCGCATCTTTGTTTGATCAAATGTTATTGTTGATGGGTCCATACCATTGCATAATGTGGTTGCAACAGCAATGGCAAATAAACCACAGTCATTGCCTCCAACCTCTTGATGCATGTATGGTTTTTGTAGGGTCAGGCGGCTTCCTTGATAGAATTCCATCCATGCCAGGCATTTTAGTGTATCCAGTTCTGCAATGATCCAACAACAATAAAGAACAAACAAACTAAACAACTATTAATTGTTTGTAGTTCACAAGAATTGATTGAATGGTAACACGTATGTACCTATTTTAGTGGGTTCGTCGTACCATACGTGGGAATCTTGCCAGTAACATTGAGCTGTGAATCATATTTAGGTGAAATTGCCACTCTTGCAAGACCCTGGTTCTGTGATGCTTGAGTTGAGATACTACGCAAGTAAAAAATACAGTATAGATTTCTAAGCTCATAACAGTAGTTATCTAGGAGCCCAATTTTTTTATTGAGAGGAACAACACTGTTGGAAATTGACAACAGTTAATTCTTGATCCACCTAATCAGAATGTGTAATATTTTTTTAAGTTTAGCATATAAAATATTCTCATTCAAGTTATTTCTTACTGGTTCTTGTATAGAGGCTGTCATACACCTGCACAGTCCCCTTGGGCATTCCTATGCTGGACACACAGACCCAGTGGCCACCAGTATTCATGATTTGGATATAATCCCGAACCGGAGTTCTAGTTATTGAGCCTCCACTTCCTGGTGCCACATACCCAATGGACTGGAAGCCACCCATCTATGCAAACTGATTGCGAAGTAGAGCCTGCGCCTCATCTATGTGTGTGTCCTCTAGCCATGCTTCAGACAGCAGAATTTTTAAAAATTCATCAGGGAATTTTCTGTAACGGACAGGTGGTTTGCAAGGCAAGGGTTTTCCAAGCATTCTAGGCACAACTTGTGTAACACTGGTTACAACACAGTCTGATGTTGGCTCACTAGAGAGAGGTGTGTTTCTATCAGGTGGTGGGAGGACTGGACTATCTTTCTTAGTCTGTCGAATGAGTAGGCACTGCCTCTTCTCTGGACTCCCAGGGGAAGCTACATCACTCAACTCATCAGATGGTCCAGGGTTGTTCGAACTGGTGTTGTGTGACTGGATGGATGAAGGTGTCTCATGTTGAACTGGCAACTCTCTAGTTAAGTAAGGCTTCAAGAGCCGACATTAACCTTAACCTTCATAATGTTTTGGTTGTTATCCTGCAGTGTGCAGAGTCCCTTGGGTGAGACATCAACGATTACATAGGGTCCCAACCAGTCCTGGGCCAGCCTGTCTCCTTTTCTGGATACCTTCCTTGCATTCCTCTTAAGGACATAATCACCTATGATAGTCGACAGGTTAGTAATATAAAATTAAAACCATCCAGTAAAGGTCGAGCGACAGATAAAAAAATATCACAAGAAAACAGACAAGGACATTCTAAAATTTATCAAAACTCGGAAATACATCTATCCAGAACATTTTATTATTCTTGGCCTTTCGATTTTTTCTCAGAAACAACAATGGGACTCTAATTTCATTCAGCTTATATAAAGGCCACATTAAAGGTACACATTAATTCCTTCCTCCCGGCATCTGTATCCAGAGCTCTCCGGAGGTATGTCTTAAATCAGGGAATATCATGCCCCATCAACATATCACACGTAAGGTGCTCGGATACACCCACTGCTAATACTACCTTCCCATGTCCGTCTACCTGAAGGGTTATCTTGGCTGCTGGGAAATGAGTCCGAGCTGAACTCGCTGTAGTATATGCTATTTCCCAGGGAAGATAATCTTTCTGGTCTATGCACCGGGGATGCACAATACTTTTTGTGCAGCCAGTATCTAACAAGCTATCACTGACTGGTTGTTAATGGTTACTCTACTATTCCATTCAGGCAATTTCTTTCTCATAGTGAAGGCACAGTTCCCTCTCTCTATTTTGACACGACAACCCTCTGCATGTGACCTAATTTTCCACACCTGTAACATTCAACTGATCTTGGCCCTCTCTCTTGAGGAATATTTATGTTACACGGGTTAATGTTATCAGCGAGTTGCCTTCCTTGCTCAGACGGTCTGGGGTAGGGGAAACGTCCTCTGTTGTCTCGGGGTTCTCGGGGAGGGGTTCTTCGTCCTCCTTTTTGCTCTGTCCTTGGAACTGCATCCTTCTCTCTTGGTGAGGTGCAGAGACATCGCAGCACTGCCTCCTTGAGTTCTTCATAACTCCCAGGCCCGATCTGGCGCATACGGCACTCTAGCCACCTCAGAAGTTTCTGTAAAGTAAGCTCAATTAAAATAAGTTCGGCTGACTTCCCACTAGAAGCCACCCATCGGGAACAGACTTGCTTCCTGTCTCGGAACCACTCTTCAGGTTTGTCTTGACTGAAGGGTAAGTCAAACAACTTCTTCCGGTATGACTCCATTGTAATCTGGTAGGTGGATCGGAGGGTTTGACAGACTAGATCGTAATCTTCTTGTTCTTCTATAGTTGGGGAGGTTACGGCCAACATGCCCTGGCCGAATAGTGTGTTGGAGCCACACTCCAACTTCCTGCAGACCAAGCAACAATAGCATGTTAATTAGGATTAATCAGAAGTTAGCGATCTAGGTGTGAGTCATGGGAATGTTAAAAAAGATTATGTAATGTACTGTGCTGTGTAGATTTCATTGGCCATCTGTGATGTAATGTTGATGAAATAACCATATATGGATGTATGCCTATTGGGGGTGGCTGAGAGTATTTAAGCTCAAGCCACCCCTGGGACTGGTCAGTGCTGAGGTTGTACAACTACAGTTGCTAATCCAATCTATTTTTAGTTACCTAAACTTCTCTGGCTAGGTTAGCTAAGGTTGGGCAGCCAATTCAGGACTCTGTTGGCAGCCAATTTACAGTTAGGGCAGCTAACGCTTCCGGAGTCGGAGGGCTATCGGGAGCAATCATCCCTTCCTACGGACTAAGCTCTAACATCGTGCACTTCGTAGGTAGACACTCCAGAGATGCCGTGGCCCCTCGCTTGCTCGCGCGGTCACCTCGAATGAGCTGAGGAATGCCCCCATGTCATCGGTGCCTTCAACGAATTTTTGTAATGTCAGTTTGGGTATGGCTACCACTGGCAGAGCTACTGCTGGTAGAGGGTGTCTCTGGTCCACCAAGGCCTGGATCCACCGATCCTGTTGCTGCTGGGCATGTTGTCGGTCCTCGGCCTGTCTGGCATCTTAGCGTTGTGATCTGGCCTGCTCCATCTCCGCCCATTGGCCCATGAAGCGATTCATTTGTCCTCTGAGTGGAGGAGGGTCTCCGTCCCTTGCGATGCTGCTCCCCGGATCATCATCCTCACTGCGTTCGCCTGGTTCCAAGGGAGGTACACGGTCCTCAATGAGGTTTTTCGAGGGGGTCGGTTAAATCAGGATCGCAGAGGGAGAGCCATAACAATACAATGAAAAATACACACTACCGAAGGAAAATACACTCAGTGGTTACACAAAACATAGAGTTGGGTTTGGTTTCACAAGCCCCAAGGTTCTCAAGTGACCTGGGCTGTTTCCCACTAATCACAACAATTTTTTTTTATGTACTCACAACCTCTCACTCAGGCTGGAGCTACAATAGTAACGTAGATCCTTTTTTCAACATGGATCCCACCGCTGCCACTAATGTCATGAAAAAACAGCCTTCTCCCAGTACAGACACTTTAGCTGGCTGAGCAGATCCCTGGTCTTCACGCGATGCCTGATCTTTGACTCCCAGTCTGTCCTACTGGCAATCCTCAGAACAAGCCAAACTCAGCAACTCTCAACAGAATTGCTGGAATTATGAGATACGTAAATACGCTGAGCAATGACAAGATAACACAACACAATATCAACCACAATAACAAAGGTTCAGAGGGTTTTTATCTAATTGCTGGTTGCAGATGTATAGCAGTCTCTGGCAATATTCATGGTATCTGTCCTAAATACTCCCTAGCTGTTTCTTATATTCTGTTCTAACTACTCAGTTTGATGTCATCGGGTCGCCATGGCACCGACCCTTGGCCAATCCGATGTCTTGTCTTATCAGGTGAGGGGTGTGTAGATCTTTCCTCTGGCAGGTAGACCACATCCTTTATAATGTCTGGTGGTGAGGTCCTTCGTCTGTTCTCACACTCGCTACCATGGTTTCCACTCATGGTGTATGGCTTGACCACTAGGTTCTTTGGCAACAACAGCTGCTGGTTTGGCTTCATCCCGGGCTGTTGTGAACTCAGTTAGTGAGATAGAATTCCCTGACACCAACGAAAGCATGAAGCCCTTCAAGCTGAAGGAGCACCTTGCAAAGGTTCATCCAGATCTGGCCAACAAGGGATTGGACTACTTCAAAATCAAAGAAGACCAGCTCAAGAGATCAAGATTGGATTGTGGAACAGGAGTTCTCTTTCAAGTAATTGTTCAGTCATGAGTGTGCCATTTTTTGCTGCTGTTGGATGTGGATACATCTGAAGTCTATTTCATGATTTGCAGGACAGCAACATTGTGGAGGTCTCATACAAGATTTCTCTTCAGAATGCGAAGCAGAAGAATCCGCACACCATTGGAGAGACTCTCATCAAACCCTGCATGCTTGAAGCTGCTCAACTTGTCCTGAACAATGAAAGCGCCAACAAGCTGAAACATATCAACCTGTCCAACAACACTGTTAAGGAGCGCATCGAGGACTGTCGGGGAAATTTACCCTCTCCTAACTAGGTCTTACTACATCAGTCAATTAATGTAATCAGAAGTAGGCGGCTCCTGCTCTACTCCAGGGTAAACTCTCCGTTGTCGCCCAAGCACTAACTCCTGACTATTGGTTCGTCAGCTAGTCTACTTGTGACCGTCGTCTCTCCAGTCTCTTCCTCCTTTGAAGAACTGGTCCAGACCCTGTAGTTCCCAGTATAAGTATTATTGACAGTCAATAATCTTATATACTACAGCACAATCATACATAGAGAAATACAAGTATCTTACTACTCGAGTTCACTTCTCAGTTCTCTAGTTCTCTAGTTCTCTCTCCTGGGGCATTCGCCCTAGTTCATATATATCCTCACTAGCTAATCCATTACATACATCATATAAGGACCAATCAAATCACGACAGAACATCATAGAATGTTCTATCTGGTATACTACTCCTCTATTAATAGATTGTCTCCACCATGTATTAATAACTTGTTCTCCTTCTCCGGTCATGTCTGTGGTTGCGGTTGTTGTGAGTCCCTCCTTTCCAGGGTTGTGTGTTTGTGGCTTCCGTCGTGTGGCTTCTCTGTTGACTGGCTAGGGAGTTTTGGTGGGTTCATGTCAGGGAATAAGAATGACTGTTCTTTCCCTGACATCTCCCCCTCCTCTAGCCGTGTGTCGTACTCTCGGCTCAGACCGTCAGCATTACCGTTCTTCGCTCCGGAACGGTAAGTGATGTCGTAATAATACTGCTGCATGAGAATCCTCCAACGGGCAACCAACGGGCAATCCTTCCGTGACTGTCTTTCATGCGGTCCAGGTAAGTGAGTGGGTTGTGGTCTGCCTGTATCTCAAACCGCACACCCTCCAAATATGTCCTGAAGTGTTTTATTCCTTCCACTATTGCCAAGGCCTCTCTCTCAATGGCAGAGTAACGTGTCTCTCTGGCCAGTAATTTTCGCGGACCAAATGCGAGTGGGTGGTCTTCTCCGTCCTCATCCAATTGAGATAGTACATACCCAATCCCCGAACTGGAAGCATCTGTCTGTAGAAAGAACTTGTGGTCCCATTGTGGTGTTCGGAGGATCGGGTAATTAGTCAGCCGATCTTTGAGTGTGGTAAATGCTGTCTGCTTCTCTTCTGACCATACGATGTGGTTTGGTTCGTCTTTCCGGGTTGCATTTGAGAGGGGGGTGGCGATAGTAGAGAAATCTGGTATAAACTTTCGGTAATACCCGCAAATCCCTAAGAAAGCTCTGATGTCTTTCTTTGTCTTTGGCTGTGCAAACTTCGCTATTGCACTTACTTTGGCTTGTACTGGGCGAATCTTTCCAAACCCCACCTGATGTCCCAGGTAAGTACAATCATTCTTGGCGAACTGACATTTCTTTCTGTTGACCTTCAAGCCTGCTTGCCTCAATCTTTCGAAAACTGCCGTGAGGTGACATACATGCTCTTTCCAGGTTTCGCTAAAGATGATTATGTCATCCAGGTAAGGGACTGCGTATGAGGTTGTGTCTGCGAGCACGTCATCCATCAATCGTTGAAAGGTGGAAGGGGCTGAGGCTAGACCAAAGGGCATGGCGGTGAATTGGTATTTTCCCCATGGAGTGACGAAGGCAGTTTTGGGTTGACTTGCCTTCTCCATGGGTACTTGCCAATACCCCTTTGTCAGGTCCATGGTTGAGATCCACCTCGACCCTCCCACTTTCTCAATAAGCTCTTCGATTCTTGGAATCGTGTATGGGTCGGCTTGTGTGATCAGGTTTAGTTTTCGGTAGTCTATGCACAATCTCTTCGTGCCGTCTGATTTTGGTACAATCACCACTGGGGCCGCCCAAGGGCTTTTCGAGGGAACTATTAATCCCTGCTGTAACAATTCTGTTATTTCTTTCCTAAGAAATTCGTGTGAGGTGTGAGCGAGTTTGTAGGCCGGTAAACGGATGGGCGAGGCGTCTCCTGTCGTGATGACGTGTTCGACCACTTCTGTCCGGCCTGGTCGGTTGCTGAAGAGTCCTCCAAACTCCTCGATGAGTTGTTCCAACTGCTCGCTCTGCATCTGGGTGAGATGGGTGGATGTGGTGACTTGTGTTGGCCCAGGGTTCTCGATCACAGAGCATTCCGCGGCCACCAATGCGGTAGAAACGGGAGAGTGCCAAGCCTTTATCCCGTTCACATGGTAGACCCGGCTGCTCCGCGAACCCTGACCTGCCGAGACTTGGTAAGTTACATTGGTTATTTGTTTGGTAATGGTCATCGGTCCCTGCCACTCACTGAGTAATTTGTTTAGCTTTCGGGGACGAAATACCAAAACCTGGTCACCCACCACAAATTTTCGCTCTGAGGCTTTTCTGTCATAGTATTTCTTGTGTCCTAGCTTAACTTTAGTTTCGGTGCTAAAAGCTATTTCTCTCACTGTCGCTAGCTTTTTCCTCAGGTTTCTTAGGTATGACACCACCTCTACTACTGACTCTGAGCTTTCCCCTTTCCACAATCTGGCTAGCTCATCTATCGGGGTATTCATGGGCTTCCCATACACCAGCTCATGGGGGGAAAACCCTGTACTCCTATGCTGAGTGGATCTGTATGACCACAATATGAATGGTAAGTAGTCATCCCATTCTCTCTCATCCGGTTTCTTCTGTACTAACTTTCTTAGTAAGTACTTAAGAGTGGCATTAAATCTCTCCACCATACCATCTGTTTGAGGATGGTATGGGGAGGTTCTGATCTGCTTAACCCCTGTGAGGGTGCAAAACTGTCTCATTGTCTTCGAAATAAAATTCGAACCATTATCGGACAAAATCTCAGCTGGGGTGCCTATTCTAGCAGTCAAATCTAGCAGACACCTAATAATGGTTTCTGAGGTTGTGTTGGGGATGGGGTAGGCATCCGGCCACTTCGTGGCATAATCAATGACCACTAGTACATATTTATTGCCTTTCTTGGTCCGGCTCAAAGGACCAAAGATGTCCATAGCTAGCCGTCTAAACGGCTGTCCTATGACAGGTAGGGAGTGTAAGGGAGCATATTGAGGTGTGGCTGGTTTAGCCCTCTGACACTGGGGACATACTTTACAGAACTCACGCACATCCGTGTGCAAACCCGGCCAATCCATGGACCGGTGAATGGTGGTCATTGTCCGTTCCTGTCCATAGTGTCCAGCTATCGGGGAGCTATGAGCCAGCCTCAAAATCTCTGTTCGGTTCGATTCGGGCACCATGATAAAGGGTTGTCCTGCTTGTTCAATTGGCCTCCTTACCAACAGTCCTTTCTCCCAACGGTACTTCTTCGCTCTGGTGTCTGCGTCTTCTCTCGCCTTTTTGAGAGTTGGGTCGGTTCGCTGCAAATCCTTGAGCTCGTCTGGGCTCACTTTCTCTGGCCACCAAGGTGTGGTAACCTCTTTTCTCTGTTCCTTCTGCTTCGGTTGCAGGAACATGTCTTCCTTGAAGTGGAAAGGAAACTCCCCCGGTTCCCGGGACTCTGATGGAAGTGGCGAATCCTCGGGGACAAGTGAGCTGCCCTCTCCATTCGTGGGGTCTTCAGGAGCAGAGAGGTGCACTCCGGCTGTTGCCTGTTGCTCTCTGTCCTCTTCCTCTTCCAGAGCCAGTTTCTGGGTCTGGGCTCTGGTTGATACAAATGCCTTGTCGGGACTCATGTCTCTAGGGGTTCTCGGGGTCCCTGAGACCATCTTCTCTCCGAGCAAATCTGCCAGTTCCGGGACATCTTGTGTCTGTCTGTAGGTGTGCTGACACACCCACGACGAGAGTAGTTCTTCTCTCACCGATTTCTAGCACCACCCTGGCTGCCGGGAACCACGCAATCTTTGCGCTGGCTGTGGAGTATGGGATTTTCCAACCAAGCCTTTGGTTTCTGTGCAGACACCTCGGGTGTACTAGTGATCTGGTGCGGCCTGTATCCAACCACACCACAGCTTCTCTGCCGTTTACCCTAGCCTGCCTCAGCCATGGGTTTGTTGAGGAGGGTCTTGGTGTTCCTGCGCACAGCTGGGCTCGTTCCGGTTTTACCCCACAATCACTTCTGTAATGTCCCAGCTGGTTGCATCTGAAACACCTCACCTCGCTCAAGGGTATCGGATTGGGTTGACGATCTTTCCCCATTGGATACCCACCTCGGGGTTGGTATTTCTCGGGGAACCTTCGGGGTTCTCGTTCATTTGATGGTTGTGATCGGAAGTTCCGGCCAGATAGGTCGAAGTGGTTGTGATCCTCATCCGGTCGGCCTGCGGTCGTCTCCTTCCTTCCCTGGTAGGTTAGAGAGATGCCTAACCACAGTTTCGGCCAGCTCTTCGTAGCTCGTGGGGTTGGCATTGCGCATCCTGGCCTCCAACCACCGTGGCAACCTCGTCAGGGGTCTCCATTAGCACCATCTCGGTGGTGGTTTGTGGAGACGAAGATAGCCACTGATTAAAGTGTTGCCGGTGTTTCGCGAACCACGCCTCGGGGCTGGTTGATGAGAAGGGGGTGTCGAAAGCTCGCTTGCAATAGGTCTCGGTTGTGACCTGGTATTCTCTGAGCAGCTCGGTCTTGACTGATTCATAGTCATTTTGGTCCCCAGCGGCCATTGCTGCCACTGCCGTCAGTCCTGCTCCTGAGAGTGACCCTCTTAGGATGATGGCCCACTGATGGTTTGGCCATGCCCCTGCCTGGGTTGTCGCCTCAAAAGTGTCCAGGAAGGCACTCATGTCATCATGACCCTCCTGGAACTTCTGGACGGTTAACCTCGGGGGTGCAGGTGGTGGAGGTGCTCTGGCTTCGGCCCGTGCTCCTCGTTGGGCCTCGGCCAGCAGCTCCATCATTTGCGCTTGCTGCTCGTGTTGTCGGTGACGACTTTCTCGGTCCTCCTCCCTTCGTTCATCCTCCTTCTGGTTCCTGGCGCTCTCGATGTCAAGCCAGTTGTCGATAAATCGATCGAATCGACTCGGACGAGGCGTCGCGTCTTCATCCATCCTGTTGTTCCGGTTCTGTTGGGTCGCTCGGGGGGTTTGCTCTCCTGATCTCAGAGAGTAGGTCATACAACCATACAACAGTAAGAAAAAAAAGTTAACAGATAACAATTTTCACCCCTCTTCCCTAACTAATGGAAGTGGGTTCTCAAGCTTTCTAGGCCTAGCCCAAGCTGTATCTTCCAGCTAGCTAGACTATTCCTCTACTAGCTACTGGCTGGTCCGGGATCTCCTTCGATGAGGATCCCACCGCTGCCACCAATGTCGGGGAAATTTACCCTCTCCTAACTAGGTCTTACTACCTCAGTCTATTAATGTAATCAGAAGTAGGCGGCTCCTGCTCTACTCCAGGGTAAACTCTCCGTTGTCGCCCAAGCACTAACTCCTGACTATTGGTTCGTCAGCTAGTCTACTTGTGACCGTCGTCTCTCCAGTCTCTTCCTCCTTTGAAGAACTGGTCCAGACCCTGTAGTTCCCAGTATAAGTATTATTGACAGTCAATAATCTTATATACTACAGCACAATCATACATAGAGAAATACAAGTATCTTACAACTCGAGTTCACTTCTCTAGTTCTCTAGTTCTCTCTCCTGGGGCATTCGCCCTAGTTCATATATATCCTCACTAGCTAATCCATTACATACATCATATAAGGACCAATCAAATCACGACAGAACATCATAGAATGTTCTATCTGGTATACTACTCCTCTATTAATAGATTGTCTCCACCATGTATTAATAACTTGTTCTCCTTCTCCGTTCATGTCTGTGGTTGCGGTTGTTGTGAGTCCCTCCTTTCCAGGGTTGTGTGTTTGTGGCTTCCGTCGTGTGGCTTCTCTGTTGACTGGCTAGGGAGTTTTGGTGGGTTCATGTCAGGGAATAAGAATGACTGTTCTTTCCCTGACAAGGACATGTCTCAGGATATCATGCATTGGAGAAAATTCGAGTTTCCCCCTTCTTTGCAATCCAACTGGATGAATCCACAGATGTGGCACAGTGTCCACAGCTTCTGGTATGATTTTGTGTTGCTGCCACTGCACATACAATTATGTACTATTTACATAATACATTCGAACATGCAAAAATGATTATATTGCAGGTTTACACTCGGTTTGTCTCAGACAATCATGTGGAGGAGATGTTGTTCTGCAAACTGCTCAATACACCTACCAAGGCTGGGGATGTCATGGCAATGGTATCCAGCTTCTTTGTAGAAGAAAAACTGTCTTGGGCACAACTGGTAGGAGTATGCACGGACGGAGCTCCCTCCATGCTTGGCTCAGAATCAGGTTTGTATCTTAATTTAATATTGCAGAATTCCTGCTGTCCCTTATTGTGTGGTGCAATTTATATGTTGTTATATTTTAGCATTTGTCACAAGAACCCAAATATCATCACAACTCACTGCCTTATCCATCGTGAAGCCCTTGCATCCAAAACACTTCCTGCAGCTCTCAAGGTCACCTTGGACTCGGTGATCCGAATCGTTAACCTCATAAAAGGTTGTGCATTCAACACACGACTATTTTGCCAGTTCTGCCGAGACATGGATTCTTCGCATCAGGACCTCCTCTTCTACACTTCTGTACGTTGGCTGTCAAAAGAAAATGTACTCTCTCGCGAATTTGAGCACTTGGAAGAGATAGGTGTTTTTTGGAAGCCCATGGTAAGAAGACTGAGCAGTTATTGAAGGCCTTTCAAGAGCCGACCTTTAATCTCTTGCCTACTTGGCTGACATTTTTGTAGCTCTGTAGTCAAGCGCGGAACGCCGTTCCAGTACCTGATCAGAGAGGATTGAATATCAGTATGGCAGGCATGGAATGAATACATCAAGTGAACGTATGTGTGTGAGCATGCGTGAGGTAAGGGAACGTAAATTGGGTAAGGTGCGATCAATCGGGTAAGGTGCGATCAATCGGGTAAGGTGCGATCAATCGGGTAAGGTGCGATCAATCGGGTAAGGTGCGATCAATCGGGTAAGGTGCGGGCAATCGGGTAAGGTGCATACACAGCAATGTTAATACACGTATAGGAGGACTAGTCTAGGTCGTTATTGTCTATCTCCCCCCAAGTCCGACTTCGGGAGGGCTGAATAGTTATGTTGACTGTCCGTATCGTAGAACAGGTTTCGGGCCCCTTTTGCTCCTTCTGGGGCCGGGGGCAGGGTCTGGGGTAGGAGGAGGGTAGGCATCATGGACGAGCTTTTTTGGGCGGTCCGGGTGGGGCTACAGGGTGGCGTTGGTGTGCCGGCAACCGAGGCATACGTACGCTGGTTTGCCGGGGTGGTGAGGATGACTGGCCTGGGGGTAGTCGGTGTTAGGCCAGGGTTGCGAGTCACGGCAGGCGATAGCGTTGGGGCCTGTGCGTCCAGTGGTGGCGGGTGTTGGATCTGAGGTGGGATGAGAGGTGGGGGGGGAGGAGGTAAGATAGTGATATTTGGGGGGGGTGTGGGGGATGGTTCTGGGGTGGATGGGTTTTTCTGAAGGCTGCAGAGGGGTTTGGATGTTCAGCAGGCGTCGCTGGAGTGGGTGGTCCGGGGTTGTGGTGGGGATAGTGTGGCGGCGATAGTGTGGCGGAGAAGGAACCGCCTGTTCCGCATGGTGAGTCTTCCCGAGTCGTCCATGCGGACCTGATATTGATGATATTGGAGCACCTCCACGACCACTCCTGTTTTGTCCCACTTCGTCGGGTGGCGTCCTGTTTAGTTCTGGATAAGGACGTTGTCACCACAACGAAGGGGGGAGAGGCCGCGGGAGTGCTCATCCCATCGTGCTCGGCCCAGTGACTGCCGGCGGGAGAGTGCCTGTTCGCGTTGGATGAGGTGCTGTGTCTCGTCCTGGGGCTGCTTGAGGCGTGCTGGTATGAAGGGGAGGAGGTCCCTGATGGGGCGGCCGAAAAGGGCCATGGCTGGGGACATCTTCGTATCCGGGCTGGGGCAGTTCCTGTATAGGAGAAGGGCCTTGAAGAATGGTGATTGTAGAGAGCCACCGGGACCGGTGTTGCCAGCGATGAGTCTCTTTACTGTCTTAACTGCCGTCTCCGCCCTGTTGTTTGCATGCGGGTTGTATGCCGCTGATATCCTGTGGTGGACGCCCCATGTCTTGAGGAGCTCTCTGGTGGATTGTGCTGCGAACTCGGGTCCGCCGTCCGTTGTCTGGGAGTCCGGGATGCCAAAGGTGGCAAAGGTGTCCCTGAGGGTGGTGGCGAGGCCTGAGGCTCCGTTGAGGGCGGGTGCGACGATCGGCCAGCCGGAGTACCTGTCGACCAGCACGACATATGCAGATCCCTCGTGGTGGAAGAAATCCGCGCAGATGTGCTGGAAGGGGTACTCCGGCTCCTCTGGTGTGACTGAGGGCATCGCTGGCTGTGAGGGGGCATTGCCGTTACATATGGTGCAGCTGTTCCTGGTAGCGGCTATGTTAGCGGTGAGGCCTGGCCAGTATAACGAGGAGGTTGCTCGGGCCGTCATCCCACTGGTGCCTTGATGGGCGGCATGTAGGACGGCAAGGCAGGTTGGTCTGAGTGATGCAGGGATGACGACACGGTCTCCATGGCAGATAACCCCATCGATGACAGACAGCCTGTAGAATATGGGGAAGTAGGTCCGGATGGCGGCTGGTAGCATGTGTCTGTCAGTCGGGGGCCCTTCCTCTATGTAGTGGCTGAGGTCCTGTAGGGATGGGTCTGCTGCTGTGGCGATCTGTATTTGTTCCCAGTTGATTGGTATGGTTGAGATGGCCATGCACAGTGCAGTTGAGAGGCCGTTGTCGTCCTGACTGTCGTCACTGTCCGTCTGAATGATTGCGATTGCCGATGTGGGGCTGCCTGGGCATGACGCATTTGGGTCAGCGAGGTCGTCTGTGAGGTGGAGGCGGGGTGGGGTCCGGGTCCCAGATGGGTGGCGTGAGAGGGCATCGCTGGTGTAGTTTCTCACGCCAGGGATGTACACCATCCGGAACCGGTATCGGAGGGTCTTCTCCTTGATGTTGCGTAGGCGGGGGTTGGGGATGTCCTCGAGGCAGCGATCACCGAAGAGCTTCAGCAGGGGTTTGTGGTCCACTGCTACCACGAGATCGCTGCACCCGAGGACGAAGTGTCGGGCCTTGTCCAGTGCATCAGCCACAGCTAGAGCCTCTCCCTCAACAGGGGCGTAGCGGGACTCAGCTGGGTGGGTGAAGCGCGAGCCCACCAGGGTGATGCGCCAACCGTCATGGCAACAGAACAAGGCGTGGGGCGGGCACTGGCAGTGTTTTTGGAACAGCCAGAACCCGATCCCGTCCTTGCTCCAGTCGGTCGCCAGGCAGGTTGGGCGGTCCTTGTCGAAGATTTGGACGCCGACCCTGATGCGCTCACAGATGTGGAGTTTGGATGCAGTGAAGGCTTCAGCCAGCTCGTCCGTCCAGGTGAAAGGGGTGGAGGGTTTGAGCAGGGCTCTGAAGGGTAGCATGGTGGCTGTCATGGCGAATGTGTAGGATACCTGATTCACCAGGCCGAACCAGGCACGTATGTCAGTAATGCTGATTGGGGTTGGGAAATCCGTGATCGATTCGATGAACTTATTGGCTGGGCGTACCTCAGATGGTGTCACGTTGAATCCAGCAAACTCCACGGTGTCTTCCGCAAAGTGGAACTTTCGGGGGTTTAAGGTGATGCCGTTCACGGCGCAGATGTGGAGCCACTCAGTCGCCTGGTGGAATGCTCCTGTGATGTCGTCCGACCAGAGTAGTGCATCGACGATGCACTTGGTCTTAGATGTAACGTTGGCGACGAGGGCATCGTATCTGGCCGTGTAGGCATCCCCTGAGGCGATGTAGCCTTGGGGGGCGGTACAGTATCTGTACCTGCCCCATGGAGTGATGAAAGTTGTATAGTGGCGATCTCTTTTGTCAAGGGCCACAGAGTGGTAGCCATTCCACGCGTCGAAGACGGTCTTCTTGGTTCGGCATGGAATGGCACGGGCTTGGTGGAAGGGTGATGGGCAGTGATGGGTCTCGCGCGTGGCGTGCTGGTTCAGGGGCTGGAAGTTGATTGTCCTCCTGAGTGACCCGTCCTTCTTGGTGCATATTACCATATGGTGGCACCAAGTGACGGGCGTACCCAGGGGAACCTTCTCCAGCACGCCAAGGCGGACGTCCCGGTCGAGACCTGCCTTCACCTCGTCCTGCCAATGGATGGGAATGTCTATGGGGTTGTGGCAGGGTTTGGGGATGGCTGTTGGGTCAATGCTCAGGGAGAGTGGGAGTCCAGACATCATGGGGAGGGGTTGATGCTCACAGACGTTGAATGCACTTGCTGAGTATAGGTCCAGCAAGTGGCGCTCAAGTCTGTGGCGGTTCTCCTCGGTGCCAGGAAAGGGAAGGGAGGTTGGTCTGTCTGGGGGGGGGTGCCCTGGTTGGGCATGAGCAGGGTCTGGGGGGATTGTGTGCATTTTGGCTCACCACTGGTTGAGTGTGGGGTCCCGGTGGTCTGGTCTGCAGGTCCGCTGGGGACGTTGTCGGAGGGCCGATGGCTGGTCTGGTCGCTGGTCTGGTCGCTGGTTGACAGGTTCTGGTCAGCAGGGGTGTTCTGGTCTGCAGGACCGCGTTGAGATGTGACGAGGGCTGATCAGGGGTCGCCCGTGTACCCGTGCCGTTTCCCGTGGGTGGCGTCGGCGTACAGAGGGGGAACCCCGTATCGATCAGCCCAAGGTCTGTGCACGTGGACATGCTCAGGTACAGCTTCGTGGCTAAGGGGCTGAAATATACCATCTGCCTCGTCTCGCGTCTTGAGTGGTGGAGCTTGATCCGGAGGAGTGCGGCTCCAAGGATGGGCAGGTTGTTCCCGCTGGCCGAGCTCATCACGAGTGTGGCGGGTATGAGGTCGGTTTCGAGCAGGTTCAGATCTCTCAGGAGGAGTGGGCCTGCCAGGCAACTCTGGCAGCCTGTGTCAGCCATGGCTGTGGTGGCGAGGTGGTGTCTTTCCTTCTTGAGTGTGTGGCCATGTGCCCGGTAGTCCTCTCTGTGGGTGGACACCGATACTTCAATGATTGGCTGTGGCGGTGAGCGGCGTTGGGTCCATCGTTGGGTGTCTGAGTCCCAGGATTGATGGGGGGGCGTGCCTTCGGTCATGGTGTGGACCTGCTCCGACACGGCGCTCTCTTGTTCAGATGACCTCTGCCAACACATGGGTGCAAAGTGATTCGACCTGCCACATGATGGGCAGGTGGAGCCAAATGCTGGGCAGTGTGATCTGCGGATGGCGGTTCTTTCTCTCTCGCCATGGCCCTGTCGGCCACAAAAGCAGCAGGTGGCCTTGGGGTTTGTGGGGTGCCAGGTGGTGTTAGTTTGCCCTCTGCTTGGGTTGGGCATATTCCTCCGGGGTTGGTGAGGTTGTGTGGCATGGGGACGGTTGGTCCTGGGAGGGGTGGCCTTGGTGCAAGGTGAGGGCTGGCGCTGTTGGTGGCGGTATCCACTGAGTGCGGCAGCGTCTTCATTCTCCGTCCCCTCACCTAGGGCGCCTGTTGAGGTGGGTGTGGTAATGGTTACCGCGGACCGTTTGCCTGCGGCCCTCACCTCCACGAAGCGCACCGTCTCCTCCACTGTCATTGATTGATTGGGGTCCTTCAGCAGGTCGACTTGGATGTCTGCATCGGCCAGGCCGATGCAGAGCTGGTCAGCGACCCGCTGCTCCCCCTGGTTGTTCACCTGGTCACACGCTGCACACTTCATGGTGAACCGGCAGACCTCTGCCTGGCCGCGGAGCCTCGCGGCGAAAGACCGGATAGGCTCCCCTCGATCCTGGACCATCCTGGAGAGGGCGACCCTGGCTACCTTGGGGTTCTCCTCCCTCACAGCCAGGGCCTTGATGGCTGCTAGGAGGTCCGCCTCCGTGTACTCCTCTATGGGTAAGGGTCCGATGACATTCCGGGTCACGTCTCTCCTGAGTTTGGCGTCTAGACATTCGAGGAGTTGTATGCCGATGTCGGGCCCCACCAAGCGGACAGCCTGCGAGTAGGCCCTCCACCTGGTGAGGAAGTACTGCCATCCCTCGGTGGTCCCCCCGGCCGATACTTCCGGCCGACGGACGGGTGTGGGCTTCGCTCGGGTTGCCTGGCTGTGTATCAACATATGCCCGTTCAGTATGGCTGCTACCACCACTGGATCTACCTCCATGGGCGTGGCATAATCACATCCAGGGTATGGGCAGCTCACCGCCATGGTGGGCACCAAATAGAACTACCGAAACGAAGGCTAAATAGAACTACCGAAACGAAGGCTCACTTCGCCAGCACTGTTGCAGGCAAGGCTAGATGTCTAAATAGAGACTATCAAAGCACTTGATGTATTCATAGTCAAGCGCGGTACGCCGTTCCAGTACCTGATCAGAGAGGATTGAATATCAGTATGGCAGGCATGGAATGAATACATCAAGTGAACGTATGTGCGTGAGCATGCATGAGTTAAGGGGACGTCAATCGGGTAAGGTGCGTACACAGCAATGTTAATACACGTATAGGAGGACTAGTCTAGGTCGTTATTGTCTGCTCTGAACATGCTAAATTTATAGCTACAAGGCCCACACACCAACATCATCATGCACACTGATGCAATCATTGCGAAGCTAGGGCTTTGGGAGAGAAAAGTTGAGATGGGAAATATTACTGCCTTCCACCGTCTTACACAGATCATGGGCGAAGAACCACTTGAATAGCAGCTCAAGCGAGAGATCAAGAATCACATGTCAATCCGTCAAAAAAATTCTACCACTACTTTCCCGACATCAATGCAAGTGAAAATGTTCAGATGACTCTTGCTTGAAACCCTTTCTGTTGCACTGTAGATGACCTTCTGGACGATGTGCTGGAGGACTTCTTGGTAACACTGCAGCAAAAGAGGAGTTTCAGCTGCAGCAGCTCAAGATCTCTGACTTTTGGGCCAAAATGCTTCCGATTTCCCCCAAGGTAAGTGCATTTGCCTTGAAAGTTCTCATCCCATTCTCATCGACCTATCTCTGTGAAAGTGGATTCTCATCTCTCAAATCAAAGGCCAAAACAGGTTGGATGCAGAAGCCGACTTGCGATGTGCTTTGAGCCACACAACCCCACAAATTGCTGATCTCGTATCAAAGAAGCAAGTGCATCATTCTCATTGATGTACTACCTACTTAGTCACTGCAGTGATAAATATGTCTTACCAATATTTGTGTGTTACCATTTACCTGTGATTAAAATATGTTTTCCTGTCGTAAACCAGCATAAGCAGCACTGGTAAAAATGTACATAATATGGTCGGTCAATAATAGAAAATAGATATTTTAGGTTGGGGGTCATGGAAGATTTATAGTCGCTGAAAGGGGTCATGGGCCAAAAAAGTTTGGGAACCACTCCTCTAGAGTATAAGATTAGGTTCTAGTTTCTTATTGCTGATGGGGACTGTAAAACTGAATCTAGTCCTATGGAGAGGGGAAGAAAAATCAGGTTAAAAAGCTCGATTGCTATTGGAGACATTCAGAAATGGATGGTACTCAGTCTCTGTAACATCAAAGTTGAGTACAAGGGTAGGAAGCTATCAGATGGAAAGACTCTTGGGGGGTGGGGGGGTTGGGAGGCTAACTAAAGAAGAATGGACTCTTTGCAAAACTACTATGGTGATGCCATCAGAAGGAACGTGGGGGATCTTAAAGGGATGATGAAAGCTGTTCAGGCATAAACTCACTAGACCAGTCAAGGGTTACTAACTGGTTTACTCACCAGGGCTTCCTTTAAGGGGGTCCACTACCCCCCTCAAAAAAAAAATTTGGTTTTGTTTTTCCCCCAAAATATGATGACAGTACATGCAAGATGCTGCCTTCCAAATTGGAGAAGATTTGGATGCTCCATTCTGGACTTATACTAACTTGAGTACTCCCGATTTGCGAAGAAGACAATTCACGTAATAGTGAGTTTTTCAATGGCCGCGGAGACCGACAAGGGAAGAAAACCAGTGATTCTGGTCATCCCCCTAGGAAGCGGCCTATATACGACAGACCAAACTTCCCCTCCCTATTCTTGATTTTTCTAGTGTATATGTATATATACCACTTTTTAAATTTTTTTTAATGGTATGGTCAGTAAAATGCCTGTCCCGAAAAAGTTTTTTTTTTTGGCCAAGGACGGTTCTCCCTGCTTCATATTTGGAGTAATCAGAAAAAATAATATAGATTCTGTTTCCTCTCAATGAGAGCAACAAGATGACATTCTCTGTTTTTAATTTTAAGCAAGTATGATGTCAACAGGTACAAAAAAACAATGAAAATGCTACCAAGAAATTGCAATAGTTTTTAAATTCCATGATCACACTATTTTAAAAAAACTCGACCTTATATTGTGTTTCATACTTTGTAATTTCCCCTGTGGTAAGTTGTGAAATCCCAAAGTAAACTAGTCTCCAAATATGATGGTCCTCGTGAAATCTTAAATGTTCACTAAGTCCAAATCAGTTGTAGCTGGGTAGTTGGCACAACGCCAGAAGGTAGGTCTGTGTATAGGTACACATCATACAAGATTTCAAATAAAAATTCTGAAGCAGAGAGAAGTTGTGTTTTTTTTTGTTTTTCCCCCTTTTCCCCCCAAAATAATTATGATGACAGTACATGCAAGATGCTGCCTTCCAAATTGGAGAAGATTTGGATGCTCCATTCTGGACTTATATTAACTTGAGTACTCCCGATTTGCGAAGAAGACGCTTCACGTAATAGTGAGTTTGAATGGCTGCGGAGACCGACAAGGGAAGCAAACCAGTTATTCTGGTCATCCCCCTAGGAAGCGGCCTATATAGGACAGACCAAACTTCCCCTCCATCTTCTTGATTTTTCTAGTAGTATGTATATATATGTATACCACTTTTGGTGTTTTTTTAATGGTATGGTCAGTTCCACCATTGAACTATATACCTGTCCCGAAAAAGTTGCTTTTCGGGGCAAAAGACGGTTCTCCATGCTTCATATTTGGAGTAATCAGACAAAATTATATAGATTCTGTTTCCTCTCAATGAGAGCTACAAGATGACATTCTCTGTTTTTAATTTTAAGCAAGTATGATGTCAACAGGACCACAAAAAAACAATGAAAATGCTACCAAGAAATTGCAATAGTTTTTAAAATCCATGATCACACTATTTAAAAAAAACTCAATGTTATATTGTGTTTCATACTTTGTAATTTCCCCTGTGGTAAGTTGTGAAATCCCAAAGTAAACTAGTCTCCAAATATGACTGTCCTCGTGAAATCTTAAATGTTCACTAAGTCCGGATCAGTTGTAGCTGGGTAGATGGCATAGCACCCGATGGTAGGTCTGTGTATAGGTACACATCATACAAGATTTCAAATAAAAATTCTGAAGCAGAGAGAAGTTGTGGGTTTTTTTGTGTTTTTTGGGGGGGGGGGGGTAGTGGACCCCCTTAAAAGGGTAAAGGCTTTTTCACATTCCTCTGACCATTTAACTATGTTTCCTTGTTTTTACGGGTTAAATTTGTCAGGTGGGTAGCTATAGTAGAGAATGAGGGTATAAACCTACGGTAATACCCGCAGAGACCCAGGAAAGCACGTACTTGTGTTTCTTATTACTAGGTCTAGCATATTCCTTGACTGCTCGTACTTTCCCCTCAACTGATTTAAGGTATAAACCTACGGTAATACCCGCAGAGACCCAGGAAAGCACGTATTTGTGTTTCTTATTCCTAGGTCTAGCATATTCCTTGACTGCTCGTACTTTCCCCTCTACTGATTTAAGCTGTCCATTCCCAACCATGTACCCCAGATATTCACATTCATTGACTGCGAAGTCACACTTTGATTCCTTTACATGTAGACCTGCCTTCTGAAGTCTTCTGAATACCTCGTCCAAGTGGTCGAGATGTTCTGGCCAGGTATCACTTCTGATCAAGATATCGTCCAGGTAAGCTGTGGCAAAGGTATGGATGTCATGTAATATGTGATCCATCAGCCTTTGGAAGGTACTAGGAGTGGACACTAACCCAAAGGGCATGGTTCTAAAGTGGTATTTACCATATGGTGTGATAAAACGCCGTCTTTTCTCGGCTACTTTTGCTTACAGGTACTTGATGGTAGCCTTTGGTAAGATCCAATGTTGTGATGAACTTAGCTTTGCCAATTACATTTATTAAGTCCTCTATATGAGGTATGGGGTAGGGGTCTCCTGTGGTTACCGCATTTAGCTTACGGTAGTCCACGCACATCCAGGTTCCTCCATCCTTTTTGGGGACCAACACTAGGGGCTGCCCAAGGGCTCTTCGAAGGCTCTATGATTGACTGGGAGAGTAGGGTTTATATTTCATCCCTTAAAAACTCTTGAGCCTTGTGTGCTAATCGATAAGGAGGCAACCTAATAGGTGGTGCATTCCCTGTTCTGATCTCGTGCTCCAATAATGAGGTGAGACCTGGCACATCTTGTATCACCTCACAAAACTTCTCCTTCAGCTGAGCTAACTGTGCACTCTGCTCTAGTGAGAGTAATTTGGATTTTGGGTCTAGCTCAGGGTTAGGCATGCTGTCCGTCTCTTGCTCATCTGCCACAAACACTGCGGGGGCTGGGGAAGACCACCTCTTTATGGCATTGATGTGGTAAGTCTTAACTCTCTTCCCACATGCAACTGTGTCCACTCTATAAGTAACTTCAGTGACCTTTTCACTAGTCATAAAGGGACCTTGCCATTCATAAGGATCTTATTCTTTACAGTGGGTCTGAAGACTAAAACAAAATCTCCCACCTCGAATGTCCGGGCTTTCGCCTTTCAATCATGCTGGTCCTTTTGCACTGTCTTTGCTCTCTCCTCATTCTCTCTGGCTAAATCATGCACCATGTCCATGTTAGCTTTCATAATTGCTAAGTACTCTTGTGTACTGGTTTCTTCAGCTTCCTCTTTGCCTTCCCAGAATCCAACTAATTGGTCGAGGGGCATCCTCATTTCTTTCCCAAATAACATTTTAAAAGGGGAAAAACCTGTGCCAGGTCTCACCTCATTATTGGAGCAGAGACTGGTGACCTCAAACTGAGTGCTATAAAAGAACATTGTAATTTAAATAAAGAGAGAGAAAAATACTAAGAGAAGAACTGGAACTGAACTTTGTAAGGAGGGATTATAGACTGTAAAGCTAGGCTTGTATGGTTATAATCTCTGTGTAATCTCTGTGTATGATTGCTGATTGAGTATATCACTTATCTTATTAATATATATACCATTCTATTAATAAGAGGGATACAGCGACTACTGGAGTTGGCTGATTTCGGGTTGGATTGAGGATCACTAGTGAGGAGAGACTGGTGACCAAGGATCTAGCCGTCGTATAAAATAGTGTCTCATGCCAATTAGTTAAAGGTTCTAATTGGATGGGAACTGATTTTATCACATTGGTGGCAGCGCGTGGGATAATACTTGTTTCATCCTTCGGGAGTGGTGCATATTTCTTTTGCTTATTATTAATACTTGTTTCATCCTTCGGGAGTGGTGCATATTTCTTTTCCTTGTTATTTTAGTGGTTCTATGGGCCACTAATATCCCTTATTATAGTCGCGTTGTGTATATTTCATAATTATAGTGGTTTTATGTGCAACTAATATCTCTTTTCTTCACTCTTGTCTCTCAACTCGTGTTTCTGGAAGAAAAAAAATAAGGGAAAAAAAAGTCACTCCCAGGAGAGGACCGACGGACAAGAAGCCAGACTACTCTGAGCTTTGCTACGCCCAGAGACACCATTGAGGAGGGGGAGGAGGATTCCTTCCACCACCACCAACCTTTTTCAACACCTGCTAACAGTCAACAGCAGAGGGTTTCGAGAACAGAGATGATGGCTACATGGCTTCAAGCAGATGAAGCACGGGCACTGAGAGAGGAAGAGAGGATGGATCGCGAAGCGCAGTACCGCCGTGAAGACCGCGACCGACAAGAACGCCAAGAGCAACGATGGCAACAACTTTTGGCAGAAATGCGTAAACCGGCAAGGGAAGAACAATTAACCCCCATGCCAAAACCGACATTACACAAATATGTCGAGGGAGTAGACGACAAGGGTGCTTTTTTAGATACCTTTGAAGTAACTGCTGAAGTAGGAGGGTGGCCAAGGAGACAGTGGACTGCCTGCCTATGTAGTTCGTTGTCGGGACAGGGGATGCTGGCAGTGTCATTCATCATTGACTGCTATGGAACAGCAGGACTATGATGTTGTCAAAGCAACCCTGCTCTCTACATATCAAGTCTCCACAGAGAGCTACAGGAGGAGAGTGTTTGAAGTTAACTTCAACCAAGGGAATCCTGAGAATTGGTTCCGGGACAGAAAACAATCGTTTAATCGTTGGATTCAATCCAGTGGTAAGTCCCAATATGACACGTTATTAATCGAATTAACGTTGCAGAAACTTCCTCGATGGCTAGAAGCGAGAATGAGGCAGCTCAATCCAGCCTCTTATGAAGACCTGAAAGAAGCTGTAGTATGCTATCTGAGCTCATCGAGAGGAGAGAAGGAAGTAGCCTCAACACAGAAACCTGAGCAGAAAAGGAGAAGCACAACTAATGAGAGCCGCGAAGCCAACGAGAGAGGCGGACGTTTTCCACCTAGCCGCAGGGATGAGCGCTACAAAGGTAACACTAATAGTAGTATGATGCAAGGGAAAGAAGCTAAACCGCTGGAGTGTTATCATTGTAGGAAACCTGGGCATATGAAAAGAGATTGTGTTGTCAAGTTGGAAAAAGCAAACTGTGGAATAATTAAATGTGAGAAAGTACCAGCTTGGTCTCGCAATGTGAAGGTCAATGGTAAACCAGCAGTAGCGTTGCTTGATACAGGGTGCATGAAGACCATAGTACATCCTAGGCACATACAAAAGACAGATTACCTACCATGGAAAATTGCATACGCCACAGCCAGTGCTCGAAAAACATATTTTCCAGCAGCCAAGGTAGTGTTACAAGTGGATGGAGACAAAAGGCTAGAGTTAGCTGTAGGAGTTTCAGGACATATAACTACTGACCTTTTGTTGGGGCATGATGTTCCCCATTTCCATAAGTATATTAGGGAAGCGATGGAGACAGAGTCCAAAAAAGAAGAAAACATTCCAACCACCTCCGCAACCACAGAGTCAACGATGGTGACAACAAGGTCTCAGCAACAGGTGCAAACCCAGATCGACACTCAGTTGCAGCTTCAACAACTTACCCCCCGGCTTTTTTTATACCCCAATTGACTATACTATTACTAGGCTTTTTCCACCAACATGATGGGGTTCTCTCATCAGCTGAATTTACCTTCCATCACAAAAAAAAAAGAGCAAAGCACAGACTCAACACACATTTTCTACGATTGGCCAAAGCAGGAAGATGTGGAGAGCAGTGGATCGTTGCAGCAGGAAGATGTGGAGAGCAGTGGATCGTTGCATGTATGGCCCTGGCCCTGTTCAGCCAGTAGTGGAAACAGTTAGTCGAGGGAAGACATTGCTGAAGTTCGAGTGTGAAGCAAAAGTGATAAACATTTTCAAGTATTTTTCTTAAAGAAAATGCAATAAAACCCAACTGTTAACCATTACTGTACTATTTATTGTGGTATTTGAACAAATTTTAATGAAAAAAGATTCAATTGATAAAATATTGAAGTATTTACATTTGATTTTACTGTTTAGGATATTTTAAAAGGGGTGCGTTTTTTTAACCCCGAACCGGCTTTTTTTTACCCCTTTCATGGGGTAAAAAAAAGCCACCATATTTTTATTAATATTTCATTATAGGACATAGGATATATTTTTTAAATTTATGTAGTCATCATTTGATAGTAAAGTACTAGAGGATGGGTACTAGAGGATGGCACATGTGTTTTTAGTAAATCCTTTACTCTGGCTCTTAAAAAGTAAAGTTAAGGGAAACGGCTTTTTTTACCCCAATTGACTATACCTAAGATGGCAAGAGTAAAGGTCCTAACATTAGCTCACAATTCAGTAGTGGCTGGGCATTTTGGACGTGAAAGAACCTTGGAAGCCATTAGACAACGATTGTATTGGCCAGGGATTGCTTTAGATGTAAAAGAACTTTGTCAGTCATGCCCCATTTGCCAGAAGGCTAGTGCCCCAGTAGTGACTAAGGCACCACTACACCCTTTACCTATTGTCAAGGAACCCTTCTCCAGGATAGCTCTAGATATGTTTGGGCCCTTAAAAAGAACTAAGGCTGGGAATAAGTATATTCTAGTGGCAATAGATTATACCACAAAGTGGCCGGAAGCATTTCCGTTAAAAAACACCACAGCTGAGACAGTAGTAAATTGTTTAGTCGATTTAACTGCCAGAGTGGGGGTACCACAAGAGTTACTATCAGATAACCGGAGCAATTTCATGTCAAAAGTGATGAAGCAGTTCTGTAGCAGAACTGGAATCAAACAGATTCGAACCTCCCCATACCATCCCCAAACAGATGGTATGGTGGAACGGTTCAACAGTACTTTGAAGAGGTTGTTGAAGAAGTTAATCAACAACCCAAAGGTAGAATGGGATGATTGCCTACCTTTTGTTTTGTGGTCCTATAGGGGTAGTGTCCATGCGACCACAGGATTTTTACCTTTCAGGCTATTATTCGGAAGAGAGATGAGAACACCCCTTGAGAATTTAGCTAGATTCTGGAAAGGAAAAGAGGAAGAGTGTGAGGTTGATGTTATCGAGTTCATTCGAACCATGGAAGCTAACATTGAACTAGTGAGAGAATTGGCTTAGGAAAAAGAAAGGTAAGAGAAACAGTCTCAAAAGAGATACCATGATAGGAAAGCTATTGAAAGACAATTTGAAGTTGGGGAATTTGTTTTAGTATTCCGACCGCGAAAACAGAATAAACTGTTAAATGAGTGGCAAGGCCCATTTCCAAATTGTGAGAAAGATCACCGAGGTAACTTATCAGGTGGACACGGGAAAAACAGGGAAACCACTAAAAACTTTTCACGTGAATACCATGAAGTTATGGACTTCACCAGCCCCAGCAGTCTTTCTAGTGGAAGACCAAGAATTAGATGACCAGTTCAATTTGAACCAGGTATCAAAGGCACATTCTCTCTCTCACATGCAACACACACAATTAAATCAATTGAAACAACAATTCAAGGATGTTATCAAGGAAACCCCAGGAAAGACTGACTTAATAGAGCATGTGATAGCTACAGGGGATGTACATGTACTACCAATACGATTGCCTTCGTATAGGTTAGCACACACAGCGAAAGAATTTTTGCGCTCGGAGATCAAAACTCTTTTAGATCAGGGTATCATTGAATCTTCTCACAGTCCTTGGGCAGCGCCCATAGTTTTGGTTCCTAAGAAGGATGGGGGGACAAGGATGTGTATCGACTACCGCAAATTGAATTTAGTGACCAAAGCAGACCCATATTCATTACCAAATATCGAAGAGCTGATTGACAACATAGGTGGAGCCAAATTCATAACTACATTAGATCTAGTTAAGGGATACCACCAAGTGCCTGTGGAAAAGGGGAGTCGAGAAAAAACAGCTTTTTCAACACCTTATGGGAAATATCAATATCTCACAATGCCCTTTGGTTTGGTGTCAGCCCCTTCCACATTTCAAAGACTTATGAATTCTATTTTAGAAGGATTACATGATTTTTCCTCCGCGTATTTGGATGATATAGTCATCCATAGTACCTCGTGGGAAGATCATTTGAAACATTTGAGGGTAGTGATGGAAAAGTTGAGGGCAGTGGGGTTAACCATAAAAGAAAAGAAATGTAATTTTGGGGTTAGTCAATGTTGTTATTTGGGTCATCTGGTGGGTGATGGTCAAGTTCGCCCGATGTCATGCAAGATCGAAGCCGTGCAGAACTACATGATCCCAAAGACGAAGAAGAACGTTCGAGCATTTCTAGGACTCTGCGGTTACTATCGCAAATTTATTCCATCATTTGCTACGATAGCTTGCCCCCTCACGAACTTAACAAAAAAGATGAAAGAAAACAAAGTGATCTGGACAACGGAATGTGACACAGCATTCCAAGCATTAAAAGAAAGCTTTGACAGATCAACCGATTATCAACTCCAGATTGGACGAAGCAGTTTATATTACAGACAGACGCCTCAGCAACGGGGTTGGGTTATGTATTGAGCCAAATAAAATGACAAGGGAGAAGCGCATCCAATTGCGTACAGCTCGCAGAAATTATTGCCCAGGAGCAGAATTATTCAACCATCGAGAGGGAGGCACTTGCGATCGTTGCTGGTGTAAAGCATTACAGAGTCTACCTAGAGGGTACCAAGTTCAAGATCGAGACTGACCACAACCCTCTTTTGCATTTAGCAAACTTAAAGGACAGCCATGGTCGATTGGCTAGATGGGCTTTATCATTACAAGCCTATGACTTTCTGATCTCTCATAGATCTGGTTCAGCAAATGCAAATGCCGACTGCCTTAGTCGAGACCAAGGGTCTCGATCTAACGGGGGAGGAATGTCAGGGAAACCTTCCCTGACTGTTGACAGGAAACCGTCCATGAACCATGGGAAGATGGAGGACCTACAGCTGTTGCTTAACCCAAACAAAGGAACCACCATGAACAAAGGAACCAACATGGACAAAGAAACCACCATGGACAAAGAAACCACCATGGACAAAGAAACCACTATACTGTTCAACTGTTAGTTACTGTTTATCTGGTTGTCTTTATATCCGTCTAGGCCAACTGATGGGACTAGATTTCTTGAGACCGTCGAACGTACTTTGTCAGTTATAGCACGAGTATAAAACTTCTCATTCTCTATCACGTGATATAATAATGTGTCACAATCAATACGTAATGATGATGTAATGTCTATGCATAATAATCAACGTGACTGATATAGTGTGTGTGATTAGTAATATAATACTTGTAATATAATACTTGAACATTACATCTCTCCTTTTTTTCTTAATTTAATATCTTAACATAATGAAATGTTCTAATGACTTACTGTTCATAAATATTGTGACCAAATCGATGAAAAGGTTGTTTCATCCTGGTAGGGTATCTTCTGTTCCGTGTCGGAGGAACTTGATTCACTGGAAGCATATTTTGTGGGGAATTTCCTTGTGGTAGAGTCTCGTTGTCATCTTCCAGCGTATCTGACTCATACTCATCTTCTGAGAGATCTGGACACTCGATATTCAAACTAATCTTTTTGAACTGAGATATGTTTCGTGTAACATACTTTCCGTTCCTGATCGCTGTGATCATTGTTCCATTTTTTCTCACTATTTGGAAAGGTGATGGATCAAACTTTGTGCTGAACTTGTTCTTCTTTCGCTGACGTAGGAGAACTGTTTCACCAATGTTGAGACTTGAGACTTGAGCTCGGACTCTTCTGTCTGCATGCTCCTTCATTCTCTCTTTGGCTCGTTTATCTTTTTGTTTAAATTCCACATCATTTCCTAGAGTGTCAACATCCATTTCCACTTGGGGAAGCTTGGTTTTAATCTTTCTGTTGAACAGTAATTCAGATGGGGAAACTCCAGTTGTGCAGTGTGGTGTTGCTCTGTAATTCAACATGAATCGGTACAGATCTTTCTTCCAATCTCTTCCTTCAGCATTCGATGAACGAATTGCTTTTGTGAGGGGTTTCATAAAGTTCTCTGCTTCTGAATTAGCTTGTGGCCACAATGGAGTAATCTTCTGGTGAGATATTCCATTCTCTTCCATATAGGCTTTAAACTCATTTCCGAAAAATGGTGGTCCATTATCAGTCTTGAGAACTCTTGGAATTCTGTGTGTGGCAAAGATTCTGTCAAGCTTGGAAATTGTTCCTTTTGCTGCTGTTGATTGTACTATTTCTACTTCAGGAAAATGAGAATAGGCATCTATCGTAACAAGTAGATATTCTCCAGTTGGGAAAGGTCCACAGAAATCAACATGTACAGTGTGCCATGGCTCTGGAGGCAATGTTGACATCTGGAGAGGTTCAGGACGATTTTCTGGACCATTGGCCTGACAAGCAATGCAATTATCAATCTGTTGCTTTACTCTTGCTTCTATTCCTGGGAACCATACTTTTTCTCTGAGCAACTTCTTTGTCTTAACAATTGCTTGGTGACCTTCGCCAACATAATTGCTCTCTTTCGTAGTGAAGTTGGTATTATGATGCGATTTCCACGGAGTATCACACTTTCATCACTACCAACAGTGAGTTCATTCTTGACTGTTTGAAAAAGCTTGATTTCTGCGATGTCTGCTTCGGATGTGGTCTGCTCTTTCCACTTGTCAGTTCTGATCATTTTGGATATCTGCTGCAAGGTTGGGTCAGCTGTGGTTGCTTCTCGAATCTCTGACAACGTCATAGCCTTTGGTACTGCGTGAGCAGATAAGAAATTGACATAGTCCTCCGCCATGGTTTCTTGTTTCTTTGGTTCCTCTGAGTTTGTATGTCTTGAGAGGTAATCGGAAGGATTCTGGTTTCCTTTAGTAATGTATGTACTATTGAGAAGTCATATCCTTGTAGTCTCAGATTCCAACGTTCGATGTGTGCTGGAGGCTTGGACTTTGGGTTACCATAAATCAATTCGACTGGTTTACAGTCCGTGTAAAGGGTAAAATGTCCTCCATAGAGATATAGATGAAACTTTTCAATAGCCCACACTATGGCTAATTCTGTCTGAGAATACCTGCTTTCAACATCAGAGAGTGCTCTGCTTGCATAAGCTATTACTCTTCTGTGATACTCTCCCTGCGACTTTTGAAACAGTATTGCTGAGAGACCGACAGGTGATGCATCTGTGATCAGCACTGTTTCCTTCTGTTGATCGAAATATGCCATGATTGTATCACTTGCTAATAGCTGTTTGATTTTTTGAAAAGCTTTGTCATGTTCTTTTGTCCATAAGAAATGAACATCCTTTCTGGTCAACTCACGTAATGGCTGTGATACGTCACTGAAGCATGGTATAAATTTTGCACAATATGTTGCCATTCCTAGAATACTTCGGATACCACTGGTTGATGTAGGAGGATTGGCGTCATGAATTGCTTGTACTTTCTTAGAATCAGGTGAGATTCCTTTGTCCGAAAATACAAAACCAAAGAATGTCAACGAGTACTTGCTGAATTCACACTTTGTCTTGTTGAAAGACAAACCGACTGATGAGAATCTCTCAAAAACTGCCTGTAGAGCCTTGTCATGATCAGCTTGAGTTTTTCCAAATACTATAACATCATCACTGATGTTGATTGGATCCTGGTATGTCCCAAATCTGTTCATGGATGATGTTTTGAAACATCTCAGTTTGTTCCAAAGTTCAGTCGAGCATAACGTCTTAAACCTTTGTGAGTCGTGAACGTTGTGATATATCTGCTCTCAGGTGATAAGGTTATTTGATGATATCCTTGTCTTAAATCAAGTTTTGTAAAAACTGTTGCCTCATTCAGGTTGTGAATAAGATCATCAATTGTTGGACTACGATGTCTCTCTCGGTTGATTGCCTTATTTGCTCTCCTCATGTCGACACATAAACGGACCTCACCATTCTTTTTGGGGATAATGACTAAAGGTGAAACCCATGGAGTTGAACCTTCAACTTTCTCAATGATTCATTGTTGTTCAAGGTTGATGAGCTCTTTTTCAACTTGTTTCCTCATGTGAAAAGGAATTCTGCATGTTGCTTGAGCCACAGGAGGTACATTTGTGCCAATGTGAAGTTTGACTTCTGTATTCTTGAGTTTGCCTATACCTTCAAACAAATTGGGATGTTTTTGCACCAGCCTGTCATATACACTTGGACTATCCCAAACATGCTTAATCTTAACATGAACCAGACCAAGGTCACATGCTGTCTTGTAACTGAGGAGAGACCCGTGACTTCCTCGTAGTACATGAATTGTTGATAGCACTGTCTTTGTATCAACTTCAATGTTGGTGTCAAACTGTCCCACTACTGTAAGTTGGGAGTCTGCACCATACGCAAATTTACGCTTTGTTGAAGGCTGTAACTCAAGATTCTACGCTTGGTTTACTTTAGCAAATGTTTCCTCATCCATGATGTCCGTGGATGCTCCTGTGTCTACAATCATGCAAACCATGGTGCTATTGATTTTCACATTTACTTTTGGTGCTGCCATACGTGCAGTGTCACCCAATGTGTACAGATATTCATCACTACTGCTATCACACTTTTGGTTGGACTCTGATGAAACTTGACAAATTTGCTTGTGCTTGTGTTTCGGTTGGGACTCATGTGTTTTGTATCGACCTTGTACTTCTTTTTGTTTTGAGAGACATACTTTGGCAAAATGATTACTTTTACCACACTTATTACAAGTTTGACCTTTTGCTGGACATGAGCCATTCTTATGGGGCCACAAAAATCCACACTTACGACATATACTCTGACCTTCTGGTTTTGTCCATGTTCGTGGTGACTGCCATTTTCTGGGTGGTCGCTTCTGCTGAATAACATTCACTGCTTCTGCTGCTGAGTGTGCCTGTTCAATTCCTTTTGCTTGCTCTTCACTCGCTTCTTGCGCTCTTGCTTTAGCTAGTAGAGCCTCTAAGGATAGATCATCACGAAGTGCCACTCTTCTTAGATGTTTTGACTGACAATTCTGAATGATAGTGGACTTCAACTCTTTTCCCAGGTCAGTAAATTCACATGTGGAAGCTAGCGTTCTCAATCTGGTAACAAATTGATCCACAGTCTCTCCTGATTGTTGAACAGCTTTACGAAATTGGAAAATCTCGTAGGACACGTTTTTCTTGGGTGTGAAATACTTGTCTAACTTTTCCATAGCTGTGGCAAAGTCATCTCCTGTATCTGGAATTGTGTCAAAAATTTCTTGGGTAGCCTGTCCTGCCTGATACAACAGGATTGCTTTCTTTTGCTTGTCGTCACTTACGTTGAGCGCTGCTATATATATCTCGAAACACCGCTTCCAATTTTTCCATCTCTGGCTTAGCGATGATGGATCTCTCACAGGGTCAAAGGTGCTAATGGTGACAAGTCAATTCTTCCGGCTACTGCCATGGTTCATAATCCTCGTCGCCAGTTATACTGTTCAACTGTTAGTTACTGTTTATCTGGTTGTCTTTATATCCGTCTAGGCCAACTGATGGGACTAGATTTCTTGAGACCGTCGAACGTACTTAGTCAGTTATAGCACGAGTATAAAACTTCTCATCCTCTATCACGTGATATAATAATGTGTCACAATCAATACGTAATGATGATGTAATGTCTATGCATAATAATCAACGTGACTGATATAGTGTGTGTGATTAGTAATATAATACTTGAACATTACAACCACCATGGACAAAGAAACCGGTAATTTCTGCAAGGTAATTTCGAATAAATGAATATTTTTCTTACTGGTTTGCAATCAATGGTCAAAAGTCTGGCTGCGGCCGCGGAACCACGCGTCTGAGTTAGCGGAGTCAAACGGCGAATCAAACAATTTTTTCCTATATGCTTCCTCAGTGACCATCCTCAGTGACCTGGACACAGACAGCAGAGTCTGCTTCACGACCTCGTATGATGTCTGGTCTTCAGTAGTGAGTGAAGAAATGGCAACCATTGCCTGGCCTGACAATGCACTCCATAGATAGGTTGCCCAGAGGTTTTCCTGTGATCTATTTGTCCTGGCTATCACTTGAAATGTGTCCAGAAATGCTCCCATGCCATCCCTTGCCTCGTCAAATTTTTGTAATGATGATTGGGGTAGGCACGGTGGAGGTGATCTTGCTGCCTCGACAGGTGGCCTTCACATCATCTCCACCAACGCTGTCCATCGCTCTTCTTGATTGCATTGCCTGTCCCTTTCCTCTCGTTCCCGCTGTTCTTGTCGATCGCGGTCTTCGCGCCGATTTTGTTCATCGCGCTGCATCCTCTCCTCCTCTCTCTGTGCCATGGCTTCATCCGCTCGAAGCCATGTTGTCATCATTTACGTTCCTGCAAATCCTACTTTTTCAGAGGGGAGCGGCATTACAACAAATAAATCTTCAGGAGGGCCTTCTATCTCACCTTTGCGGATTTACCTTGGCGTAGAGAAGCTCATTGCCGTCTGGCTTCTTGTCCGCCAGTCCTCTCCTGGATATGACATATCTTCCAAAGAGATGAGAGAGATGAAAATAGTGGCACAAGAACCACAAAAATATACACAATACAACTATTATAAGGATATTAGTATATTAGTAGCACCAAAACTACTAAACTGATAAGCAAAAGAGATATGCACCTGTCCCGAGGGACTAAAACACTCAAAATGGCCTTGATTGTTCAATCCTCCAAAAGATACACAACTACTTCAACCTCTCACCTCAGGTTGTAGTAATTAACCCCAAACACAAGAGAACACTTTCCCGTATGTAATCCTAAGTCAGCTTTCTCAACTCTACCTCCGAGTCCTTAGCTATTTGATTCTGGATATCTTTCTCTAGATATCCCACTGCTGCCACCAATGTGATGGAAAGTTGTCCTTCTGCTGAAACAGACACTTTAACTGTTCAGTCAGATCCACACTTTCGTCTGACGCCTGGGACTTATTCCTAGCCACCTGCTAGAAATCTTATCCCAAGCCAAACTCAGTATCTCTCCCCAAGATACTGGCTACCCACTTGAAACAAGTATGTTATATATTAAATAAAGATAGAGAATCACACATACACAGTGTCAATCAATACTATCAACAATCTCAATCAAAGTTCTTACAACAGTTCTTAAAGTTCAACATAATCAGGTATCAGTTCTTTTGGGCATAGGCTATAGTGTGTTTTTATCTTGTCTCCTTTTATATTCTTTCTATCAGTTCAGTTTGAGGTCAATAGTCTCCTTGCCAACCTGTGGGTTGGACCAATCATCTTCACTTGGGTCAACCATTGTCACAGGCTCCTCAGTCAGGTGAGTGTTCTTGCTTGTTGTCTGTGGTGTGTCAGGTGAGTGTTCTTGCTTGTTGTCTGTGGTGTGGTTGTGGCTTGTTTGTTCATATGAGTGGCTTGTTCTTTCACATGTATATGCCCCTTTGCTAATCCCACTGAAAGTTGCTGTCAACACCACCTGCTGGTTCTGCCACTGTCAGGTGAGAGTATTTCCCTGACAACACCTCATCCCCACCCTAGACCTTGGCATATGTTCCTTTCAGCTTTGACATGTCATCTCCACTCTAGATGTAGCAGTGGCTGAACTAGCCAGTCAATAGCTAAATACTTCTAGACATTTTAGTTTGCTGTACGTAAGGTTTAGGTGCAGTCATATCCTAGGTTATGTTAATGACTTACATCTGGTTTTCTGGCAGTCCTCAAAAGAATTCTCTCTCTAAGGTGTTAAAAAAGTTTGAGAACTCGTGGCCACCAATCGTAATATTGGTGTTAAGGTTAATTCTTGTATAATCCTCAGTTTGCATCCTTGTAGGGATATTCTTCCTTGTACTTTGAACCTGAGAATCAGTAACCTGATGGGCATCAATGGAGGACCGAATGATGAAGGCAACGATTCAGATCATGAATTGTCACGCTTTGCTACTAACTCAGCTGAGTAAAGACTCCTCTCATAACCAGCTCATTTCCAATAGATGGTGATAGTATGTGTACAAATGCTTATGTGGAACCTTGCATTGCAGTAATCAGCATTGCTGTCATTGTTGTTAATGTCCTAGATATTATAACGTAAAACTCTCAATGAACTCCCAGTTGACATAATAACATTACATACCAATCTCAATAATCAACTTCCACTTGTATTCTACCGATATTTCGACTAGATGCTCTAGAGTGAAGCATCTAGTCGAAACGTGGGGAAAATACAATTTCAAATTGATTATTGAGAAAGTTATTGTAATTAATGTGTGCTACTCACTCCCGAATAACACAACAAGAGCTAAAGGAGAAGGGCAAATTTTACAGAACACTCAAATTTGAGGAATCAGGTCAAAGAACACAGGATTAGTGTATGATGGAGGTAAGAGTTCCTAATTATCTATTTTCAGTGATTCAGGACTTGGATTTAATTACTCTGTTTGGTAACCCCTTTTGTCAGATCAATGTATATATTTATTAGTCATATATAGCATGTGTCCAGCAAACACACTCTCTCTCCCTTTCCTTCCTCTCTCTCTCCTCTCTCTCCCTTTCCTTCCTCTCTCTCTCCTCTCTCTCTCTCTCATCTCTCTCCTCATCTCTATCCCTCTCCTCTCTCTCCCTTTCCTTTCTCTCCCTCTCCTCTCTCCCTCTCATCTCTCTCCTTCTCATCTCTATTCCTCTCCTCTCTCTCTCTTTTCTCCCTTTCCTTTCTTTCCCTCTCCTCTCTCCCTCTCATCTCTCTCCTTCTCATCTCTTTCCCTTTCGTTTCTCACCCTCTCCTCTCTCCCTCTCATATCTCTCCTTCTCATCTCTCTCCCTTTCCTTTCTCTCCCTCTCATCTCGCTGCTTCTCATCTCTCCTTCTCTCTTTTCTCTCCCTAAAATCTCTCCCATGCTCCTCTCTCTCTCATTCTCCTTTCTCTCCTTCTCATCTCTCTTCTTCTCATCTCTCTCCCTCTCCCACATACCTCCCCACTACAAATCAAATTCACAACATTCACAAGAATTATGTAATCTTTGTATTGAAGTTACAATGATGAAGATCTGGAGATAAATTACACAATATGATGAAAACAAAATACCAACTATGAAACATAAAGTTTTAAAATATATATCTGTGTTTTTATTTTTGAAGAATTGAAGTACTATATAGCAGAACTTAACACGACTTGCATCCATATGGAATCTATTATGAGCCACATATGTTTTCTCGGTTTCAATTCTTCTAGATGCATATCCTGGCAGCAAACGTCTCTCGCATGTGGCATCAAGAAATGAAAAGTTCACAAAGGCCTTCATCGAGTGCACAGGCTTGAGATTATCCTGCTCATTTATTCCCTTATGAGGTTTTGAATATATGGTGACGTTACCTTCTTCCCTACTTTTTCTGTCATTTCACATGCTCCAGGATAATAAAACGATCATCTGAATGCACATGGAGTGAATGGTTTTGTGAAATCATGGTCTTTAATGTACTGTTTCTGTTTTGTCTTGCCAGGTAGACTTGGTGAAGAAATCATCACTATCCAAGGGGAAGATGTAATCGTACATTCCTCTCAAATGATACATGCAATCCAAAAACTGAAAAATGGTCCCGTGGACATTAAATCATTATCATCATATCACTCATGCCAAACAGTGAAGGAGAAGTAACCCTCTCATACTGCATTGCATTTAAACTCATCTGACACGAGGTAATCTCGGAATCCACCATCCTTGATGAAAGTGTCTATCATGGCAAGGTGTACATGGTCTACTGCAAGTGTCTTCTGGTATCTGTTGAACTCGGGTAGCCATGAAATGACTGTTGTGAGCTTTCATACATGTCAATACCGATAGATTGGTGCTCTACAGATGGTTGGATCCCAGTCTACGCCATTATCATTAGCTGATTCCTCTCTGTGTAGCCAGTACATCCCCCTCTATAATTATGCAACCAGTTCTCTCTCCTTACTGCATGGCTAGTTCAATCTCCTTATATATGCAGCCAGGTCTCTCTCCTCTACTGACTGTGCAGCCAGTTCTCACTCCTCTACTGACTGTGTAGCCAGTTCTCTCTCCTCTAATGACTGTGCAGCCAGTTCTTCCTCTAATTACAGTGCAGCCAGTTTGTATCTTATCTGCTGTCCACCCAACTAGGATATAATATGTATCACATTGTATAAGGGGTGTCAGATATATATACATATATATATTTCCCCGTCAGATTGGCATACAGGTATCAATCTTTAACAGCACTTGATATATTGTTGTGTGTGGGGGGGGGGGGGGGGGGGGGGTAGTGGGGGAGAGCAGGGGTACTAAATTATTATTTTTAATCTTGTGGTTACCACTGTAGGGCTTCTTAGATTGGATATACTCTTGTAAAGCACTTTATATATTCTTGTATCCTTGTATTATCTGACATTATTGTTAAGTATAAAGTTACTTCATACAGTTTGTCAGTCTTTGGTTACCCAATTATGCTGCCGCAAACATATTCAAATATAATTCTGGAGATTTTTTCCCCCTTTCTCTCCCCTATTGTTTCCTTCCTCCTATACTTAGCTACTATTTTATTCATAGTGATAATAATATATATAGCTAGCCGGAAGAGGTATAGTAATACCCAGTTTTGCATAGGACGACAGAATGGTGGGCTCCTAAAGGTTGATATATAGTGATATCTCTGCTTTAGTATAGGACAGTATGTTTTAATAGTAGTAGTAGTAGTAGTAGCGGCAGCAGCAGTAGTAGTAGTAACAATTGCAATCACTTTCTCTCTCAATGCTTTGGCATGATGCTATTAGCTATTAATAAGGATGAGATTAAATTAGAACAAGAATTTTGGATTCCCTTACATTATCGTTTCAGAGAGACATAAGATTACATACCAGCCAGGTATATTATTCTTATTTACCAAATTTGTCTGTTATTACAACAATATTTATTTGAATGTTTGGAAAGCTAGGAAGTTTCTAATATACTTTGAGGAGCTCTGTCTTAGAGGAACTGCATATATACACCGATTAAATTATGAATTAGTTCGTTGTACTACCCATCATCAGTTAAATATTCATTTTATATATATAGCTTTTTTTTGTTACAACTGCAGAGAATAAAATCCAATTATATCACTCTAAGTGTAACTGTCTTAATAGGAATAATTCTATTTGCAAAAGAAATTGTGAACTGTTTTATTCAACTAATGGAACAACAAAAGCTTAATCGCCTCATTCAATCCAAGAATGAAAAACTCGAGAAAAAGTTGATCGATATAAACGATACTTTTTTTAATTTGCCGGCGACACCTCTGACTATGGATTTTATCGTTTACAGTGCATACTTTGATGAAAGGCCACGAAATGGACACAGTAATGTCAACATAATTATTCTTGATAAGAATCAATAGAACTATATTGGACCACAAGTGGATCTCTCAATGTGGAGTTGGTTCTGCGATGACAATTTATTTTGAGATATGTTTTGTCAAATCTGCCAGTCGGTTAGCTGATCGCAAATTTCCCTCAGAAGAGGTCGCACTTGATTGCTACAACTTGCCTGTAGTGGATGGTAGAAGGGCATTTGTGGTTTATCAAAGTTGGATAAATAAAGAAGTTGGTAGTGAATGTTTTACACTCTCACGATTCCTGCTCCAAGGATCCAACCATCTGGAGAGTACAATCTATCGGTATTAACATGTACAAAAGTACACAATAGAGGTGTTTCATGGCTACATAAGTTCATCAGATACCAGAAGGTGTGTACCATATACACCTTGCCATGATAGACACTTCAATCAAGGATGGTGGATTCCGAGTTTACCTCATATCAGATGAGTTTACATGCAATCTGGTATGAGAGGGTTACCTATCCATCATTGTTTGGCATGAGTGATATGATGATCACAAATTTTATGTCCCCATTAGACCATTTTTCAATTTTTAGATCGCATGTATTGTTTCAGAGGAACGTACGATTACATCTTCCCATTGATTTATTCAACCCAAGTAACCCGACAAGACAAAATTAAAAGAGTACATTAAAGTCTACTGTTTCACAAAACCATTTGCTTCATGTGCATTCTGATGGTTGTTATATTATCCTTGTGTGTGCGGAATGGCAGAAAAAGTATGGGAAGATGGTAACATCTCCAAATACTTGAAGCCTAATTAAGCAGTATATAACTGAGCAAATAAACTCAAGTCCATGCATTCCATAAATGCCATTGTAGTTCTTTTGTTTCATGATGCCACATGTATTGTATGTTTGCTGCCAGGATAAGCAGTTACAAGAATAAAACCCGAGATAGCATACATGGCTCACAATAGATTGCATATGGATGCAAGTCGTGCTAAGTTCTGCCAACATGTCTTAGTTGTGTAATTCATTGTTAGCATCAGCTCAGGCAAGAAGAGGACTTACGCATACATGCCAAGAATGCTCATCTGCAGGATGGGGCACAGCCTCATCTGTAGGGCATGGCACAGCCTCATCTGCAGGGCAGGGCATAGCCTCATCTGCAGGGCAGGGTACTGCCTCATATGCAGGGCAGGGTACAGCCTCATCTGTAGGGTAGGACAAGCCTCATCTGTAGGGCAGGGTAAAGCCTCATCTGCAGAACACGGAACTGCCTCATCTGTAAGGCAGGGCATAGCCTCATCTGTAGGGCAGAGTACAGCCTCATCTGTAGGGTAGGACAAGCCTCATCTGTAGGGCAGAGTACAGCCTCATCTGTAGGGTAGGACAAGCCTCATATGCATGGCAGGGAACTGCCTCATCTGTAAGGCAGAGCATGGCCTAATCTCTAGGGAAGGGCACAACCTCATGGCAGGGCAGGGTACAACTTCATTGCAGGGCAGGGCACACCTCATCTATAGGGCAGGGCACAGCTTCATCTGTAGTAGGGCAAAACCTCATGGCAGGGCAAGGCATAGTGGCCCCATCTACAATGCTTGGTTAGGTCAGGGCACTTCTCACCAAGTGGAGACCCCATCATCTCAATACTGAGCTTCCCCTCCCTCTAGACGTCTCCCTCGTCTGTTCACTAATCAAGATACTCGATACTCCAGATTCTCTTCATTCTTATAGCATTCATTGCTGATGATGGCCCAGGCAAGTGATCAGGTTTGACTACCTGGCTTTTAATAATTATTTAATTCCATATACCTTGGATACCTCCAAGATTTCTTCAAAGGGAGCACCCCTCATTTCTGAACATTCCCCTCCTTTTACATGGCGTGGCCTTAGTACCAGTGGGTCAAGAATAATTTCGGATACAAAAAATATTCCCCCTGGTGCTCCCATCCCTCCTCCTCCCATTCCCTCTCCTCCCAGCCCCCCTCCTCCCAGCTCCCACTCTCCCAGCAAGAAATGTCGTAAAACACACGGTAGAATCGACCTTATCCAGAAAATGGGCACATCACTCTCAGCAGTCTGTCATGCTAACCCTTTACCCACATATGTGTGGGTGTGGCCCAGGTGGATAATGGATAATGGTCTGGAGTCTCACTAGTCCACTACATGGCTTGTGTCACCAGGACCAAGTAACGCACCAATCAGATTGCAGTACACTTGTATCTGTAGGTTTTGGCCTACCAGATTTCTGATTGGCATTTCTGTGAAGTCGCCACACCTTGGATACCACCTTGGATACCACCTTGGAAACAACCTTGGATACCGTGTATTCTAGGATGTGGAAATTAAGTACACTGCAGGGGCTAAAACCAAGTTATCCTCTAAGCATTCTTTCTGTTATAATGATGATGCAGAGTTACATGCAATGGTTTCTCTGAGTTATATATAGCATATAACAATGACATGGAGCTTGTTAATTCAGGTAGAGTACATGACTTGTGCACGTGTGTATGTGCGTCAGTGTGAGTGTATGTGTGTGTGTATGTGTCCCAGTGTGAGTGTGTGTGTGATGAATGTGAGTGTGTGTTTGCGAGGGTGTGGATTGATACATGTAGTCGTGTTAAATTTGCCAATTTATTTCCTAAGCAGACATGTACAATCAGCCAGTTCCCAGATCACAAGCCTATTCTAATTAAAACCAACCATGCCAATGTTTTTAAATAATCTGCTCAATATATGTATGTGTGTATGTATGTATGCATGTATGGATGTGTGTACAAATATGTGTGTATATATTGTGTATATGTATGTATGCATATGAGTATGTGTATCTGTGTACATGTTCCATCCAATCTATGAATCTGCCCAATCTATAGATTGTGCAGCACAATCTATGAATGCCAATCTATTGCCTGCCAATCAATACACTTAAAAACATGGTAGCATGTTAACACACTTTGCAACAGATTCGTAGATTGTATGGAACATATCGACCAGTACTTATTATCAACTAGTTATACTGAGCAAGTGTGCAAGCCAAATATCCAAACCCACCCACACAATATGGGATAGTCAATGGGAATTTACAAAGCCCGCGCTACTCCGACGAAAAGAGAAGAAGGGAGAAGAGCTGTTTGTGAGGCAAGTTTCTCTACATTTGGGGACTATAGCAGTTGTGCGAGGGTTCGTGGGTATTACAAACAGTGCATTATATCTTTTTTGAAAGAGCAATATTCTTCAAATGTCTTTTTTTGCTCTAGCTATACTTGCCATGTCACTTAGTTCTTTATCTGCCAAGTCCATGTGGAACTTTTTCTCAGTATCACTTTTTTCTACAACATTACATTCTCAGTTGCAATCATCACTTTCTCTGTTCCTCTGTTGCAAAGGGTGTTAATATGCAAGGGTGTTAATATGCTACCATGTTTTGAAGTGTATTGACTGACAGGCAATAAATTAGCATTCATAGATTGTGCAGCACAATCTATGAATTCATAGATTGGGCTGCACAATCTATAGCACAATCTATGAATTCATAGATTGGGCTGCACAATCTATAGATTGGGCAGATTCATAGATTGGATGGAACATATATATGTGCATGCATGCATGTACACTATATATATGTGTATGTATGTGTGTATATATGTGTATCTACGTATATGTGTATTTTTATGCATGTGAGTGTGTATGTGTGTTGATACATACATGGTACACAGAAAACATAGTAGTACCTTTCTGGAGTGGCCACTGCTACTTCGAGACCTGCAAGCTGAGAGTAAAGATAAGTAAAAAGTCAACAACAACAACAGCAATACTAACAACAACAACACCCAAAATAACCACAATGATACAAAATGCACAATACATAAGAAAAAATGCGTACCCTCCTCTCTCTCCCCGACCCAAACCAAATAGGACCTTAGTTGCACATTAATTAGAGTATTGTGAGTCCTAGGATAGTTTGTTATGGAGAAGACACTGCCTTCTTTGCTTGCATGTCCAATTTAAACAAAACATGGGAGAAAAGAGAGAGAGAATGAAAGAGAGAATGGCGGTCGTACATGTACATTTGATGGTGATACTAGTGATGTAAGTGAATGAGACAGAGACCATATCTGTGAAGGTAAGTTTTGGGAAGACAGGGAAAATGCAGGCCTGAGGCTATACATATTTGCCTGCACAGCAGACCAAGTAGTGCATGACTGCTGATAAGCGAACACTCCTGAGGTTTTACTGACCAGGAAAAGGAGTTCTAGCCACAGGGCTACAAAAAACATCCAAGACAGTGTGCATCACCTTTACTGCTGGACATGTGGTCCAACAGAATTTCATTTTTCCCAGAAAAATGAGAGAAAGTGAATTTCCTGAAACTGGTCTTCAAAACTGGCAAAAACTTGTATGAAATTGAAACCCATGAAGGTTCTCTTGAGGGCACATGGAGGGGCTGAGGTGAAGTGGATGTCTCGAAGGCACATGGAGGGGCTGAGGTGAAGTGGATGCCTCACGGGTTATACCAATGGTCAAAGTGAAATTTAGAGATGATGCAACTTTGAACGACCATAAAAAACAAACTTCCAGCAGTGTTAAAGGTGACTGTGCACCTTGCTCTACTTGGCAGTAATGATATCTGAGACCACATGTGAGCCACACTGAACCGGAAGGAAACCTGCACCTTCTGGAGATGTGAGGGCATGAAAATGACATGGCTGAAAGGAGGCCAAGGGAAAGCCACAGTACAAGCCACCAGCAATCATAGAGCTACTTGAGACTTTGGTTGCAGTCTGCATAAATGATGTAAGAGAGTGGCATTATCATGGCAAAGTATTCTACACATTTTGTTCGTTAAGTTTGACAGTTGTTGGGTTAGTGTCATCAACCTTGAAGTTCAGGAAGATCTACTGGGCGTTGAGGGGTACGTGAAGTTCAAGAAGATGTACTGAGCTGTGTGGGGTGCCTGATAAAGTTCAGAAAGATCTACTGGACTGTGTTTGGTTGCTTATGAAGTTCAGGATAATCTACTGAGCTGTGCTGGTCTGGTGAATTAAGGAAGATATATACTGGGCTATGTGGGGGGGGGGGGGGGGGGAATGATGAAGTTTTGGAAGATCTACTTGGTTTAGCTGGTGCCTGACTCAAAGGCAGAAACTTAGTTAGAGTAATCGAGGACATCATCAGATGTAACCTCGCCCTAGCTTTGTGTCGATGGCAGGCTGCATAAAACTGTTGACCAGCTAGAATTGGCAAGGTGAGAAGTAGATGTTGTCCTCTACCATGTGAGTGTGGCATTTCAACTGATGAATATTAATCTAAAAGAGCCCCACCACTTCTCTACTTACTTCAAATCCCGTGCCCAATTCTCCGTTGAACTATTTGAGCAACAGCTCATTCCATCTCTGTTTAGAGATCAACTAGACATTAGTGAAGGCAGGAAATGGTGAGAGCATTGTCGCCAAGAGTTCAGCCATAAAAATTATATTAACTACTTGTAGTGACCAAAGATAATAATTATGGCTTTACAAAACTAACAATGACACTACACCAAAGACAAACAGAATCAATAGAGACAAAGACTATCAACAACACAGATAGTCAAACACGAGTCAGAGTACGAATCACGTGATAATCACCATACTCATAATAATAGAGTTCAGAGTTCACGACATTCTTACCCTCTAGGGAAGAAATAGTAGTTATTAACTATTCCATATTAGGATATCCCAACCGTATGGGAGGCTTGACTGCACGGACAGAATGCCGAAAAACTGGAATTGTACTGGGGCTTCAACTCTGCACATCCCGAACATATTCTCTTCACTTCATCAGTTGAGTAGGGCAAATTCTTGGAGTGTACAAAGTGTAGCATCCGAGTTACTCATGGATGACACAAAGCCTTGTGGATATCATCCATATCACACGACGGTATGGAAGATATAACTGAACATTAGTGTCATGCTCCTCCTGATCCTTGCCAGCAACTGTGATGTTATCTAGATAGGGAAAGGTATCCCGGATCCCTTCTTGCTCGACCATAGTGTCCATACTCCTCTGAAAAACTGCAACACCATTAGTAACACCAAAGGGATTGCGGCGGAAATGGTAGAGTCTCTCATTTGCTTCAAACCATGTATATTTCATGTCGGATTCCTTGATTGGGATTTGATTGGGATTTGATGGTAAGCACTTTTTATGTCAAATGTTGAAAACACGCAATGTTATGACTATGTCATCAATTCGGGGAAGAGGATATCCATTTAACTCTGTGAACAGATTCATAGTCTGAGAATAGTCAACACATAGTCGCTTCTTGTGTCGGAGCAAGGGGTCTTTGACAACCACAACCTGTGCCTGCCATGGGGAGGTACTGGGCTCTATAATGTTCTCATCTAAAAGTCGAATAATCTCCTGGTGTATGAAACTTCAGGTGTATGAAGCACGATCATCTTTGCCAAAATGTCTAGACCTGGTAGCCACAGGTTTACAACTGGGGAGGAGATTCGCAAACAGCGATGTCCCACCCAGTAATGATTACAAACTGACGTTACATCGGATATTACCAAATCAGATCTCTCCCCTCCGAACTTGATAACAACATTGTGGTGTTTTCCTGAAAGTCTTGTCCAAGAATTATATCACTACAAAGGTTTTTGAGGACACCAAGGCGAGTAGCTGTATCAACATCATTGTTGCAACTAAGATCTGTAAAACAGTGACCCAGGACAGCAGCCTTGACCGTAGAGAGTGCCATAGAAATGACCTGGGATGAAGGATGGATATGGAGCTTTAGTTTCCTGGCAACTTGTGCACTTATGAAACTGTTCGTACTACCAGAGTCGACTAAGGCTGAAAGATTGTGTCCACATACAGAGACACCTATAGAGGCCTGGGAGAGACTCTCTGGACAGGCAGCGACAATTCAGCAGATAGCTGGTGAAGACATAGTAGTGGTAACCCTTTTGTTAGATTGTTGGATTCTCTTGGACCGGCACACTTGGGCAAAATGTCCTTTAGTCCCACAGTTGAGGCTCTGTCTATCGTGAGCAGGGCATTCCTTTCTGTTATGCAGAGCACCCCCACAGAAGAAGCACTTCTTATTTGAGGGGTTGGTAGTCACAAGGGAAGAGTAGGAACCTCAGCCTCCTTACTCTCTTCATCTGCTTGTGGAGTAGCTATTGCAGCGGCTGTCGGGGTCATCGGAGAGGTATACACCTCAGAGTTCCTTTGAGGCAGATCTAAGGCATTAGCCTGATCGAAAGCCATCTTTAGGTCCAACTCCTTCTTCTCCAGGAGACATTGACGACTCGGGTGAGAAGAGATATCCAAGTATCTCGTATCAGTTCCTCTCTGTATTGCTCAGCGCTAACAGCTCTAATATTACAATCTTTGCTGAGCTTGTCTAGATCTCGCCAAAATTCACTAAGAGTCTCACCCGACTGCTGTCTTATTGAGGCAAGTAAATGCCTAGCTAATATTTCGTTAGGTGACTTCACATATAAGCGCTTCAGTGTTTCAATAGCAGCTTCATAATCAGGGCAGTCGTCTATATTATCAAAAATCTGGTGACAAACATAGTTGACCAAGGTCCTGAACTTGTCTGGGCACAAGCAACACATTCCTCAATGAAGTTAGTGAATGTCCAGTGCCAGTGCTTCCACTGTTTGGCAGCTGTAAGCGAATTCGTGTCCAAGTCGAGATGCGAGGGTTTCAGCAGAGTGTCCATGGCGTACTACTGTCTCAGGTAATATTAGTTTTGTAAATTGTAGTGACCAATGATAATATGGCTTTAGAAAAGTAACAATGACACTACACCAAAGACAAACAGAATCAATAGAGATAAACAGAGACGAAGACTATCAACAACACAGATAGTCAAACACGAGTCATAGTACAAATCACGTGATAATCACCATACTCATAATAATAGAGTTCAGAGTTCACGACAACACCTTTCTTCAGGGTACTCCTACAGCAGAGAGCACCATTTTACCTTTTCAATAAATGCTAATTTCCATTTCAGGATTTCAGGTTCATCATTAAACTTTAGAAAAATTCTGTTTCAATATTATCATCATGAAAAGAAGTGCAAAAATGAATGCATGCAGTAGGTACAGTAGATACAGCAGAGGAAAGCTAGCCAATTACATGTTTGGACCATAGCCACTCCTTCACTGCAGTTACCATAGAGACCATGGCGGGTCATTGGGCATAATTCAATGGTTTACATCAAATGAGATTTGTTAGAGTACTATCCCTCACTTACCGCAGCGATTATCAGTGTCGGTGAACTGGGAAATCTTTTTCTGTTTGGGCAGTCATTGGTTTGATTTAGTTATTTGTTTGTGTCTATAGTTGTTGGTTTAATATTTGTTTTTCCTCATTAATAATATAATAACTGGAATGCACCAAATACAAAGATCATCGTATATATCAGTTTGTTCCTGTGGCAGTTGAAAATTCACGAGCTTTGGGTCACCAAACCCTTGCCTTTATCAAGGACCTAGAGAAGCCATTAGTATTTCAATTCCTCCTGCAGAGGGTCGCCATTCAGAGGGAGAATGCTGTCGATGCTGGGGTCAATGGGACCAATTGTTAGATAGAGTTTTGAACAATTTTTAATCCCTTCACTTCCTTTACTTCTTTTTTACCAAATAAAATAATAATAAAGTCAACAAATAATAATAATAATAATAATAATAATAAAATTATAATATAATAATAATAATATAATAATAATATAATAATAATAATAATAATAATAATAATAATAATAATAATAATAATAATAATAATAATAATAATAATAATAATAATAATAATAATAATAATAATAATAATAATAATAATAATAATAATAATAATAATAATAATAATAATAATAATAATAATAATAATAATAATAATAATAATAATAATATTAATAATAATAATATTAATAATAATAATAATAATAATATTAATAATAATAATAATAATAATAATAATAATATTAATAATAATAATAATAATAATAATAATAATAATAATGATAGTAATTGTAATAGTAATAATAATAACAATAAAAACAATAACAATAACAACAACAACAATAACTATAATAATAATAATAATAATAATAATAATAATAATGATAATAACAATGATAATAACAATGATAATAACAATGATAATAACAATGATAATAACAATAATAATAACAATAATAATAACAATAATAATAACAACAATAATAACAATAATAATAACAATAATAATAACAATAATAATAACAATAATAATAACAATAATAATAACAATAATAATAACAATAATAACAACAACAACAACAACAATAACACCAACAACAACAACAACAACAACAACAACAACAACAATAATAATAATAATAATAATAATAATAATAATAATAATAATAATAATAATAATAATAATAATAATAATAATAATAATAATAATAATAATAATAATAATAATAATAATAATAATAATAATAATAATAATAATAATAATAATAATAATAATAATAATAATAATAATAATAATAATAATAATAATAATAATAATAATAATAATAATAATAATAATAATAATAATAATAATAATAATAATAATAATAATAATAATAATAATTAATAATATTGTCATTTGCCGGTGCCCCTTCCAGGTTGGAACCGTCGGGTCTCTTTCGTTCCGATGGGAAAAGACCTGATGGGGTAAACCATGGTGCCATGGAAGAATGGCAAGCAACTGGTATGGGATGCAACCTGTCCAGATACGTTTTGCTAGTCGTGTCAGGGTGCAGCAGTGAGTGGTCCTGGAGCTGTGGCTGCTATGGCTGAGGAGAAAAAAGTGGCCAGCCTAGATCCTTGCCACTTTTTTGTGCCTGTGGCCATAGAGTCATTGGGAGTCAAATGGAACAGGTCGATGGCTTTCCTGAAGGAGCTCAGCCTCAGGATAAGGCAAAGAACTGGGGAGGTGAATGCCCGTGCTTACCTCCTTCAGCGTCTCTCAGTGGCAGTCCAGCGGAGGAATGCCTAGTCTGTTTTGGGGTCGATCGGGAGTTGAACGTGTTAGCTTTTTAGTTTATTTATGTATTTATTGATATTATTTTTGGTTATATAACTATATATATATATAGCATATGTTTATTAGGTGTTAATGAACTTGGTATGCTCTTTATATAATAATAATAATATAATAATAATAATAATAATAATATTAATAGTATTAATAGACTCAACAACAACAAGAAATAGAAACAAGACAGCAACAAGTAATATTAAAAAATGGGTCCACCAATTTACGCATGGGCCATTGCCTTCTCTGTCCCATGCTGTAATCTTGCATTCTCACTAACAATTGGGGTGGAGTAAATAGGTCCAAATGAATAAGATTTGGTTCACTTACCCACATCAGCGGAAGTCGCCAGAGCTCCCATGCTACTGGTGCCATACAAACTGACAGAACTGCTTCTACATGCCTAAAGCATAATACCGTTGATCTTTACCAGATGAATCCACACATTCATCTGGTAAAGTATTGTGCACCTGTAATTTATTCAACTATCCCATGAAGAATGGTGTGAGACACAAGCCATAACATTTCATTCTGGACATCTGGACTTGTGTATTTGTCACTCTTGCTTTTTAGCCATTCAGTTATATCCTAAATTTCCAATACCTATAATGTATAATGATTGACTAATTTATTGATTGATTCTGACTTCTCAGCAGCAGTATATTATATAATAGCTGAATCAAATTACTCTGAATATGATCATGTCTCCTAAATGCCAATTTCTCTCTGCCAATAACCTGCATATTTTGAATGTTCACCAGCACTCTTTGATTGAGTTTCCCTTCTTCTTTGTATGCTTCATCTAATTTCTTCCAACATTTTTTGCCATGTGAGTTGGATAACACTCTAACATCATCAGCATACTTCGATAGTTGGCATCTCCTGCTGATTGGGTATGCATGAAAAGTAGTAATCAACATATTACACGAATGGTCTATATATATCTATAAAGCTAGTTATATATCTAGCTGTTCAGCTAGATATAAATAGCTTTAAGTAACCACTCTAGAAGAAGCATCTTTCCAATTGACTCTCTTTTATCTTTTGGCAAAAAATTATTTTTGTCTGCCTGAGAGATATTCATAGCTTTAAGTAACCAATCTTGAAGAAACATCTTTCCAATTGATATAGCCTTGACTGATGTAGGTTTCCTCTCTTTATCTTTTGGCAAAAAATTATTTTTGTCTGCCTGAGAATAGTAGTCACAAAGCACAGTCTTTGTAGTCAACCACACCACTTTACAAACATGCAGGTTTCAAGCTTCTTTATTCTCCCTTGCTACCAATATGGTAAAGATTGGCTGGTGAGGGACAGAGCTATTTTCTTGTGAGTTAACACCAAGTTAGTCTGCCAAGCTGAGGAATAGTTACTGGCCTTTGTTGAGCATTAGTCATTTTCCACGCCTACTTCTACCTTCTTTCCCTTTATTTATTGGTTGTATGAGAGGACCGTTGAGAGGACCGCGCGGCTGCACCTGCCCCAAAATGCCCCAATCAATTTTACACTGATATTAGTTTAGGCACCTTAAAAATTTAACGACCTACTTTCACTTACGGGATTCACTATAATTCACTCGATCTGAGGTACGGGTGTGGTTTACACGAAAAGGTGTGGTTCCAGTCTTGTGATATTTCCGAGGAAAAAGTTCGTGCAGTTGTTATCAGTGAGAAACTGCTACTTGGAATATCTAAAAAGCTGTGATGGACTGTAGCTATGCTGCTCTATCGTGTGATTGCTGCTTGGACACAATAGCTTGCTAATGCTGAAGACTGTATCACCTCCAAAAGCCCCCAGCAACTCTAGCTTGATATCATGGAAACACAGGACTAGATGATGGCAGAGGGTTTTTATGAATCTCTTGGGACTGGCACTTGCCCCTACTCAACTATTTTATGTCAAAACGGTAACTCGATCCTTGTTTGCTTCCCTGGATTCCCACAAGTCTGTCTGTGCAGTCTTTCTAGACACCAAGAAAGCTTTTTACTCTGTGCATTAAGCATTAAACATTCTTCCTCACTTGATATTCCTTCTCACCTCTGTTGGCTCACTTCCTATCTTATGGCCCGTTCACAGAGTGCTGCTATCTCTGTTGCTCTCTCTTCTTCGTGTCATGTATCCTCTGGAGTACCTCAAGGATCTATTCTTCTCTTTGTTTTTTACATTAACGACATTGCAAAGCTCCCACTCTCGACATCTTCTACACTTACCCTCTACGCAGATGACATCCTCCTCTCCCATCCCTTCTCTTCCACCTCTTCCTTAGGTTCAGTGCAATCAGACATTGACATTATATCATCATGGCTATCTTCCCGTATCCTAATAATTAACCCTAATAAGAGCAAGTACATGGATGATCTCTCGTAAACCCCTCGCATCCTCATTCTCCACTGTATTAGTCCTCAATAGTACTCCCCTTGATCTCGTCACTTCATTTACATACTTACGATTAACTTTCACCTGTAATCTCTCCTGGAACCTGCACATTAGCAAAGTACGTACTAAATCAAGGAAAACAATAGGATTAATTTATTGCAACTTTTACCATCACTTATCCTCTCATATGCTAATTAAACTTTACACAACATTAGTTCCTGTTCCTCTGTGTGGTCACCTCCCTCTTCTTGTAGTTCAAAATCCTTAGAATACATTCAGCACTTTGAACTCAGACTCTGTACTCACCAATGGACTTCTGACTATGTATCCAACCTCTCCACCTTTAAACTTCCTACGCTCTCAAATAGACGTGCTCGGGCCCAGCTCCTTCTAATTTACAAAATAATAAACAATTACATCCATTTTCCTCCAGACTCAATCCAATTAGCTCCTACTCCACTCATGTCTTCTCGCCAATACCACCCATCGAACATCATAATCCCATTCTCCTGCAACTGCATCCATGCAGTCTTCCTTCGTTCCCTCCACCACAGCTCTTTGGAACTCGCTCCCAACCTCCATTAGATCCTCGTCCTCACTCTCTTTCCTTCTAACGATTTATTAAACAATTCTTCGCCTAACTCCTACCTATTCATGTCATTATTCATGTATGTAAGGCTCTAAATAGCTTTTGCTACTGAGCTCATTAAAAAAATTTAAAAAAATGGGTGTCAGATTATGCTCCTCAAACAACTATCCCACTTTTTCAAAATACCTTCAGGGATAAAAACACTTATACAAATATTTTCCTGCCAATTTTTAATTAATTATAATTATATAGCAGCACTCCCTTTCACAGTCATAAAATAGTAGAATAGCACAATTGACCTTTTTCCTTCCTGTACAGTGACATAATAGCTCTCCAGACAATTTTGAGCAGAGGTCTCTGAGGCGAAGAAGCCAGCTGAAATAGCAAACTGATGTAAAAGCCTATAGGATATTGCAGTGGCTTCCAGAGACTCAGCATGTTACCCTCACAATAATTTTGCCTGGCCGGCAACAGTTAGTCATGTCCCCAGCTAGTACAATAAACCTTCCTCCTAGCTAATATTGGCCATCACTCACTGCATCTTAGCAAAATTCCCCCCCGCCAACCCTGTACACATTCATATTTTTCTCAGTCTAAAACATAAAAATTTCAAAAGGTTACTCTTTGAGAAGAGTTAGATCTACTGTCTGAGAAGTATTCTGTACGAGATGTGGAGGGGCGAGCAACCTTCTTTCCTTGAAAAGAGGCAGAACACTACTGTAGTGACAATTATTTTAATATGCTATCTCTATCCAGCTCTTACACTCCATTGATTTTTGCAAACCACTTTGTGTAATGTCTGTGGGAACATGTATGGAGCCATTTAGGTGTGAATCTGGACCATCTGCACTCGGCTTTGACTAAAGAATCAGTAGCACCATAGGTGTCCACTTGAAAGTGTTGAGGCAGCAACAAGCTAAATTAAGTTGTGTCCCCCATGATCCCAATCTGCTTGCTGTGTCTAGATGTTCTTTCAGTCACGCCTCTGGTGTCTTCTGCAAGATGTCCCTGGGAGTGGAAGTGACCCATGATTTGAACAATTCCATATTTTGAGCAACAAATTGCACTAAAGTAGCTCACTAGAAAGACTGCACAGACAGACTTGTGGGCATCCAGGGAAGCAAACAAGGATCGAGTTACCGTTTTGACATAAAATAGTTGAGTAGGGGCAAGTGCCAGTCCCAAGAGATTCATAAAAACCCTCTGCCATCATCTAGTCCTGTGTTTCCATGATATCAAGCTGGAGTTGCTGGATTGTCAGTGAGAGCCCGAGGGCTTTTGGAGGTGATACAGTCTTCGGATCAATCCCAATATAAGGTCGAAAAAATCGTGCGCGTTTTTAATTATGCGAGCGGTCAAACGAGCGGTCAAAAAGTCAAACGAGCGGTAAAAAAGGTGTCGAATGTGTTAATGAAACTTGGTCAAAAGGTGTCGACCTATATTTTTTAAACAATTGTTTTACCATGATATATATATCTTTTACCATGATATTTTTTACCACGATCAAATTAATTGTACATTTTAAATTAGTTATTTATTTAAAATTGGTATTGTGCATTTAAAATTTATATTGTTCAATTATAGAATGGTTGGTATTGTGCATTTAAAATTTATATTGTTCAGTTATAGAATGGATGATGTTCTTATATGCCTCCTCCGTTGTCCGTCCTTTACGCTCCCTCCACATGAATTCATCCAGATACGATGGTAGCTAGTGACGATGGACACCCTTCATTGATTTCATTTTTTTCTTTGCCTGTAAAGAATGTATAATGTTATTCAAGTTATGTATTATTAAATACCAGTTATATATATATTTACCCTATTCCAATACGATTCTATGTGCTGAGTGTGCACCCCCGTTGTATGGTCGACAAATTGAATAGAGTGGTTGACTGTAGCATGGTTAGCCACACCAGGCACAGCTGCCACCCTCCTGTATGCGGCCCACTGATCAGAGTGAACAATTGTTCCCTGTGCAACATGTGATTGAATTACTGGCAGGAGTGTTGCTGCATCCCGTTGGGCCACAATCTGCATGAAACCTTGGAAAATATTGAAATAATAATTGACTATCGTGGCAAACACAAGTGGTCATGAATACCAAGAGCTGGTGTATGGTTAGTATCCACCATCCCAAACACTCAAACGTCTTGTGCTGGAGGGCGTCCTCTGTGATGCTATTCATTGACAAACAACAAACGTTTATCTCTTGTTCGATATGATATACGACAGCCTTGAAATACCTTTGGTTTATGTGTGAACTGGGACTCATCGATTTGCACAATTATGCCAGACCCACCTAACACAATAGGTTGTGCACACAGCTCTGTGGAACATACCTCCCGCAGCCACTGGTACACATTGACTGCAGTGTCTTTGTTGCACCCACACTCACGTGCAGCATCTGTAACCCGGTATTCCCTGGACCACCAATAAATTAGGATAATCCAGCTTTGCAGCGGAAGCCGTGATTTAGAAAAAAAACTCCCTGTGTATATAAGTCAATGGTATGATTCAGTTTAATCAACACAAATGCATTCAATCTGTATACCATGGCGAATTGAACTAGTCGATTTGCATGTTGAACATGCCCAGGTCCAACCATCCTTCAATGAAGCCTTTTTTCGCAAAGTCATATTTGTACTGCATCTAATACACAGGTATCACATCAGTGAATCACCAAATCCCCAATTATTCTTACCTTCCACATGTGACAGAATTTGTCAAAAACCCTGGGTCTTCAGATAGTCAATAACCTCCTCATTTGTGCCAAAAGCAGCAGCAGCAATGTATCTTAATGTTCCTGAAGCAGCCATGGACAGTTCACCAGCACAAATGTTGAAAATCACCAGCAAAAATGTTGAAAAATGTTTCAGTTCACCAGCTGTTGAAAAATGTTTCAGACAATGTCAGCCACGTGCACGTTAACACATTCGACACCTTTTTTACCGCTCGTTTGACTTTTTTACCGCTCGTTTGACCGCTCGCATAATTAAAAACGCGCATGACTTTTTCGACCCCTGGAGGCTTATATTGGGATTGATCCCAGTCTTCAGCATTAGAAGCTATTGTGTCCAAGCAGCAATGTTTATACTATCACTGCACACGATAGAGCAGCATAGCTACAGTCCGTCACAGCTTTTTAGCAAGTTACACCACTAACAACCCCACGCCTGATCAGAACTTTCCCCCGGAATATCACATGATTGGAACCACACCTTTTCGTGTAAACCACACACCCGTCAGATCCTTTCACTTACCAAGGTCCGTACTGACGTATAATGTGCTTGTGTTTGGCATGCGCGCCTGACTATAATTGAGGTAAAGGGTCATTCACAACGTGCGCAATACTTGGAAGTCTTGAGGCGGGAGGTCAAGCGGTTACTGCTGGACAAGTTTGTTAGATATGAATGAATCCTAATCTGGTGAGCGTTTAGTGTATTATATGTATGCCTAGGTACTTAGCTACAACCTTTAAAGTAAACGTGTGTGAGGTTGGATGAATTTCTCAGAATATCTCTCACAATGAGAATAGAAAGCCAGCTGTTCTTAATGGTCAACTTGTTTTTGTTGTTTCTTTTTATTTTACCTCCAGTACAATCATGAAGGCGGTATAGTCACTGTTTGTCAGATTAATCGTGTAACCCTATCGATATATTTTGAAATAATCATTAACACATTTAGAAATCATTTTTCCTGTGGCATGAGAAACAATAAACATAAACATGCTTGTTTTAAGGGAAACAAATTTTCCTTACAAAAAAAGAAGGAAGTGGCTAGAGGACCGGCAGCCGGCGACGGCTAAATTTACTTGGAGAACCGGCAACCGTTCGGAAAATGGACAAAACCCTAGCCCTTGCCCTAGCCCTAGCCCCTAGCTCTAGCCCTAGCCCTTAATTTACTCACAAGCTCATCAAAAGTCCTAAAGCGTTCACCAACTGAAAAAAGTTGGTAGACATCTTGAAAGACAAATCAACATAGATAACCACGCCCCCATGGGCTCGTTCGTAAATATACAGTACCGGTTCTCCAACAGTTGCCGGCTGCCGGTCCTCTAGCCACTTCGGGGGGAAAATGTGTTGTGTTATAAATAGTGTTATAAATAGGGTTTTTTTAAATTTCTATTTGATAACTGCTGGCAGATTGAGCATGCCAGTTGCAGCCTTGGACTGACTTCATGGTTGAATATTGCTTTGCCTATGAAGGGGAGACAGGTGCATTTTCAAAACAAAAAACTTGTGGGTACTATTTTATAGCTCCATAGATTCTGTAAACTTATGGTATCGACTTGATATATAGCTCAAACGATAGGGCCCTCTGTGTGCTCTCTTTTGATGCTAAAATATTTTTCATAGGTAAAACTATAGCCAAGTTACTGGAGCTAAAGTGGAGGGAACCTCAAAACCTGAATGCCTGATTTTGCTGCATAAATATCTCCAGATTGCCATGTGCTAGAGAGTTGAAATTAGCATCATTGGCTAGAGGAAGCCCTACTATGTGCAATGACCGTTTTGATTAGGCATTAAAACTTAAGTATGTTTGCAAGTGCCCGGTTGTAAAATGAATTTCGTTAAAATTGGGACCTGGTAACATTTTGCCTATATTTTAAAGAGTATAATAAATAGGTTATTTAACTAGTGGTCTTCTATGTGGATGTAGTCTTGTTTTTTTTAATTATTATGCCAAGTCAATCCAATTGAGCTATTATTAAATAAAATGTATTGGTTCCTGCTTGTTGTAAAGTGGTGTGTGGATGCCAAAAAAATCAACACCGTCCCCCCCAACCTCCCACCCCCAAAAACACAACAACAACAACCCTTGATCCATAGGTTCTGTGTACCACTGTAAAAAAAAGGTAAAAGGATAGATCTCCCTGTGTGCTCTCTTTTGATATAAAAATATGCATAGGTATAACTCGGCCAAAGTTACATGCAACCAAATTGGGATACCTAAAAATCACGAGTGCCTAACTTGAGACAGCTATAATTAGTACCTGAGGCTAGAGGGAAGCCCTACTTTATGGGACGAGTTGTTTTTTTGCTTCCATTAGGCACTCAACCTTGATCTATGTAGTCGAGCATGGTCACTGAAAGTCGGTTCTCTTGCTAGCGTATTCCAATCCAGAACCACAATAATGGCAAATTCAGGCATTCAGATGATGACGTTTCTCAACTTTAGATGTATGTAACTTTGGCATGGTTATTACCTAGGCAAAAAATTTAGTTTCATAAGAGAAATCAACCTTTTGACAAGTTCACACATTGAAGTGTGAAAAAGCCATGGAGCCACAGAGTTGTAACCACACATTTTTTAAGGGGGTGTGGGGGCGTTGGGGGTTAGTCAGCCCTTAATTAATCTGTTGGGTGCCTATGCACGGCAAGGTCTAGGTGAGTCGTAATATATATGCCTAATATATTCGCTCAGTTTCCCATAAGGTGGACCCGGGATTTGACAGGACAATTTTCCTCAAAGTGGGGTGCTTTGGCAGTCACTTGGCAATGTTAGTCCCAGGAGCAAGCTAGCTGCTAGAATCCGAGCTTGAGCCTGCCCATTGGCTAGATGGAACCCCCAAAAATTGGTTGTGGACGAGGCCATTTTTGTCCCTCCTTAATCCCTCCCAACAATGAGCTACAACAATTTGGTTGATGTTGGCATGCTCTTAATAGATGATGATAAGTGAGTGTGTCTGCTTGTAGGGAGTCCAGGTAGAGCGTTCCCAACCATGAGCTACAACTCATTGGTTGATATTTGAATATTCTTAAGGGGGGACTGTACCGCAGAAAAACCATAGGTTTATAAATCTCCATAACTTTTTTTCTATACATTCTATGCAGATTAAAAAAAATCCAGGTTGTTCCTTATGCTTTGTGCTTCCTAATGATATGTTGAATGTCTCTACAGACATATTTTCTTAGAAGATACATTAAGAGTCCCCCCAAAAAGTGACCATTATTAGCTCTGCGATCATAACTGTCCCAGTTTTCAAGATCAAAGTCCCACACATGAAAGAGGAGGTAAGGTATGTAAGAAACAGATTATCAATAACCATCGTGGTTGCCGAGTGGCCAGTTTGCTATGGCCCAAGAAAATCCTAGACCTCACACTTCAAATGACCATAACTTATCAAAACTTGTAGTCATTAAATATCTGTTTCTTACATTCCTTAGAGAATTAGAAGAGTTATCCAGTGATATAAAAAAATATTTTTTTGAGTGAAGCGTAGGAAAGTTATGAGCGTTAACACAAGATTTTTTAAAACATTGGTCAAGTTATATAGGGCAATGAAATGTTTGAGTTTATGGAATTGCATGTAAAATGTGTTCTCTTGGTAATTTCTTGATCTGTTCTTGTAGTTTCTTCGTAGCTTCTGCAAACTTCATGGTATGGACTAGATATATAGCTCAAAAGATAGGTCTCTCTGTGTGCTCTCTTTTGATACTAAAATATGTTTCATAGGTATAACTATAGGCAAGTTACTAGACCCTAAAGTGGAGGGACTTCAAAAACCTGCCTCCCATCCAAAATAACTCCAGATTGCTAAGTGCTAAAAATTTGAAAATGGTAAGAGTGGCTAGAGGAAGCTCTAGAGCATGCAATGACCTTTTTCATTAGGCGTTAAAAATTTATTACCTGGTCAAGCGCGGGTAGAAAATTGAGGGCGTAGCAATCAACGCCCTCAATTTTCCAATCAACGCTCTCAATTTTCCACCCGCGCGCTTGACCAGGTAATAAATTTTTAACGCCTAATGAAAAAGGTCATTGCATGCTCTAGGGCTTCCTAAAGCCACTGGTACCATTTTCAAATTTTTAGCACTTAACCCTCTCACTGGCATAAGCGACTTAAGTCGCGAAAACGGATTAACCACGACGAAAAAATTCGTAAAAAATTAACCGTTCGCGGTATTTACTTCAAAAATTGCACGAATATGCCTAAAGCATGCCTCTAATATACCCCTGAATATCTGGAAAATACCGAATGAGGAAAGGGAAGTAAACGTGCCAGCAAACATCACTTCCGGTTAATTCCCGGTCTCGAAGAAGAAATGCTGACCCGCTTTAGTAGAGACGAAGCGTTAGACTTCCAATCCTATTTGAGGATGACTTCGGCCTGTCCGAGATTGACATTAGTGAAGAAGAGGAAGAAGGTACATTATAAAATATATATATATATATATATATAAATAATAACCTCTCCTCCAACCCTGTCTTCTCCTCTGCTGCTTCCTCATCCTCCTCCAGCTCCATGAGTGAAACTACCTTCCCAGGCGAAATAGTTCTTATTATTATGCTAGTGACTAGGCTTTACTATACAACTCTTATCTATTCTTACCTTGGGGGGAAGTCTTCATGACCATCGCTATCGTCTGAAGCTTCGCTTGGCAGAGTAGGGCGATCTATACTTTCAAAACTTGCTTCGTGGTCGGTGCCAACAGCTTCTGTTATAGTGCCATAGCATCAGTAGCACTATGTGTTTGTCTGAATTATGCTGAACATGCAGACCTTCACAGTGCCAAGGGCATTGCCCTTTTATTTTTTAATCTATATTTATTTATAATTATGTTATGCACACTGCACATACTTTTATTTATTTTTCAGTACTATGGACCCTAGCCCTTACTTCCTCTTTGTTATGATTTTCACATCTTTATGGTTAGTTATAATTGACCAAAACATGTTGTTGACAAATAGTAACGTTGACTAGCTAACATTGCTGATTTCATCGAGCTGAAATAGCCTTTTTCAACCTATAATGATATTCACATCTTTGTGGTTTGTTATAATCAACCAAAAAATTGTTGTTGACAAATAGTTGTTGTTGTTGACCAAAAGTTGACCGGCTAAAAATTGCTGGTTTCATGTGTAATATGAAATTGAGATGATATAAACCCGATATAAACCCTTTTATTTTACTTCCCGTCTCTTATAACAATATTCACATTTCTGTGGTTTGTTGCTAAGCAACTAAAATTTAACATAACGTCCCTTCATGCATCAGCTATCACCTGATATATAGTTGTTGGGTACTTGTCTTCATGTGGTCCTCTATAAAAAAATAATGTGAAATTGTGTCAATTTTTGTAAAAAGTCCTCCGTAAATCTGCCAGTGAAAGGGTTAATAGACGATAAGCTAGTTTGTCTGGTTGGTGGGGAGTCCAGGTAGAGAGTTTCCACTCGTCTATTCTCAATAATTCTACTTAGAAAGAAAATAGCTGCAAAATTTCGTGAGTGGCTATCCAAACGTGAACAGGGAGAGCATTTTCGGTCGGGATACTGTGCTTGACCAACGTGGTCCGTCCAGGCTCATCATGTATCACATCTTGCAACTCTTCTTTCAACTCTGCCAGTTGCTGTCGTTGCTCAGGGTCTAGGTGAATGTTCTCCACTTCCAGATTAAGATTAGGTTGGAAAGGGTCGTCAAGTTCTTAGTCTAATGCCAGGAAGACGGCTTGAACAGGTGAGTTCCAGAGCTTCATCCTATTGACATGGAAGTTCTTATACCTCACCAGATCAACCCTGTAGGTGACGTAGTGATTACGAAGGGTCGCTGCCATGCACGTTGAAAGGTGTCCATTTCATAATCTCCCACTTCAAAAACTTTTTCAATAGAACTCTGGTCGTATTGTAGTTTTTGTTTCTCCTTTGCACTCTTCTCATGCTGCTGGGCTAACTCATGAGCTATGTCAATGTTCTCTCATAGCAATTTCATATATTCACCCACGTTCTCTCCCGTGTCTCTCTCTTTCCCTTTCCAGTACCTGACAATCTCATCTAGGGGCAATCTCATTTCACGAGCAAACAATAGGTGAAAAGGGGGAAAAAATAACACGTAGTACTATGTAATGTGCCGCAATAGGAACGGAATACAACGGTCCCATTCTGTGTTTTCTGCTGAGGTGAGTTTCTTTATCATCGGTCTGGGGATGGTAGGGGGATGTTTTAAGGGGGGACTATACCTGAAACTGGGGGAAAAACATCTGTTGATTTAGACTGCCATAACTTTCTTTTTAAAAAATAATTACTCTGTCCAAATAATATTATGCTCGTATTGTTCCTTGATCTATGCGCTTTCCAATGATATAAAAGATTAGTCTATAGGCATATTTTCTCAGAAGATACATGCAGAAATATCAAGACATTCCAAAAAACTAAACACTTCTGCCCCAGCTCACCCATACTTACAAACCAAAAGCTGTAAATTGTCTGTGGTTTGCCTAAGCTAATAGCTATTATATGGCCGAGACAAAAATGCAATAACTAAACTGGGGGGAGTGGGACATCCTGCCGTATTAGTGAATACACGATCTTAACCGCTTCACCGTCATAAGCGCATAGAAGCGCGAGATTGAGTGATCGTCGTGTTAATGATTATTAAAAATCAACCGTTGACTCTATATATTCAAAACTTACCGTAAATGTGCACGACGGACTGTTCTATTTCACCAAAAAAATTCAGAACCATAGCACGTAGGTAACTATGACGTCAAACAATTTTGAATTCAAGCAAAATAATGGCTGAAAGAAAGATTTGATCGTGCTCGCGTGTTAGAGCTCTTGTTTGATGGCGGTTTCGACCTCTCTGACTATGATAGAGATGAAGATGATGAAGGTCAAGTGTCTTCCTTCCTTGGTGATGAGGTATTAGACCCTAAGGAGTTGGCAGCTTTTTGTCCAGAGCTTTAACTTCAACTCCTCAGGATGTTGGACCAAACACTTCAAGTGCCAGTGCTTCTGATAGAGCTTTTAGGACTCCTGATGAAGAGTATGAGTTGCTTGGTAAGTATGAGTAGATATCTATAGAATGGAATATAATATTTGAGCTATCAAACAGTGAGACATAATAAGCCAGAAATATATATCACTAGGTTATAAAGTTCCTAGTTATAAAGTTCACTAGGTTATAAAGTTCATAATAATAATCTTTATATAGGTTTAGCCACTGATCTTGAATCTGCTGAACCTCTGAGTGATCTTGCAAACTCTCCTCCGAGTGGTCCTGCAAACTCGCCCCCAAGTGCTCCTACAATCTCTCCTACCATCTTCTCCTTCATTTGATGTAGTTCCATCTTCTGACTCAGAAGTATGACTGTTACCTTCTGATCGCTGAGACAGGGTGCGTGTTGGATGCCGAGGCCCAGGAAAAGGCCAAGGAAGAGGAAAAAGCCAAGGAAGAGGAAAAGGCCAAGGAAGAGGAAAGGCCAAGGAAGAAGTCGAGGCCAGAGGTAAGAGGCACGAGACCTTTTGTCACTGCTCTCTTTGTGGTGTTAGCCTTTGTGCTGTGCGTGGAAGGACATGCTTCAGGGAATTCCACACACTCTCTGACTAATCGCACTAGCTTCCTTTTCTCTTCGAGATTTTCTTTGTATTGCTTTTGTAGTATGTACATGTGTTAGGCATGTACATGTATACTTCTTTTCTTTATCATTTATGCATGCAGACATGTGTAGTACACGTATGTTTTCTTGATGAGTCTTTGCTTTATTGTGCCTTTCTGCAACATCTTGAACTTTTCAACTTTCAATACAGCCAGACCTTCCTCGTGGTACTTGACAACAGTCAATACTCTTATAGACTGACAAACATGGCTATATCCTGCAAAATAGAAAAATTATGGCATTCAATATTCATAAATTATGCCAAAAAATGTATATTTTTCAGATTATATGCTGTTTGCAGTTCGATAAGCGACCATATTTTAGTATTTGATCTGAAAAACAATAAAATATACTTGTAATAGTCGATAAACGCAGTGATAAAAAGTTTTCTAATAAAAAAAATGGTTTGTGGTTTGGTTGCTAGGCAACCTATTTATCACCAAGTTGATCAGTAACTCTTTGTCAATCATGTGATATGCGGTTGCCGGGGACTTTTCTGAACCAATCATCAGATACAAAAATTAAAGTAAAAATAGGTCAAAATCTCAAAATGAAGTCGTCGGTGAAAGGGTTAAGGGGGTGCTTCAGGTCCAACAATTTTTTTGGTTTTTGTTCTTTTGGGGTTTTTTTCTTCCCATAAATATGTTGCCAGGACCTGTAAGATGCTGCATTCCAAATTTGAGAAGATTTGGATGCTCCATTCTGGACTTATAGTGACTTTTGTACATACACCTCCATTCAATTCTTGACAAAGAAATAGGAAAGAAGACTGTCCGCTGAGGGCGAGTTTTTAATTTTTTACTTGTGGTTACAACTTTAGAGCTCCGTAGATTCTGCTAACTTCATGGTATGGACTTGATATATAGCTCAAAAGATAGGTCTCTCTGTGTGCTCTCTTTTGATACTAAAATATCGCTGAGGGCGAGTTTTTAATTTTTTACTTGTGGTTACAACTTTAGAGCTCCGTAGATTCTGCTAACTTCATGGTATGGACTTGATATATAGCTCAAAAGATAGGTCTCTCTGTGTGCTCTCTTTTGATACTAAAATATGTTACATAGGATAACTATAGGCAAGTTACTAGACCCTAAAGTGGAGGGACCTAAAAAACCTGCATCCCAAAGTCCCCATCCAGAATAACTCCAGATTGCTAAGTGCCAAAAAATTGAAATTGGTACGAGTGGCTAGAGGAAGCCCTAGAGCATTCAATCACCTTTTTGAATAAGCGTTAAAAATGTATGATGTGGTCAAGCGCGCGGGTGCAAAATTGAGGGCGTTGAAAATCAACGCCCTCACAGGATAACCGATTTGCCATTGACCTTGAACAACTTGGGTACTTTCTGTTGTCTTCTTTCGACTCACCCAAAATTGTATTTTTCCATTTTTACACGACACTCACTTCTTGTAAGAGTATACAACTTCCCCTGCTTCAACAAAAGGGGTGACGGCCAGCAGAAGTTGTACGCTCCACGACACCTAACCTTATCAACAGTCTGGGCCCGATCAAGTCAGAGTTAACATCAGGGGTAAAATATGAAATTAAAAATACCTCTACAGAATGCATACAGGTGAAAAGATATATGATTATAGTTTCTAAAAACATGTTTTATCTTTGCATAAACTCTCCTAGATGAAAGTTACAGGAATTAAAACACAAATGATTTTTTCCCCCTTCTCCACACCTTTTTTTAGAGGAAACAAACAATAACTTCAAATATATTCTCTCTTGATCACCTAACAACATTAGAATCATATTTATGATGTTTTCTTCATCTTTAAGTTATGCTTTAACATTGTGAACAGTACAAAAAAAAATAACTTTAAAAAAATAAGGAATATGCAGATTATAAAAAAAAGGTGTCATGTAACTCCGTTACTTGTAACTCCGTTACCAAAAAACATCTTTTTTAATTTTTTATGAAAAAACTGTTTGGAATAAAAATCTCAAGTTATCCAATTATCCAAAAGAAAGCATAATAATACCAAGTTTATGGCTATGTGACTCAATCTTTAAACATTCAAAATTTCTACAACTTATTAGCAACTGGTTTCTGTAACTCCGTTACCAGTAACGGAGTTACAGTTGCTTTTAAACATTACTAGCACAAATAATGCTGTTTATTAACACCAATTTTTGAAAGTCAACCCTGAGACATGGTCTTTCTGCAGTTAGGACCCAGTGACTGTCTATAATTGCATCCTGAGGTGCAGCTGCCTGATAACAAGCCCTGCCTATGTAACCAAATATACATATCACACCACATACATGTGATACATATCACACCATGATACTGCCACACGCTGACAGTCTGACCATGGAGTGAATGAATATAAAAGGAACTTTTCTTTTCCGTAACAGTTCCATAGTGATTTCCAAGTCCTCAAAAAATGTGAGAGTGCGTTGTGTAACAGAACTTGTTCACCATGCATTCAGTGCTGCTGAAAAGCAACGTCGCTATTGTGAGCGAAGGAAAGCAGAGATGGGTGAGAAGGCATGGAAGCAGAGCGGAAACGGCAAGCTCAAGCTAGCAACACAGCAGCAGTGAGGAAGAAGGAGTGACAGAAACTGAAGAGATGGAGAGCAGCCAAGAAAGAAAGCCAAACATTACAGCAGGAGGCATACTCAGCACCATCCAGTCTGACTCGTGCAGTGAAGAGAGCACGTTTAGCATTGCCAACATCTCCCCGCAAGGTCCGGAAGGTGGTGCAGGTGCTGCATTCTAAGTTCCATTCAGAGGCAGCAGGAGATCCAGACCCACAGTCACTTACCCACAACAGGCTACCAGATGAGGTGAAGGGGCACATCCGAGAGTTTTATCTTCGCAGTGACATCAGTTGGATGGCACCTGGACGCAGAGACTGCATTACAGTGGTTCGTGATGGGAAGAAAGTTTGAGAACAGCGCAGATACTTGATGATGACAACAGCAGAAGCCCATACCCTTTACCGACAGGAATTCTCAGAAGATGATGCTGGTATGACCACCTTCAAGGCCCAGCGGCCAGATGTGGTGCTTTGCAAGGACAAGATGCCACACTCTGTCTGTGTATGCCAGTATCATGCCAACATAGACTATTTTGGACAGCCTGAAACACATAGTACCTACAATCCCAGTAAGATATTCAGACCTGCTAAAGCTTGTGTGTTGTGATACTACCAAGGAGGACTGTATGTTTGGCCTGTGTGATGTCTGCAAGGAGAAGATATCCTTTGACAGTATTTCTGAGAACACCGAAGATGACCTGCTGGCTGAACCTGTGAAGTGGCTGGAATGGATGCGTAATGAGGATGGGCAATCAGAGAAAGCAGAGAAGGCTGGTACAGTCGCAGATGCACAGACATCCCTGGCCCAGAAGCTACCGAACTTCAAGATCCACTGCTTCATTAAAAATAAGCAGTCATTAGCCTTCCATCATATGTACACCACTCCAAGAGCCCACAGTGCAGTCCTGCAGGTAGACTTTAGCGAAAATGCGACCATCGTTGAGCAGGATGAGATCCAAGCCAGCCACTGAAACCACAAACAAGTGACAGTTTTTACAGCAGTAGCCTGGACGCAAGAGAACACCACATCATATGCTGCTGTGTCAGACACCCTCTCCCATGACAAGTACACATCCGCGACCGTGCTGGCGGAAGTGATTGACAGGGTGCATTTGAAACAGTCCTCTCCACTAACAGAGGTCAATATATTCAGTGATGGTGCAGCACAGCAAAAGTACATGTTCACTTTTGTCACTAGCCTTCTCCAAACCAAAGGCATCACCATCAACTGGCACTTTTTCGCCACTTCACATGGAAAGGGTGCAGTGGATGGAGTTTGTGGCTGTGTGAAGAGGGGTGTCCACAGTGCTATAATGACCAGACGCTAGCTCGTGAAAGATGCACAGCAATATGCAGCCTGTGCCACTGAGCTCATCAAAGGAGTTTATATCTTATATGTCCCCGCTGAAAAAATAAATGCCAAACAACCAGCCCTTGATGAATTATGGGAGTCTGTAACAGCAGTTCCAGCTACATTAAGTATCCATTGTGTACGTACACTTGGCTTGGGGAGAGTGCTGGTGTCCAAGTATTCAGAGCAGACAGGAACAGAACACCTGTTGCTCCAGCATCAGCCAATAGCAGTCCAGCCACTAGCAGCCAATCCTGTAAAGCAGTCACCTCCAGATGTCAACATTAGTGATATCAAGCCAGGAGGATTTGTGGCAATCATCATGGAGACAGAGAGAGGTCGCTCCTACTTGTACATTGCCGTAATATCCTGCATCAAATCTGATTTACTAGTGGTGAAGTTTCTGAGGAAGGTCGGCAATTCTGGTGTCTACAGGGACCCAGAGTGTGAGGATGCTAGCCAGGAGCCAATGAAGAATGCTCTTTTCCTTTGCCCGGAGCCACATGTGAACATGGCTGGTTCTCGCCTTAGATATATATACATTTGAGTTCACAGATGCTCAGCATCAAATCATGTCCACATTTACCACCAAGTAAATAAAGAGGCATAGGCTCAACTACATGAGACTGTAACAGACAAAGTCTAGAAAATAACAATAATGATGTACTACATATATTTTGATTTTCCCCATCTTTTGAATTCTTATCCTTGTTCTGCATTTGTAAATGGGACAGGGCAACAATAACCTTGTTTCTAGGGATAATTAATATCCTATTTAAATCATAGTTAATACATAGTATGCATTTAGACAGGTAGGCAAGGTGGATTTCTTGAGACATGTGGGTGTGAACATTCTGTAACTCCGTTACCATGTAACTCCGTTACCGAACATCAGTCAAGTTATATATTTTTCTGACAATGGAAAATGCAGTAATAGTCGGCATATTTGGTTCTGTAATGCTTAGATAAATGTAGAATAAAATGGTTCCTAATTTAAAAAAATTTCAATAAGGAACAGCATATGGTGGGAGTTTGCGTATAGCGCCAAAAACAGACGTTAATTTTCAGTAACTCCGTTACCAGTCAAACTTTTGCTAATAATTGTGATATCGTTGATTATTTTAATTCTTGTGTATATTGTGATAAAAGTACTTATCAAGACCTACACATACATATAAAACTCTTGGCATTTCCTCTTATTTTGTGGAGCTATGCTCATTTATTAAGTGGAGTTGTAACTCCGTTACCGCATGATCAGGCCCAGTCTCACTACGGTTGTCCTCAGTCAAGCCACAAACTGTCAACTCTCCTAGTTGCTGTTTCCCTCCACACGATTTCTAAATAGTGGTGATTAGCGCTTTGCTAATAGCTAAGTAGAATAGCAATTGAGATAGGCTGTTTTAATTGAAATGACAACTGTCACGCAAACTTCCAGCAGTTCACAATACAACTCGAATAATATGCACAAGTTCAAACTAACAAGTACATATTCACTTTTTAAGAATCACAGAATCGCCGTATCTAACACAAAACTCGATCACATTGTCCTTGTTTAATTTACCGCTGTTCGTGTTGCTCTACGTCACAATCTTCACTGTGCCCTTATTAGGTAATCTTCAGTGCCTCTGCAACGTCATCAATCCTGGTATCAACCAATCATCTGCCAGCCAATCATTTGCCAACAGGTGCCAGACGCATCAGTCTGCAGCACAAAGGGTCTCGACCAGTCAGGAGTCACTAACACTGGTGTTCTTGACAGGGCTTCTTTTAATGACTTGAAGGCTGTCTCACACTTGGGTGTCCATTTGACGGTCTTGGGTTGATCTTTCTTGGTAAGGTCAGATAATGGGCTGGCTACGGTTGAGAAACTTGGCATAAACTTCCGATAGTAGCCGCAGAGTACCAGAAACGACCTTACTTGTTTCTTAGTCCTTGGCTGTGTGAACTCCTTCACCGCCATTACTTTGCAATGCATTGGCGTTACTGTACCACCTCCAACCACATGTCCTAAGTAGACACACTTATTCTTGGCGAAGTGGCATTTCTTTCTCTTTACACGCAGTCCAGCAGATCTTAGTCCCTTGAACACTTGGTCGAGGTGACACACATGCTCCTCCCAGGTCGCACTGTGCACCAAGATGTCGTCCAGGTAGGCTACCGTGAACTGGTGTAATCCATGGTGCACTTCATCCATCAGCCTCTGGAAGGTTGATGGGGCAGACACCAAACCGAACGGCATTGTGGAGAATTGGTATTTGCCGTACAGTGTGATGAATGCCGTCTTCTCCTTGTGTTGTGGGGCTACCGGGACCTGGTAAGTACCCCTTGGTCAAGTCCAGGGTTGTGATGAACTGAGATGATCCAATTCCATCAATCAGTTCGTCAATGTGAGGAAGTGGGTATGGGTCGCCAACCGTGACTGCGTTTAGCTTCCGGCAATCAACGCACATCCGTTGAGATCCATCTTTCTTGGCCACTAAAACAATTTGGGCCGCCCACAGACTTGTAGAGGGTTCAATGATTCCCTGTTCTAATAGAGTTTTAATCTCCCTAAAAAATTCTTTCGAATGATGGGCCAATCTATACGGTGGTAATCTGATTGGGGGTGCATCTGTGGTCGGTATCTCGTGATGCACTAGGACTGTCCTATCAGGTATATACATCTTGTATGACATCCTTAACCCTTTGAACGCTGAGTTCCTGAACCTTTTGTAGCCTATACACTGACTTCCTGGAAGCAAATTTCACAAAAAATTAAAATAATATTTTAAATGTTTTCTATTTGTAAGTTATATAAAAAAATAAAATAAAATAATTAATTAATTATTGGCGGCCGATATATAGACCGCTCGGACTTCTAGCGGCAGTAGTTGACGGCCGCAATAACGGCCGCTCGTGTTCAAAGGGTTAAACTTGTTTTGTAATTCACTCAATTCTCTCTCTTGAGATTCTGTTAACATATCCACTTCTTGTTTTTGCTCATTTATGTCTTCCTCATCCAGGGTCATAAATGCAGCAGGGGCTGGTGATGTCCACCTCTGCATGCAATTCACGTGGAACCTCTTCCCCGTGGTACCAAGTTCTATCTGGTATGTTACCTCTGTAACCTGCTTAGAGATGCCTTGCCATTGGTTTTCCAGTTTAGACTTTCTTATGGGTCGAAACACTAAGATGTACTCTCCCACCACAAAATCTCTGACCACCGACTTCCTGTCGTGGTAATGCTTCTGACTTTCCTTTTGATCTTTCTCCCTCGCATATGCCATGTCTCTAACCAACTCAATGTTCGCTTTGAGAGTTTCAACAAACTCAATTGATGTGTTCTGACCACTCTCTTCTTTACCCTCCCAGAACCCAGAACCTCACCATTTGGTCTAAGGGCATTCACATTGGCCAACCAAATAACATCTGGTATGGGGAGAAACGTGTTGTCTTGTGCACCGTCCCACGGTATGCCCACAACATGTAAGGGAGGCACACATCCCATTCGACTTTGGGATTTTGAGTGAGTTTTCTCAGAACGGTTTAGAGTGGCATTGAAACGTTCGACCATCCCATCAGTCTGGGGATGGTAAGGTCTGGTCTTGATCTGCTTAATTCCCATGGTCTGACAATAAGCCTTCATGGTCTTCGAAATAAAATTGGATCCATTATCCGTTAATACCTCCTCTGGGATTCCTACTCGGGAGGTCATGTCCACCAGGCATTTCACAACAGCCTCAGAGGTTACATTTTTCAGGGCATAAGCTTCGGGCCACTTTGAGGTGTAGTCCATAATGACCAATACATACCTGTTCCCCGCCTTAGTTCGTACAAGGGGACCAAATACAGTACACGCCCCAAAATTTTTACTTACCGTTTGCGTTGTACGTTTGCGGGACGCTTGAGTCACAGCGTTCCTCTACCGTTCGCCATACGTTCTCCAAACGTTCGACAAACGTTTCCCTAACATTTGCCAACAACGTAAGTATGTACGAACGGTACGTTAGCCACGAATCGTTAAGCGTTCTAATATTGAATTCACTTGCACATGCTCTCCCGCGATCGACGAAGGCGGGAGAAAGGCTAATGCTAGTTACACATGTTTTAGCGCTCACTTCTACTCTGACTGTTTATCGCTCACCTAGTACTCCGAGGAAATGCCTTATTCGACATTTAAGAAACAGAGGATTCTCATTCTGGAATCAAGAGGATTCAAGGCTACAGCTATAGTCCGCATTTTGAATGAGGAGGGCATGACAGCAACGAGGCAAGGCATCTACAGTTTTATTAAGCGGTACCGTGAGACTGGTACAATCGCCAGACAGCCAGGGAGCGGGAGACCTTCGTTGGTGACAGTTGCTGTCAAGAGAGTTGTAGAGGAAAAGATGGAGGAAGATGACGAGACAACTGCTTATCAATTACACCTCCTCCTTCATGGCAAAGGATATCCAGGTTGCCAGATGCTAATTACTTCTGGTTTTTTACACATGCAAGCCACAAAGGTGTGATGTGGTTAGCACTTATAACTGAGTTTGCCAGCTTTGTTCATAATAGGCAGTCATCCCTTATAGAAACGATCATAGAATATTTATTAGGTACCGACTGTAGCAAGATTTATTGTTGCAAGATTTATTGTTGCAAGGTAGTAAAGTTACACTATATACCCGATTTATTTTGGGGGAGGGGGGCGGGGAGAAGAAATGTCAATAATATATTAAATACAAGGGAAGTGTTTATTTACTTATTTACTATATAAGCGTAAACGTTTGGAAGCTTGCTGGATGGCTTCCAGACATTTTACCCATACTGGTTCGAATTCTGCCTGAGCCTTCCAAAATTGGGGGTATTGTTCATAAATCGTTTTCTTCAAGAGTTTTAGCTCTTCGATAGGAAGCCCAGGCAGATCTCGGTTGGGAGTACACATTTTCATAACATTCTGTCCAAATATTGCCTCTCTGGCTAGCTTGCATGCCAAGGCTCCGACTTTGCAGAGAGGTTGCAATTTTGGATATCTTGCCAATACTGTGCTAATATCCTCAAGGTCCTCTTGTATCATATGGGATGGTAGTGCCCGCTTCACGACACCAATTGGCTTGTATGCAGGACGATCACAGGTTGTGGCTATGGTAGCAGGAGAAGTGACAGGTGACGGAGGTGAAAGTGAGGTGTGGGTTGCAGGCGGCGGGGAACGAGGAGGTGGAAGTGAGGTGTGGGTTGGAGAAGGCGGGCAACGAGGAGGAGAGGTCGGAACTGATTGAGACAGCCTCTTCAGAATATCCTCCAATGTTTTCTCAATTGTTTTGATTGATCTCGCCACTTCTCTCTGGCCTTTCTCCATCATGTCAAGCCTCTCAGATTGCTCTAACACTGCCATCTCCATGTTCAGAGCTGTGGCATTATGGACATTTGACCAATAATAAATTTACATGATGAACCTTGACCAATAATAAATTTACATGATGAACCTTGACGAACCTTGACCAATAATAAATTTACATGATGAACCCTGACCAATAATAAATTTACATGATGAACCTTGACCAATAATAAATTTACATGATGAACCTTGATGAACCTTGACCAATAATAAATTTACATGATGAACCTTGACCAATAAATTTTTTACATGATTAACCTTGACCAATTAACCTTGACCAATAATAAATTTACATGATGAACATTGACCAATAATAAATTTACATGATGAACCCCTTGACCAATTACATGATGAACCTTGACCAATAATAAATTTACATGTGAACCTTGACCAATAATAAATTTACATGATGAACCTTGACCAATAATAAATTTACATGATGAACATTGACCAATAATAAATTTACATGATGAACCTTGACCAATAATAAATTTACATGATGAACCTTGACCAATAATAAATTTACATGATGAACCTTGACCAATAACAGGGTTGTATACAGAAATTTTGCCAAGGGGGGGCGAACTTGAGATATGGAAAAATAAGGGGGGGCGAGAATGATACAATGATGGTGTATGTAATGTATAAGGGTGGTGTCTAATTTCAAGGGGGGGGGGGGCGAGAATGATACAAGGGGGGGCGTATGCCCCCCCCCGCCCCCCCCTAAATACACCCCTGAATAATAAATTTACATGATGAACCTTGACCAATAATAAATTTACATGATGAACCTTGACCAATAATAAATTTACCTGATGAACCTTGACCAATAATAAATTTACATGATGAACCTTTACCAATAATAAATTTACATGATGAACATTCACCAATAATAAATTTACATGAACATTTGACCAATAATAAATTTACATGAACATGAACATTTGACACATGAACATTTGACCAATAATAAATTTACATGAACATTTGACCCATGAACATTTGACCAATAATAAATTTACATGAACATTTGACCAATAATAAATTTACATGAACATTTGACCAATTGACCAATAATAAATTTACATGAACATTTGACCAACAATTATAAATTTGGTTGCACTTACCAAACTCTGGAGTAGGAGTTGTTGCCCTGGCATCACCCAATACACACTCGCCAATATCCTCTTGGTGAAAGTTCCCTGGCACTTCAATTTCTGCTAGTTCAGCAGAACTAGGCGAGGTCACCAGTATTATGGAACCTATTTGGTGAAATCAAATTATGATGAACACCCCATGAATTTTAGTTACTTCACCTTCAGCAGGTTTCTGGAATTTCCCTCTTTTGGGAATTTTGATAGACACCTGAATTAGAAGATTTTTAGAATTGATTACTTCCAAAATAAATGCATACAAAGCTTACAGGAATAGATTCAATGGATCAGAAGAGCATCAAATTGGCAAAGGAGAACGTGCCCAAGCTGTGCAGGAGGGAAGCATCATATGACCATAGTAACAAAAATCCATCATTGCTAGAGCATTTAGTAGAACCATTGAGAGTACATTATACATTGATTATTGAACTGTAACACACCACCAGGTTTCTTTCCTCGAGGTTCTTCACCTTGACGATTCCCCCTCTTCCGCTTGGAATTCTGAATTTAATTCAACATTTAACTCGGATTATAATCTATTGGATTCATTTAGTAGGTTAGTTACTAAATAGTTCCACACTGTGCTGTAATATATATATGTGAAGGCCTTAAGGGGGCGGTAACCCACAAACCGCACAATTTTAACTGTATTTTCTAACCCTCATAACTTTCTTTTTTTTCCTTTTCGGCTGGTCTTAAAAAATAGCTTAATTTATATGTTTCCAATGATATATAATTATTATAATGCTAAGCAATAGCGCTTTCCAAATGAATAATTGCTTCAGTCATGCACCTGAATATTCACCATTAATATTATAATAAAGGATAACTTTCCAGTAAGTAATTCCCACTCACAGGTTACTAATAATAACCTCTAAGGTATATTTTCATCAGAAGAAAAGTTGAAAAATTCCCACCAAGAAAAAATGGAGGCAAATGTATATATACTTTTGAAATCAGTATCAAACATGCACACATAACAAGTGACTCCTACCTAAAAATAATTAAGTTGTCCGATGAAAGTGTAGAGTAGGGAATAAGCTTTACAATGATATATAAATGTTTGTATATGAGTATTTTTTTGAGCCACAGGAATTTTAATAAAGTCGAAATTTATTGTTTTCTGGAAATCGCTTTCAAAGTTGGAGGCATTCTTTTCAACGTCAGCACACCATCTTCGCCACGATTTCCATTGAAAACATGAATTGTCACTTGAATCATCATGCATTTGGGCAGCAATCAGTCAAATCCTCCAGCTTCATAGGTCGTACCCTCTACCTCCTGTTTCATAGGTCGTACCCTCTACCTCCTGTTGTTCATCCAATAGATCTGCTCTGTCCATCCTCATCGCTCGCCTACGTTTCTTCACTGCCTCCTGGTCCTTTACCTCAGCCCGACAGATCCTCTCGTCCTTCTCAATGAGATGTCGCAGTGTGTTTGAGTTGCAATCATGTCCCAAGCCAACTTTTTCCTCGATGCTGTTATCACTGGAGTTGGAGTAGCTGGAATTGGAGTAGAAACTCCAGGAAACTCATCTGAAACAACAGTAGCACGATAAAAAACCTTAGGTCGCCATCTTGGAATCGGTAATGGTCGTATTTTTTTGCATGCGATGCGCAGAAGTAGTTACCTACACCATGCTATTGCGCAAACCACCCAGAGTTAATCTAGACGCGGTGGGCTTTATTTTGGTCTTTTTAGAATATGGATAGGTTAAGTGGTCACGAAGTTATGACCGATAGAACAGGAGCGATTTTTCTTTGGTTTTTCTTCCTTGAACAGAGAGAAATGTAAGTGAACTGGGTGGAGAAAATCATCCATAACTTTACAATGGAATTTACTAATACTTTGAGATTTGAAACATAGCTTCTCCATGCCTGTAGTAACAAAATAAAAAATAAAAATAAAAAAACAATTTTTAAACATATATATGGGTTACCACCCCCTTAACAGCCTCAGCAATATCAAAATTAAATCATCTAAATAAACAACTTACACCAGACTGTGCCATTGTTTGAGGGCAAGGAGCTACATTTTCCTCGTCTTCAAAGACTGGCTCAAACTCCTCTTCCAGCTCCATCATGGCTGCTTGGGTACCTATATTTCAGCATAATAATCTCACTTGAACTCGATTTAAAAAAACTTCTTTCAAACTTACCAACAGCAATCCTCCCATTGAAAGTCAGCCGCCCCGCTTTGACCTCACAGTCCTCTCCGACCAAGGTGCCCCCTAAAACTTTGCTGCTTGGTACAGCAGAGACCGAATTTTCTTCGGGCCAGAAGACCAAACAATAATCTGTAAAGTATCAAGAGTTCAAAGATAAATTAATTCTGATCTAAATGCTCTCAAGATGAACACGCTATGGTTAATGTACAGATCTTTGCTAGAAGTAGCTTGGTTGGTTACTGGGTCTCTGCGCTAGCTTTTAGCTGTTTTTTCCCTTCAGGCAAGTATACTTACTACGGTGAGCCAAGTAGCAGCTAGAGTTCTTCGGAGAGCCATAGAGCAAACAATAGATATCAACGAGAAGCAGTAGACTGTTCAACCTCGAAGTAGCAAGTAATCGAACGCGCCCTTTCGTACACGTGGTGAAGGCTACTGGAAATGTGATTGCGCGTTTCGGATAATTAAAGAACGGTTCGTGCGTTGGGTTTTGCAATTCTACTTGAGCGTTGCTTGAGCGTTGTCTGTGCGTTGCCTGACCGTTGCTTGTGCGTTCCTGATTAAACATTTCTGCATTGAACGGAAGCCCAACGCAACGGTACGTAAAGTTTTTTTTGGCGTCTACTGTACGTCCATTGCAATCCTTTTGAAAGGCTCGGATATGATGGGTTAGGGATGGAGAGGGGCTTTGGACAACAGGGTTGGTCCACTCTTTTGGCAAATGGCGCATGACGCACACATGAGGCTCACGACCTTGCTTATTCCTGGCCAATCCACTCTATCACGTAGGGCTTTCAACGTTCTTTCCCTCCCGAAATGTCCGGCAATCGGTAAGTTATGGGCCATTCGTAGGGCCTTCACAAGCATATCTTGGGGGAGTACAATTAGGGTCCTGGCCTAGGGTTGAATAAGGTTGTCTTCTTAAGATACCCTTCTCCCAAAAGTAGGGACTATCTCTCACTCCCACTTTCTCTCTGATACTTTTTAAGGTTTGGTCATACCATTGGGTCTTGCCCAACTCTTCCGGGATGAGAATTCCATCCTTATCAATACCGGAGGTATCTACAACCTCATTAGTCTGGTCATCATCAGTACAGGATGGCTCTACAACCTCAGACGTCTGGTCACTCTCACTCTGGTCAGTCTGGTCTCACACAGCTGGGACGACGCAGGGATCACCTGTGATTCCTACTCGTTTACTGGCGCCAGTTCAACATGTTCAGCATCACTGTCCTCCTCCACTATGGAGAAAGTCGCCACAACAGCCCCGTCCAACTGCTGGTGCAGATGCTCTGCCTTGGTGAGAGCATCTCGTTGCCTTTGTTGTGCTCGGGTGGCTGTCTTGCCTACTTCAGTGGTGGTGGTAGTAGATGGAGTGTCTGCCTTGTCCTCATCCAAAACCTTCCTCAGATAGTGGCGGAAGTGTGGAATATCCCTACCCATAAGCATGTCTTAGCTTAGGTGTTGTAGTATAGCTGAGACTATATAAACACAGGAAGCTGTAGTTTAACCACAACTATGAATCTATACACACACACCCATTTGATTGATGTACAGTATCACGTGACTCCTAAGATAGAGCACACCAGTTCTGTAGTGAATGTTTAAAGAGCGATTGATCATTGTCTATATACTACATTGGCGACGAGGTAAAGCTAGAGAAATGGCAGTGGCACTTCAAGTGAGTACAGTGCAGCCATTTGATGCGCACGGAGATGCCAACAGTCTGTCACAAAGGTGGGAGAAATGGCTCAGGTCATTTGAAATGTTTGTAGGGGCATCCGGTGTTACAGATGACACTCAGAAGAGACAATTGCTGCTACATTGTGCAGGCCCAGATGTGCAAGATATCTTCTTCACATTAGTTGACACTGGTGATAACTTTTCCACTGCTAAGGCAAGTTTAACTGCCTACTTCACCCCTAGGAAAAATACATCCTACAACAGGCACATGTTTAGGAAGGAATCTCAGATGGAGGGGGAAAGTATAACACAATATGTCACCAGGCTTAGGCAGTTAGCCAGGCTGTGCGAGTTTGGAGCCGGAATAAACGATTTTATCCGTGATCAGGTTATTGACCACTGTTGGTCCAATAGACTCCGGACAAGGTTGTTGGCAGAACGAGATCTGAGTCTAGAGAGGGTTCTAGATATAGCATCTGCCATGGAAGCATCTCAGCTCCAGGCAGCACAAATGACACAAGACACAGACCGCACAAACATGGTCCGAGGGTTTCGTCAGTACAGCAAACCAAGGCAGAGGTTTCTTGAGAAAGATGAATTCAATGAGAGAAGCCGGTCCCAAGACTCGCCCGGTAAATGTACCAAGTGTGGTCGACGAGGGCATACAGCAAATGCTTGTCGGTGCACCAGAGGCAAACAGTGTTTCCGGTGTGGAGCAATCGGGCATTTCAGTAAGATGTGCAGCCAGAGCAAGGCAACATCACAGTCAACGCACAATGTCAAGTATTTAAACGAAGAAGCCAGTGAATCAGATGATGATGTTCAGGATGAATATGCCTATGCAATGTCAAATGGTGAAACAGTAACAGTGTCAATAAATGGTGTAGGGGTAACAATGTTGATCGACTCGGGATCAACCTGCAACACAATCAACACTGAGATAAAACAGCATCTTATCAAGCAGGGTGTTACACTACTACTGTGTCAGCGTGTAATTCATCCATACAGCTCTCCACCAATACCTATACGACAAATGGCTAAGACAACCTTCACACTAGAAGGTGGACAGGAAATCATGACAGAAGTCTTAATCGTGGAGGGTACGGCTACTCCACTGTTAGGAAAGGCAGCTGCAGAGTCGTTGGGCATTCTGCGGGTTGGTGTGTACTACATCACAGGCTCGGATGACTATGGAGATGGTCTTATTAGGCGCTTTCCTAAGTTATGGAAGGGCATAGGTTGTCTAAAAGGGGTACAAGTGAAACTTCACATTGACCAATCAGTTGCCCCAATGGCCCAGAAACACAGTCGTGTTCCTTTTCACAAGCAGGAGAAGGTTGCGAAGGAGATAGCCAAACTGGAGGCAGCAGACATCATTGAAAAGGCATCCGGTCCAACCGAGTGGGTATCGAGGATTGTCACACCTCCTAAACCAAAGAAACCAGAAGAGATTAGGCTATGTGTGGACATGAGAGAGGCAAACAAGGCCATTCTACGCACAAGGCATGTAACCCCCACCCTAGATGAGCTCATCACAGCACTAAATGGTGCTACAGTGTTTAGCAAAATTGACCTCCGATCTGGATACCACCAACTGGTATTGCACCCTTCAAGTCGTTACATAACAACATTCTCGACCCACATAGGCTTATACAGATATAAGCGCCTGTCGTTCGGAATCAATGCAGCTGCAGAAGTGTTTCAACATGAGATCCAGATGGTCATACAGGGTGTTCCAGGAGCAATCAATATCAGTGATGACATAGCAATTTTTGGCAGTGATCAATGCACACATGATCAAGCATTGGAGAAAGTGTTACATAAACTCCAGGAGGCAGGGCTAACCCTCAATCTGGAAAAGTGCGAGTTCAGGAAGAACAAAATTGAGTTCTATGGACTAGTTTTCTCAAGTGAGGGAGTATCTCCTGACCCCCAAAAAGTAGCAGACCTTCACACAGCGACTGAGCCAAAAAGTGCATCAGAGGTTCGTTCATTCCTTGGTATGGCACAATTCAGTGCTAGGTTCATCCCAAATTATGCAACCATCACAGACCCACTGCGGGCACTCACAAAGAAGCACTCTGTTTGGAGATGGGGGGAGAAGGAAGTTGAAGCCTTCAAGGCTGTGAAGACAGGTTTATCGGAATCAGCAACAAATGCGTACTTCGATGTAACTAAATCAGTTGAAATACTAGTTGATGCAAGTCCAGTTGGCCTTGCAGCTCTCTTAACCCTTTGTCATGCAATAGCCAATATAGTGGCTTGACCCCCTATCATGCAGGAACATTATAGTTTAAACTTAGCCCTCATGCACTTGTCTATCAATACTATATACTATCTTATGAACTTTCTTATGTAAAAATGCAAATTATCTTGATGCATACTCATAATATTATATATATGTTTGAAATTACAACATTTTAATAAATGAATTTTATTGATATTTGTAAACTGTCCGACAATTTCATTATGCAAAGAGATAGAGTATCACTTGGTATGATAAAGACGAAAGCATGGAACTACGCATAAGGGCACAGGCTCACTAGTATTACAATCTTTGCAGCAAAATCTTGTGCGACGTCTCTCTTTGCTTCTACTACAGATTCGACACTGGAGTTGTTTCGACAACTTGCCAGGATAGTGTTGTTCAGTAAACATCAGAGAGGGGGATCCATCCATTGTGGTGCGTCCTCTTTTACGATGTTTTCGTGAGTTATGTGAAGATAGCAATTCTCTGGCGAGTTCCAAACGAAAACTTTTTTGATCCAATTGAGGTTGATGGGGAGTTGCAGATTGAATTATGTATGCATTCACAATGCACACATCTAAAATGAAATAAAACAGTCTAGGCCACCATTTCTTTGACCTTCTGCTACAAGAATACACTTTCCTTTTAGCATCGGCCAGATCAACTCCACCCATACCAGAATTATAGCCCTTTACTGCAAGGGGGACAGTTGAGTGCCATCTTTGTTCCTTCGTAAAACTACAGTTTTCTTTGTAGGTTCAAATGTAGTGTCGATGAAGTACACCAGCTTCTTATCTTGCCATGCAATACAATGGACTGTTGAATTTTCGACAAGTTCACTATTGGAGACGCCTCTGGCTAGCTTGACCTTTTTCAGACACTCAGGAAACTTCTTGCGATTACACCTAGCAGTACCACAGGAATAAGTGCTGTAGTGCTCTAAAAGGTCACGTGCAAGATCAACACTTGTAAAGAAATTATCATAAAATACAAAATGACCCAAACCTTGGAATGGTTCCACCAGTTTCTTGACTACAGCTGCACCTAACCCATCACCATCACGCACACCCCCACTAGAAGCACCAGTGTATATATCAAAATTGCACATGTATCCAGTAGCAGCATCACATAAGCACCACACCTTATACCCACGCTTGGTGGGCTTCATAGGCATGTATTGTTTGAGAGAACTCCTCCCTTTGAAGCCAACCATAGCTTCATCAACACTCACTTCACGGGAGGGCTTGTACACACGCATAAAATTTTCTCGTGCTATAGTGAGAAGTGGTCGAATTTTATGTAGCCTGTCATATTCTGGATCACTTCTTGGCTTCACTGTCAAATTATCATTCAAGTGTAAGCAGCTCAATATGAGTTTGAAACGATTTATTGGCATTCCATCCACAATGCCAGGAACTTTCAAAAGAACATCGGAACACCAATAATCTTCCATCTGAGGAAGTTGATGTAACCCCATTGCTATGATTATACCCAAAAATAATTTAATTTCACTCACACATGTATCAACCCAAGGATATCGATCACTTGGTGGATTTTGAGCTGCATAGAGGTTAGTTTGATCCACTATCAGCTTGAAAATGTTATCAAAAACTATCATAAAGAAATCGAGTGGAGTGGCGTCAGAATGAAGGAGCACAGAAGGTCCCGTTTGAGCAGTAAACGGTGAAGGATTGAAAGGGATATCTCTACTTCGAGCAGGAATAGCTGTAGAAGGAGGTGCAGTTGTAGAAGGGCTTGTAGCTGTAGGTTGGGGGGAAGGGGTACGATTCACATCAGAATTTAGTGAAGATGGTGGTGATTGATTCATGCTTGGAGGCGAAAGAGGTGGAGGTGAAGGAGGCAAAGCTGAAGTACCAGGTTTATCAGAGACTGTACTACGTTGAACATTATCAAGGGGGTTGATTTGAGAAGTAAAGTCTTCCAAATCACTCAGGTCATCTTCATCAGAGTTGTCCCAGTCAATGTCCTTATCAAACATAGCAAGGACTTGTTCACAAGAGTAAACAGCCATTCTAGATGGGGAAAGGGAGAGGGAAATGACTTTGTGAAGTCATAAAAAGTATAGCTACGCATTTAGCTGTATTATTTATACTCAAAATCTCGAAGAACTTACCTCGAAACAGAACTTTTTCAAATGGATGTCTCACACTTGTGAGCGCTGTATCTCAGCCCAGGAACAAGCTACAAAGACTGTCTTACGCTTAGACTGTCCTCTTGAGTTGCACTTTCACGTGATACTATAATCATTCAAATATTGCTGAGTCATGACTAGTTACTGAGCATGTGCAGTGAGAGCCAAATTAGTGGCTTTTGCACTTGAAAAGGTCAAAGTAATTGCATGAGCTGCATGATAAAAGGTTAATACAGGACCAGAGAGTTGTAACATATGCAAGCCGAGCATTGTCAAGTGTTGAAGCACGTTACAGCCAGACAGAAAGGGAAGCCCTCGCGGTGGTCTGGGCATGTGAGCACTTCGATCGGTTTGTGAATGGTGCACCACATTTCACTGTCATTACTGACCACAAGCCACTAGAGACTATCTGGCAGAAACCTAGACCACCTCTCAGGATAGAGCGTTGGGGCCTACGTCTTCAACCTTACAAAATGACAGTCAAGTATCGACCAGGTGCAGACAACCCAGCAGACTACCTATCCCGGCATCCTTCAGAGCATAGCGGGCCGGAAAGCCAGGAGATGAGCATGGCAGAGTGCTATGTAAACTCAATAGCAGAAGCGGCCATCCCACTGGCCATGACAATTGAAGAAGTCCAGCGTGAAACCGCGCGGGATAGCACCCTGCAGGCAGTCATCAACTTGACCCGCAACAGCAAGTGGCATGACACTTCACAATACATTGGATCTGATATCAATCAGGAGGCTCTACGAGGGTGCAGCAGAGTAAAAGACACTCTGACAGTCAATGAGAGTGGAGACCTGGTGTTGAGAGACTACAGAGTGGTCATTCCCCATACCCTTCAACACCGTGCAGTCGAGTTGGCACACGAAGGACACCAGGGCATCTGCAAGACCAAGGCTCTACTTCGCTCCAAAGTGTGGTTCCCCGGTATAGATGCGGCTGCAGAGGAAGCTGTGAGACGATGCATTCCCTGTCAAGCTAATACAGCACATAGGATGAATGAACCATTGTCCATGTCACCACTACCTCGAGGACCCTGGGTGGATATCAGTATGGATTTTTGTGGACCTCTACCCACTGGTGAGTATCTGCTTGTCATTGTCGATGAGTTTTCACGATATCCGGTGGTGGAAGTTGTCAAGGGCACCTCAGGGGACAAGGTCATTCCTGTAGTCGACAAAATATTCAGTCTATTTGGATTCCCTGAGGTCATCAAGACAGACAATGGACCACCATTCATGGGGCACAGTTGGAAAAGCTTTATGCACAAGTGTGGTGTCCGTCATCGCCGAGTAACGCCACTATGGCCACAGGCCAATGCACAGGCAGAAAACTTCAACAAGCCCCTCATGAAAGCTCTTAAGGTAGCCAACATCAAGGGCCTTGCATGGCTCCCCGAGATGCAACGGATGCTCCGTGCATATCGCTGCTCACCGCATGTAACAACTACCTTCACACCATTCAGGTTGATGTTCGGAAGAGAACCTCGCACGAAACTGCCTGAATTAAGCAAAGTGCACCCTGACAAGAATCTAGTAAAAGACAGAGATGCAGTGACTAAGAAGGGGATGAAGTCATATGCTGATCGACGAGCAAGAGCCCAACAGAGCACAATCAGGGGAGGGGACGTAGTCTTGGTGCAGCAACGGAAAAAAGGAAAACTATCCACACCATTCAACCCCCATCCACTGGTCGTTACAAGACGCAAAGGCTCTATGATAACAGCACGGGCCAAGGGTGGTTCGCTCGTAACTAGGAATGCAGCAATGTTTCATAGACTGCCTTATGAACTGGCTGAGGAGCACCCAGTCCAGTCTGAGGAAGAGCCGACTGAAGAGGAGCCAAGTGAATTCCCAGAAATAGATGGGCCCCCCGAGCCATCGTCTACAGAGCACGATCCCGTTACGACACCATCACCAGTGATCGAAGGACTTAGAAGATCTACACGCAGGAGCAGGAAGACTCAGCGTTTGCTTGAGGAAATGTAGCCATGCTCAAGACTTGATGGGCTAGTCATCCGATAAGGGAGGGATGTAGTATAGCTGAGACTATATAAACACAGGAAGCTGTAGTTTAACCACAACTATGAATCTATACACACACACCCATTTGATTGATGTACAGTATCACGTGACTCCTAAGATAGAGCACACCAGTTCTGTAGTGAATGTTTAAAGAGCGATTGATCATTGTCTATATACTACAGGTGTTTGGACACTCCTACGGCAATGTTCATTCTTTTTCCTTCTAGCTCCAGTTGTAGCCGGGAACCATGTTCTGCGGTCTGAAGCAGTGTCGTAGGGGATGTTCCAACCAAGGTAGTCTCCTTTTTCTACACACTTTGGATGCACCATCCTGTGTCTAGGAGTGCTCGAACAACTTGCCCGTAAATCTTCAGGGGTTTTGTCCACTCTGGCAGCTTGGTTTTCAGTCTTGGAGCCACCATGCCACACTTTGCATGCTCTGTCTTTACCAGTGGTACCTTTGCTCGACAGTCTCGTTGGTAGTGCCCTAGTATTCCACAACGAAAGCAATCCACTGACTTGAGGTCCTTTGAGTAAGGAGGAGGTCCACCATCCTTTCCTCTGGCACCACCACTCCCTCTAGGCTCGTAGCCTTTCTCTCTTGGGTCAGGATTCCTTTCTCTGCCCAAGGACTTCGCAGGCGAACGAAACTGTTCCCGGTAAGCTTCTTTCATTCTGCTCCACTCTAGGTCTCTGATTACCTAAGCGGCGAATGATTGCTTTGCACAACTCTTCGTACGACTGGGCATCTAGATTCCTCATCTGGATCTCGAGCCAATTGGGGAGCTTAGATAACACTAGCCCCATGAGCACCATTTCCCTTGTACTCATCCTGGGTTTGGAGTCCAGCCACTGATCGAATATCTGGTGGTACTCCCTCAACCACTGATCTGGGTTGCTTGTGTTAAATCCCTGGTCAAAGAGTTTCCTCCTATGGGTCTCTGTGGAGATGTGATAGACCGAACATAGGGCGATCTTTACCAGGCGATAATCTGTCTGTTGAGCCGCTAGGAGGGCTGACACGACTAGCAGTCCTGCCCCAGACAAGGAGCCTCTCAGGTGAATGGACCATTGTTCCCTGGGCCACTCACTCGCTGCTGCTGTAGCCTCAAATGTGTCCAGAAAGGTTGACATGTTGTCAGTTTTTGTCAAACTTTTGGAGAGAAAGCCTGGGTGGGGGTGGACGTGATGGAATCCTTTCTCGAGCTCGTTGTGCTTCTGCCATCATCCGTTCAAATCTATCTTGTTGATCTGTAATAGCTTTATGTTCTCTTTGTTCTTCCTGTTGTGCCTTCTCCTTTTTTCTGAGACTAGCTTCCTTCTCCAGGTGTTGGCGTTCTCTGTCTACAAGGCTTTGCTCGATAGCCACCATCTGCTCTATGAAACGATCCATCGAGTCTTCTTCTAGAGGTACTGGAACTGTGGGGTGACTTCTTAGAGTTCTCAACCGCTTCTCGTGGGACATACAACTATCTCAACAACAAAACCCAGCAACGTTCAAAAGTTACACCTGCCTGCGTTACTTTGAAAGAAAAAAATATTCGACACCCTATGGACATCCTCTGCTAGGAGTCCACCTCTCTGGTCAAATCGGTAGGGGATACTTCGATCTTAAGAATCCCACCGATGCCACCAATGTAAGAGTATACAACTTCCCATGCTTCAACAAAAGGTCTGACGGCCAGCAGAAGTTGTACGCTCCACGACACCTAACCTTATCAACAGTCTCACTACGGTCAACCTCAGTCAAGCCACAAACAGTCAACTCTCCTAGTTGCTGTTTCCCTCCACACGATTTCTAAATAGTGGTGATTAGCACTTTGCTAATAGCAATTGAGATAGACTGTTTTAATTGAAATGACAACTGTCACACAAACTTCAAGCAGTTCACAATACAACTCAAACAATATGCACAAGTTCAAACTAACAAGCACACATTCACTTTTTAAGAATCGCAGTATCTAACACAATACTCGCTAACATCGTCTTTTTTATTTACCGCTGTTCGTGTTGCTCTACGTCACAAACTTCACTCTGTGCCCTTATTAGGTAATCTTCAGTGCTGCTGCAACGTCATCAATCCTGGTATCAACCAATCCTGGTATCAACCAATCATCTGCCAGCCAATCATCTGCCAACAGGTCTGCTTGGTCAGGTAAGTTGTTAACAGGAAACAGTGGTTTGTCTGAATGGCTTCTACCACTTCCGCTGGTTAGTTCAATAGCCCTATTCATAACCTCCACATTCCTTGTACTTGTACTTTGTTCTTCCTTCAGTTCACCAGTCAGAGGGTGTATCTCTGACACTTCTATAGTGTCCCTTTTTTCCGCATCTAAAATACTCCACCTGACTTAAATCTCTTGATTGTGGTCTCATGGTGTTTCCAATTGTCTGGCTTCTGTTCCTTGAGGTCTGTTTCGAGCGTCACTCCCTTTTCTCTCCTTGGGACAATACTGTTCTCTCTTTTCAAAACACTTCGAAAGGTCCAATTCCCTTCGCTGGTTTCACAGTTGCCTTTCCACCAGTTCGGCCAACTCATCGAATGTGTTGGGATTACAGTTCCGGATTTGGGCCTCAAGCCAGTGGTGTAGTTTTCATATCGCTAACTCCATCAGAACTGTATTGAAGTTCGACTAGTTTGATGATCCCAACCACTGGGTATAATTTCGCCGGTATGTTCTAAGCCAGGCTTGCTTTGGTCAAAATTCTGGTCAAACATCCTTTTTTGATAGGTTTCCATAGAAATTTGGTAAGTAGTTAGCAGACTGTTCTTAACTACTTCATAGTCTACTTGCTTGTCAGGCAACAAAGACGAAACGGTGGTCATTCCAGCTCCTGAGAGAGAGGTTTGCAAGTACAAAGGCCACAGTTCCTCTGACCATCCTGCTTCACTAGCGGTCACCTTGAAGGTCTGCAACAAGGAGCTCATGTCGTCCACCCCTTCCTGAAACTTCTGCAGGGTGAGTTTGGGTGTGGGTGGATGTGGGTCGGCTGTGGCTGGTCTCTGTGTCTCCCTCAATAGTTGGCACAGTCCCTCGTGCTGTTGAGCTGCCCCCTGCTCCTCACTCTCTGCCCTGACCACGTCTAGCTCGACCCTTCTATCTATAAAACGATCCAGCTGCCCTCTCTCAGGGGTGGCTTGGCTTGTATGGCTCCTCATGAGACAATCCTCTCCTGGAATAGATCGACCTTGCGACATTTCTCAAAAAAGAAACAAACAAAAAATAACTTCGACAAGAATAAAATCCTAGCTGGTCATAGTTTGGTTTTCAAACTCCAAGACCTAATCACCCGAGTTGTTCCCCTGTAAAACTCGCTAGCTAAATTCTGTTACTTCTTTCTTTGGAATAACAGCCTGGGTCTCCATTATACTCTGGCTACTGAGTATCCCACCGCTGCCACCACTGCAATGAAATCCTTTTGCTAATCACCTTCTGCAGACAATACTAGCCCTAGCCCTAGCCCTAGACCAAAATTAGTAACAGTCCTTAGTTACTGTAAACCACTCACGAAGAGCTATGATCAATAAGTAGTTTAAAATACTCCATTCACAAGCATTGACAACACAAGTCAATACAAAACACAACAGGCGCTCAGCCTATGCAACACTACAATACATACACTCTCTCAAGGCTGGTTCACAACACGATGCAAACAACCACCGTCGTGACGTGTCCTAAAGCGCCGTGTTAACCATATGCAACCGTACGCGTTTTAGCTTTAGGACGCGACGTTCGGATAGATTTGAGTTCTATTTTTGTGTCCAGGTGTGAAGTGTCCTCATCCTTCCAGCCAATCATATTGCTTCTTCATCGCATATGATTTTGTCAACCTGCGCATTGTTTAGAAAGCTACACTAAGCGGAGTTTCTAAGCAATGCATGTGCTCCTCGTAGTCATCAGAGCTGTCGTCGAAGTCGGATTCCCAAGTATTTGAGTATTCGTCATCTTCAATAACAAGGTCAAAGGTCAGAATTCTGTTCACAACGCATGTCTTGGAACAACATTGTGAACCATGCTGCCGCGGTAGAACGCGGTTCTTTTGAGAATGCTTGAGGATGCGACGCATCAGAAAAAAGGTATTGTGAACCAGCCTTAGGAGGTAAAGTCAGTTCTCAGTTCTTAATTAACTCCCTCCTATTTGCTCTGTTTAGTTCTTTTATATAGCTCCGAACGTCTCGTCACAGTTTTTCTATTCTTGACCAAGTTCAAGCATTCGGATGCTGCTATGACATCGGGATGATTGGCCATCTTCCAATCAGATTCGTTCTCCTGTTCTTGACCATGTTTGGTCATTTCGAGAGGCTCTGAGTCTTGGTTCACGGAAGGCAAGTTATTATTATTAATACTTGGCCTCTGTTGGACCCACAACTCTGGTCCTCCTTGTCGTATTTCAATATCAGTTTTGTGATAAATGCTTGCATAGATTTGCGGTTGCTAGCTTTTATTCCGCTCAGGATGTGATTGCTTAGCTTTGTGTGTCTGTTTTTCAGAGGCAGTTTGATTATTGCTGGATGGAACTCCATTAAAGAGCAAAGAGATCTTCGCATATATTTTCCCATATGCTTACTCATGCCCATCGGAATCGTTGTCGAAATTAGTATTTAGCCATTCTTCTGAGTTTACGAACTCCAGAATGAAGAAAGGAGGCTTCAAGTCGTCTTCGTCGTTAGACATGTTTTCTTGTTTTCCTTCTCCTTCTTCCTATTCATCCATTTCGTCGCCTGATAGGAGAAGATCTTCTTTGGTAATGATTTCTACATCAGCACGTGATTTTTTGATTTGAGGTTCTTCTTTTTCGCTCTCATTTTTTGTTTGCTGTTTTTCTTTTGGAAGATCGTCAAAGTCGCCATCTGATATATTATCTACTAGAGTGGTTAAATTGTCAGGGATCGTTTCACATATTTTTGCCAATTCGTTTTCGGCCATCATAACTTCAGATACATTTTTATCTTGTGTACTCGAGGAACGGTAGAGAATGTGGTCTGATTTGGAATAAATATTTTTCCTTTTGAGATTTTTTTAAATAGTTTGAGTGCTGTTTGGATATCAATTAGTTTAGCATGGCATGCTTTTTGTTCGGCACCAAGAACAACTGGCAAACTTAGGTTCATAATCTCATCAAGATTAGCAATTAGATCTTGATCTTTTCCTGAAATATTATTTCCATCGTGAAGACAGTTGTTACAAAAATAATTAGTTCTTTATTTGCCATCGAATCTTTGTTCTGTATTCCATGAAGCATGAGATGAAGTCCTCCTAAAAAAAACGAGAATTTTTTGGGCGAGAGAACGAGTAAAGATATTGTTGTGACTTTCCGACTTTCTTTATGTAACCTTTTTATAGGGAGGTTTCCTGAAAGTATATTACATGTCTAGAATTCTGGGGGGGGGGAAACACCTCGTGCTTATTTCGCACAACTTATAATTGGCGTTTGATTACCACTTTTGAAAATAACACCTTGTTATTTTTTACCGGGAATGTTCAGATTACACTGTATCTCTGATTTGATGTCCAAACTGGTACAACCTACTGAGTTTCCATTTTATTTAAAAACGAAAATAGGTATATTAGGTTGACTCTTAAAAAAAGAATGGGATCCAAAGTGGACAGCCATTTTAAACCATATGTCAAACCGATTAGGTATTGCTATCAGGTCCCGATAGTTTTTTGTTTTTTTAGATTTGAGGGGGAAATAGTGGTTGAGAAGGAAGGAATTATTCTGTAATATTTCTGTACAAACTTCCCCCTCTCTTTGAGTCATAAAACAACAGGAATAATTAAATCTAGTCTTGTGGCCTTGACAGGTTCAGCATTATCATGATTAAAATATAAAATGAGTATTGTATTCACAAGGTCTTGTTCGAGGTGGTCTGTGTCTTTGAGGCAAGATTGTGAGCTTATTGGATATTTCATATAATGGCCGAGTGACTACCATTGGGGGAGTGGGTGATCAAACCCTTTGGGTGCCTGTGTGCCTGTGGCCTAGCGGTTGAGACCCCTGCCCGGAAAGGGTAAGGGCTCAAGTTCAATGATTGTGCCCGAAATGTTGTCCTTTTTTTCTCGGCTTACAATAATTTGTGAGGGTCTTATGAAACCACACCCAAGCAGGCTATCGTAATTGTGATTGTGGTGATTGTGGTGCAGGTCAATTCAAAATTTATTCAGCATAGAACATAATTTATATACTGCACAAAAATCATTGCAAATAATATACGGGGAAAAACCAAAGCCCCCGCTAATCTCAATCTCTTGCATAACTGCTGCAGAGCCTCTAAATATTTCTTCCAAATTGGCTCGAATTCAATTTGATTTGCTCCAGAATGCCGGAAATTGCTCGAGCTTTAGCTGTAGTAGTTTATTTGCTGGGAGTGGTGGAAACTCATTATTCCCCATTGGAGTAAACTGCTTTAATATGTCCTCCCCAAAGATTTTTTTTTTTGCTAGCCTGCTTTACTTGCAGTCTGCAGTGAGTGGGTATCTGGCCACAAGTTCTTCGAACGAGCAAAGTTTTTCTTTGTCTATCTCAGTTGAGGGCAAAGATCACAACGGGAGATGAGCTGGAGGATGCGTGTAAGCTGAGGCTGGAGGAATGAAAGCAGGAGTTGTCGATACTGGAAGAGGATTGGGCTGAGGCAAAAACATGAGTCATTTGAAATTTTTCCTCCAAAACAGATATACGGCCGAGTGGTTTGATCTGGTTCTGTTATAATCTAGAATCCTCCATTCTCAAATATGCTGAGAGAGAGACAATTAGAATCATATCACTAAGATATTCAATTTTGTGCATCTATTTGTTTACCATGCTCCGATGACGGATATAAAGGGTTGCATGCATGTTGGAGGGGTAGCAGGTGATGGTGGGGTAGCTGGTGGTGAATGGGTAGCAGGTGGTGGTGAAAGGGGGTTGCAAGTGGTGGTGAAAGGATAGCAGGTGATGGTAAAGGGGTAGCAGGTGGAGAAGGATATAGTGCAACAGGGCATCTACTTCCAAGAATGTCAAAAAAGGCAATTAAATATATTTGATTTATGAACAGTGTTTAGAAGAAAACTATTATTACCATATTACCATCTAGGCACACATTCATAAAAAAGAGAGGATGTTACCATGGTAACTACATTTGAACCAAAATGGCAGCATTTTTGTAGATAACCAATTTTCGTATGTACTTCCGTGCAACTTGACATTAACTTTTCTCATAGGTTTGTTGAAGGTGGAAGAAAGTTATTGATGACTTTATTTTTTTGTTGACTTAATAATTTAGAGAATTTATTTACCAATTGTCACTATTTTATGAAAAAATGTATGTACATGTATATGTTCCATCCAATCTATGAATCTGCCCAATCTATAGATTGTGCTGCACAATCTATGAATGCCAATCTATTGCCTGCCAATCAATACACTTCAAAACATGGTACATATTAACACCCTTTGCAACAGATTCATAGATTGGATGGAACATATAGACCAGTACTTATTATCTACTAGTTATACTGAGTGAGTGTGCAACCAAATATCCAAACCCACCCACACAATATGGGATCGTCGACGGGAATTTACAAAGCCCGCACTACTCCCACGAAAAGAGAAGAAGGGAGAAGCGCTGTTTGTGAGACAAGTTTCTCTACATTTGGGTACTATAGCAGTTGTGCAAGTGTTCGTGGGTATTACAAACTTTGCATTATATCTTTTTTGACAGAGCAATATTCTTCAAATATCTTTTTTGGCTCTAGCTTCACTTGCCATGTCACTTAGTTCTTTTATCTGCCAAGTCCATGTGGAACTTTTTCTCATTATCAATTTTTTTCTACATTACACTCTCAGTTGCAATCATCACTTTCTCTGTTTCTCTGTTGCAAAGTTATTAATATGCTACCATGTTTGAAGTGTATTGATTGGCAGGCAATAGATGGGCATTGATAGATTGTGCTGCACAATCTATGAATGCCTTGCCTGCCAATCAATACACTTCAAAACATGGTAGCATATTGACACCCTTTGCAACAGTTTCATAGATTGGATGGAACATATCCACCAATACTTATTATGTTGCACTGAGCGAGTGTGCAAGCCAAATATCCAAACCCACCCACACAATATGGGATAATTGACGGGAATTTACAAAGCCCGCGCTACTCCCACGAAAAGAGAAGAAGGGAGAAGAGCTGTTTGTGAGGCAAGTTTCTCTACATTTGGGGACTTTAGCAGTTGTGCGAGTGTTCTTGGGTATTATAAACTGCATACAGAGCAATATTCTTCAAATATCGTTTTTGCTCTAGCTACACTTGCCATGTCACTTAGTTATTTATCCGCCAAGTCCATGTGGAACTTTTTCTCAGTATCACTTTTTTCTACATTATTACACTCTCAGTTGCAATCATCACTTTCTTTCTCTGAAAAAATATTTACTGTTGCAAAGGGTGTTAATATGCTACCATGTTTGAAGTGTATTGATTGGCAGGCAAGATGGGCATTCATAGATTGTGAAGATTCATAGATTGGATGGAACATATATATTACATATTTTTTATTGAAGTTTTATATTTGGTATACATATGCTTAAAGATAAGAAAACAAAGGTACGTGAAGAAATGAGAAAAAAGTGCAATATTGCGATTTATACATTTTCGGGAAAATATTACTGCATTTCGGAAAACTGTCTGTGATCGAACTTCTTGTTTGTAAATTTTTACACGAGTTTCCATCTCTGATCCAATAGGAATGCCTTCTAGATAAGCCTTTCTGAAATATTTCTGAATATTAACAGTAGCAAGGCTTTGGGTACATTATCACGTAAACTATGGAGTGTGTATTTGCAATATGCATTGTTTGGATTGAGCCCACACACGTTTGTTTGCATTTAATTCACAATGATATTTGGGTAAAAAGTATCCCACATGTCCTTTCGCTTCTCAAGGACGATCTCAATTTTGGACTTCTGATATTTTTTAATCTGGGAAAGATGCTAAACATTCCTTCATTTCAACAGCCGCCATCTCTTTCTGTAAGAACTTGCCTCATTCCTTTCGGAACACCTTATTAAAATTCATTGCCTGAGGCTTCCCATCCCACCAACCATCTCTCTTGGTTCTTTCTTTACCCCCTGGGTTGACGTTCATATAGTTAACATCTAAAGGCTGATTTACAGTTTGACGCTCAGCCATCGTTATGCATCGTATCGTCCTATCGTAACGTATCGTCGTATTGTGAACCAGCAACGTCATGACAAGACGATACGATAGGACGTTACAATACGTAACGATGGAATTGGATCTGATTCTATTCTAGCATCGAGCGTCGAGCATCTGACCAATCAGAATGCTGGCAAGTGGGAGGTCACGTGAAGGACTTAGTACCTTCCGTCTTCGTTACTAGAAGAAGAACTGTCACAGCTAGAGCTACTAGATGAACGAGAAGAATTATCACAGCTAGAACTACTAGATGAACCAAAAGAGGAAGAACTGCCATCCATAGCGTCCTCGCGATCGGTCAACAACTACTATCACGTGAGCACTTGTCAAAACCAGCAAAACTCGCCAATCGAATGCTATATTGTGACAGAAACAATACGATATGATAGAATGATACGATATGTTACGATAGGACGATACGTAACGATGGGCGAGCGTCATATTGTGAACCCGCCTTAAGGCATCTTCTGGTATGTCGTAGAAAGCTCAGCCTTCTGTCTCTCACAGAGTTATTTAACTGCTTAGCCCCAGATCCCTGGCTCTACGATGCCGTAAGGGGATGCTCGGTCTCTCTGACGTCCTGCACTACCCAAACCAAACTCAGCCACTCTCCTCCCTGGAAATGCGGATATCCACTTGATAACTCTTCTAGTGCAGTGACTCTTGCCAAACTGGCACTTCTTCAGTTTGATCTTGAGGCCTGCTCCCCGCAGACGCTCTAACACAAGGGCTATGTGGTCTAAATGCTCCTCCCAACTATTACTAAATATTACTATGTCGTCTAGGTAGGCCGCAGTAAACCGCGCCAACCCAGACAAGACATGGTCCATCAGACGCTGAAAGGTTGATGGTGCTGAGACCAGACCAAAGGGCATGGTAGTGAATTCATATTTCCCATAGGGAGTGATGAAGGCGGTCTTTTCCCTATCACTCCCCTTTACTGGTACTTGATGGTACCCTTTGGTGAGGTCTAGCGTGGTAAGGTACTGAGCCCCCCCCCCCCCCCCAGGTTATCAATAAGCTCCTCTATATGAGGTAAAGGGTAGGGGTCGGCTGTGGTTACACTGTTTAGACGCCTGAAGTCAACACACATGCGCCTTGTCCCGTCTTTCTTTGGCACCAGTACTATCGGGGCCGCCCAAGGAATTTTGCTTGGTACTATTATTCGTAGCTCAAGCAAAGATTTGATCTCTACTTCTAAGAATTCCTTTGCAGCTTGTGCTAGTCTATACCCGGGTAGGCGGATGGGCGGTGCATCCCCAGTTGGGATCACATGCTCCACCAACTGAGTTCTCCCGGGTACATCACAAATGATGTCTGCAAACCTCTCTTTCGTTTCCTCTAGCTGAGTCAGTTGTACGTCAGTGAGAGAAACTTCTGGGTCTTCTCCTAGGGTTGGTTCATCTCCTACCTCTTCCCCAAAGAATGCTGCTGCTGTGGGCGCATGCCATCTCCTTAACGCATTCACATGATACGTCTTCAGGGGTTTACCCGCTTTACCAACATTTAGCTGGTAGGTGACGTTCTCATTATCTCATAAGGGCCTTGCCATTCACTGAAGAGTTTGTCTTGCTTCCTTGGGCGGAAGGCCAAGACAAACTCTCCCACATCAAAGGTTCGGTCAACCGCCTTCTTATCGTACTGGATTTTGTATCTTAGCTTGTTTTCCCACTCATTCTCCTGAGCTATCTTGCTTGTAGTCTCTAAGTTTGCTCTGAGGGTTTGTACATACTCAGGCGTATCTACAGCACTTTCCTCCTCCTTCTTTCTCCAAAATCTCACGAGCTGGTCGAGGGGCATCTTCATTTCTCTCCCAAAGAGTAGTTCATGTGGGGAAAACCCAGTAGTCTTGTGCGGGGTTCCCCGGTAAGCCCAGAGGATGTATGGTAAACACTTATCCCATTCAACATCCCTACACTGAGTGAGTTTGTGCAACAAGCGCTTCATGGTGGAGTTGAAACGCTCCACCATACCATCTGTCTGGGGATGGTACGGTGAAGTTCTGACTCTCTTAATACCCGTCATGTTGCAAAGGTGTGTCATTACCTTACCCACAAAATTGGTGCCATTGTCTGTCAGAATTTCCTCTGGCAGACCTATCCTAGCCATTACCCCCATTAGACACTCCGCTATGGTTTCCGCGGTGGCATTCCTTAACGGGAATGCCTCCGGCCATCGGGTGCAATAGTCCATTATTACCAGGATAAATTTGTTCCCTCTCTTTGTTCTTCTTAAGGGTCCAAAAATATCCATGGCTATTCTTGCAAAAGGCTGTCCTATGATGGGTAAAGGGTGTAGAGGGTTCCTAGCTGTTACTGCTGGCTTAGCTCTCTGACAGATGGGACAGGACTGGCATAGGGCATGAACATCACTGGCCAGCCCCGACCAATCCATCCGGGCTCGAATTAGGTTCACTGTTCTCTCCTGGCCAAAGTGGCCTGCCACTACTGAGGTATGAGCTAGGCGTAGCACTTTAGCTCTAGCCACTTTGGGCACAATCACCAAACTTCTCTCTCCCTTTCTGAAAGGCCTCCTCATTATCAGTCCACCCTCCAGAAAGTATTCACTAGTCTCATTATCTAGCCCTGCCCGTATCTTACTCAGTGTAGAGTCACTTTGCTGCTCCTTTCTGAGTTCGGCCGGCGAAATGGTGTCCATTTCTTTTTCTGGTTCTTCTGGAGCTGATGCGTCTTGTTCTTCTGCTTCCTCCTCAGTGTCACTGACATCCGGGCTGGGAGTCAGGGAGTGCAGCACAGGCTCATCCTATTGTTGTTGTAGGACCTCGTCCTTCAGCTGTTGTGCCTGGGCCTTCTCTTGAGCCCTGGTTGTAGTGATTAGTCCAAGTTCAGTGTGGGTGGTGGGTGGAGCTACTACCTCCATCTTGGGAGCGTTCAGGGCTTCCTTCAAGTATTTCCTAAAATGAGGGATGTCATGCCCTAGTAACATGTCACATGTTATGTGCTTGCTCACTCCGACCACCATAATTTCTTCCTTCCCCTCCAACTCTATGCTAATCTTAGCTGCTGGGAGCTGGGTACACATGCTACTTGCTGTCTGGTATTGTATAGTCCATGGTAAGTAATCCTTATCTTTCACCCACCTAGGGTGCACAATGCTCTTTGTGCAGCCTGTGTCTAATAAAGCTTTCACTGGGGCACTATTTATAGCTACCTCCCTCGTCCAAGCTGGAAGCCCTTCCCTCTGACTCACGGCACAATGCCCGTGTTCCAGCTTGACCCGACAATCTCTTTGAAAATGCCCAGATTTCCCACACCGGAAGCAAGATAAGGTTTTTAGGTCCCTCCCCTGGTTAGCATAGTCTTTACCACCTTTACCTTGCTCCTGGTGTGTGTGGGGAAATGTGTTGAAGGGCGAGGGACGCGCATTCTCTCTGCGGTCTTGTTTCCATGGTGTGGGGTGGTTGGTCTCCCTGGAAGGCATTGGTCCTCTTTCTCTCTGCTCTGGTTTGTAGGGGTGGTTGGTCTCCCTGGAAGGCATTGATCCTCTTCCTCTCTGCTCTGTGTCTCCCCTCGGGATATTCAGATGGCGGATGACTGTCTCTGTCAGTTGCGCGTCTCCAGCCATCGGGGCAGTTTCTGCATCGTCAATTCAAACAAGAATAGGTCAACTACTGGCTTACCCTCGGCCTCAATCCATCGTCCAAATAGCTGTTTTCTGTCTCTGAACCAGACTTCAGGTGAAATGGTATCGAACGGTAAGTCGAATATTTTCCTTCTGTATGTCTCCGCGGTGACATGGTAGGTTGCTCTCAGAACTCGGCAAACCTCCTCAAAATCATTTTGGTCTGCTGTATGGAGGGAAGAAACAGCTAACATTCCCTGTCCACTAAGCGCGCTCCGCAAAAATGTACACCATTGGCTCACTGGCCATCCATTGGCTTGGGCTACCACTCTGAATAAATCTAGGTAAGCCCCCATATCGTCTACCCCCTCTACATACTTCTGTAGTCTCACTTGGGGTGGTGGAGATGCTGCTGTTGGAGGATGTTCTGCTGCTTTTCCCAATGCCTGCTGCATGAGCTGGACCATCCTCTCGTCCTGTCTTTCTTGCCTCTCCTGCTGTTCTCTCCTGTCTTATGCATCTCTGTATGCTCTGTCGTCGTCTCTTCTGTCTTTCTCATCCTGCCTCTTCATTTTGGCCTCTTCTGTCTGGATGAATCTACTCATCAACAGGGTCCTAGACATAGCAGGTGTTTCCTCTAACTCTGGTGGTTCACCCTCCAAATCTCCAGGGGTCTGGAAGATGCTCCCACTTCTCAGTTGCCTGTCCTCCCCAGGTCTTCCCGTTCTTGACATACTGTTCTCCACTCTGTGTTGAAAAGGGGGGGGGGAAATTTCTTTTGCCTCGCGCAACAACGCGGGTAACACAAAGATAGTGGTGACAATAACACAGAGATACACAAATTTGTCCCGAAAGACTACCAATCAATACAATATTACAAAATATACTTAGTTCCGAAAATTGCCGCCTGTCTCGCGCAATTCCTTTTCTACGTGCCGCAGTCTCCTTTCTACGTGCCGTATCCTTCTCTCCAGGGCTTCCTGTTCTTGGCAAGTCCTGCTAATCCTCTGGCTTTCTTGTCTCTCAGCTAGTACTCTTCCTTCCTGGACGAGCTCCTGATTACAAGTGACCTGTTCCGATCTACCAGTCTCTCTGTCGTACTGTTTTCTCACTCTCCTGGTCACCACCTGTCTGTAGAGTACGAAACTCATATAAATAACAATGTTACTTTGTTACTTCTCGCTCTGGGATTTCTCACAAATCCCACCGCTGCCACCAGTTTCGTAGAAAGCTCAGCCTTCTGTCTCTCACAGAGTTATTTAACTGCTTAGCCCCAAATCCCTGGCTCTACGATGCCGTAAGGGGATGCTCGGTCTCTCTGACGTCCTGCACTACCCAAACCAAACTCAGCCACTCTCCTCCCTGGAGATGTTGGATATCCACTTGATAACTCTTCTAGTTATCAGAAATAAGAATTAATAATATAGATATTATTAATAATGAGATGTTAGATACAGATATATAATACAATGATAATTAGTCTCACAACTTCATGAGTCTGAATTGATAGTTAATAATTGTCTCTGGTTCTTAAGGTGTAGTTGGTATTCCCTATCTGGTCCAATCTGTATCTTGTCCAATCTGCTAACTAGCTAACATTCGGTCCTTTATATAGGCTAGCTAACATACAATGTTCATAAAATAGTCTATCACAGAACAGGACCATTTATGGTCCTGATTCAGTGCTGCTCTGACGTAGCAGTTGTGGTCTCCCATGGATGCTTGGTCAGACTCCTGGCCGCTGTGGTGTCAGGCTCAGGGCTTCTGTGGTGCCCACAACATCTGGTGTTGTTATGGGTGGTGTGGTGTTGTTCCTTCTCCAAGGGAGCTTGTGGTCCCTTTGGAGAGTCAGGGTGTGGGGTTTCCCTGACATGGTACACAAGTGTGACAACTTGAATGGTCAAAGACCCAAAAACACTGCCATCTCTCACTTCTTGGATATTTGTAATCAGCTATTTTGACTGCCAACTCCATTTGCTTCGTGAACTTCTTCTGACTAGTCCAGTACCCTTCCTTGTCTCCCCCATATTCCAGAAACTGACGAGCATGAAAGGCAATACTTGGGTCATGTTTCTTTGCCTCTTGATAATGCTCATATGTAAGGCCTTCTCTTTCCTCCACAAAATCGGAAACCATAATTCCAGCTCCTTTACTTTTTGGTTTCAATACATGGGTATTCTTATCTCCCCAAAAAGTAGGCTGATCTTTATTTACATGATATATGGATATATGGATTCATCATACATGAAAACAACTCTCTTAGCAAGCACACCTGGGGAGGGACCTTCCAGATCCGATGGAAGGGCAGATCTTGCTTCCTCAGTAGGAGCATTGGATCTGTTGATGAAACCTAGGCCTGCCATTTTACGAAGAAACTTGCCATGGTACTGGACTACATCATCCCTCTCATGGTGTCAGGGAAAGAATGTCCCTGTCCCTTGGTCTGGTGGGTGGTGTTGTCCCAGCCACTCAGACCTCTGGGCTTTCCCTAGCTCTTTAGGGTGAGTGGCCGTGTACCATCCACTCACCTAGCTAGACCACTAATCTGTAACAGGTTATCTCTGCCGTATCTAGTGATTATATAGCCGTACCACTAGTATCTTCATCATTACAAATAAAGTATATGATCAAAGAGTGTATAGCCAATAAGCAAATGCATACTAGTTCGACTCCCGTTACTATCTAACAAACTCCTTCTATATATTCTTTTAGCTCGTCTCGTTTGGCTGTCCAATCCGAGTGTTCCATCTGTCTTCGAACCTTCGATTCGTCCGTATACGTAAGCTAGTAGCACGAGGCCGACGTACAACTGCGCATGTGCAAGGGCGGACAAAATCGAACCGCGAATGCGTAAGGGAGCCTTGGTGGGGAAGAACTTGGAAGCCTTGGCGGGGAAGAACTTGGGAGCCTTGGCGGGGAAGAACTTGGGAGCCTTGGCGGGGAAGAACTTGGGAGCCTTGGCGGGGAAGAACTTGGGAGCCTTGGTGGGGAGGAACTTGGGAGCCTTGGTGAGGAGGAATTTTGGGGAGAACTTGGTGGCACCTCTGTTATCATTATAATTGAACCTATTTTGAATGTCAGTCAACTTACTACGATTGAATTATTTTAAAACCTACCAAGAGGGGCTGTAGCCATTTCCCCCCTCTTTTCCAGCCCTAGTCGCCTCTTTTTTGTCACCTAGATTGTATTGTATGGCTAAGATACTGTATTGCATGTAGACTTAATTAACAACTTACAGCAGCAGTCACCTTTTTTGGAGTGTTGTACTCCATTTGCCTTCTCTTCTTGGATGTCTGCACATGTATTACAGTGACTAAAACAAAGCAATCTATCGCACACTGACTACATACAGCAGCATTGAGAGAAAGGAGAGTGGACTGCTGGTGTGGTGAAGAAAGAGTTCTACCATTCAAAAATCTCTCTTCCAACTCGACCATCGAGTCATGGGATCCTATTATAGATATAATAAAACAGTCAGTCTTATATTCCCCCATAAAATAGTGCTCACCGATTGCAAAAATCTTTCCCTCCTGCAATAACCGCCCCACTCTTATTCTGCAGTCATCTCCCACAGATGAGCCATGTTAATGGGCACCACCAACATGGAATCTTCCAGGCCAAGAGACCAACACGTAATCTGAATAATTGTCGACATAATTATTTTGCTTGTCAATACAAGAGGCCTGGCAGCAAACATAATCAGACAAAGGTTTGCTATGACTCCCCCTCCCCCCCCCCCCCCCCCCAAAAATGCTTAGCTAAATGCTTCTAGAGGTTAAAAAATATATTTTAAGGCTAGGATTGCAATACTTACTTCTGTCCACAATTGACTTTTTTTAGGGCAGCCCTAAAAGATATCTCTGGAATTGAAGACTGACGTTAGAAGACAAGCAAATGAAAACAGCACGAAGCGAAGGAACTGGAAGCGCGTGGTGTGGCAATAGCACGTGTTTCATTCACGAATGCGCAAGTGCGTAAAAAAATGACGCGGGTCATCACTAAAGGAGTCAGCAAATGCTGCCAAAGGAGGTCCTGATGCCTCAGAGGACCCTGAATAGGAAGGGCGGGAAGGTCCTGGAATCCCCATCCACTGAAGACAGAGGAGATGCCAAAGACGTAGAGGAAAGGACTAGAGGGGTTATCATAGCCACTGGAGAAGGGCCTAGAGGAGATGCCATGTGCACAGAGGAAGGGCCTGCAGGGGGTATATGACAAGAAAACAGAGCTAGTCAAGCTGTGTGAACAAGAAACTGAGCTAGACAAGCTGAGGAAGGGTCTAGAGGGGATATATGTATGAACAAGAAAACAGCTAATCAAGCTGAGGAAGGGCCTAGAGGGGACATATGAACATGAAAACAGAGCTAGTCAAGCTGCGCTCACCTTCAAAGCTCCCAAGATCCTCATCAACAACAGAATCAACAAAGCTAGCTGAACTAGCCGGCTGGTCAAAAATGACAGCTCTTCTAAGAGCAGCTACCTCCTCAGGCTGAATCACTGTCTGTCCTCTGTAGGCATGGATCACCTCTCCTTCATCACAGCTTGAATCGTCTTCTGAGAAGCCGAAATCACTATCGTAGCACATACCTAGCACATCAGCAACGGTAAACTTTTGTTTGGATTCCATTTCAATCGCTAGTTGAAAACGGCATCACGCGCTACTGTGGTTACCGCTATAATAGTACTTCAATATTTTTTCTACTGCTAGAGCAATTCTCTAGGCATACGCCTGTGTAATTTAAATACAAACGATTGATTTTAGAGATTTTTTTTGTAGAGTGCATTCACTCTCGTGTGTATGTCACGCGTCTATCAGTGAAAGAGTTTAAAAAATGGCTATAACAGATTTTGATAAAACACAAAAACAAAAAAGTTACAATGGTCCAAATTTGAGGTGGCACTTTCAGATTGTCGTTTCTATAAAAATACGTCGATGTGATTTATAAATTTTCACAGCACTCTCCTCCTTTCCAGCCTTCCTTCCCTCTGCATATGCTCTCTCATATTCCCTTGCTTTACTAAAATACTTCCTCGTCATTTCTACAGGTACAGAGTTGAGAGATGGCTGGAAGATCTCATGGAGCTTGATAAGCGTAAAGTTGGTATGTGCTCGACAGTATCGCTTTGACTGTCGCCAAACACGTTCGATCGGGTTCAGTTCACAGTGGAAATTGGGGATGCAGGAGACATTTGAAGCCCCTATTGACGAACTCCTCCGTCCTTCACCAGAACGCTGCGTGCCAGTACTGCCCTCTCATCAAATTTCTTGTAGCGACTACTCTGATCAAGAATAAAAACAACCGTGTGAGATCTCAGTGGATACTTTACCTCAGCAATATCACAAGCAGTTCTCATTTGCTCTAAGAATTGATCGCCCGTCCAATATCCATCCCGTTCACACACGTACTCCAGAAATACTCAAGCACTCTGAATGATGTTAGGATTAACTGCTAGACTGCTAGAGCATGATGATGCTGCTCTGGTGAGAGGCACAAATATCCATCATACTCGCTACGAAATCGGATACCATAATGCCACTCCCTTTAGTCTTGGGTAGAAGTGCTGGTCTCACCTCCTTCCCCCACATCCATGTTTGGCCCTCGTTACTGTTATATATCGACTCATTGTGATATATTAAAACAAGTGTCTTCTTCTCTTCTACTCCTGCCTTACTCTAGGCGACTCGTCAGAACATGCTGGTGGTGGCTTGTGCGAGTGTTGCAGTGCTGCCATGGTCTTCAAATACTCCTGTCCGATATAAATGTGTGAATATTTATATATATACATGTATATATATTCTAATTCTAAAAACAACCAAAAAAACACTATGCTCGACGACATCCTCCCTCTAATGGCCATCGATATATACACCTTTCTTATGGCTGACTGGCTTGAACCCCAGGTGGTGTAGCCAACGAACTGCCGTACGAAGAGAGACTCGCCTGTGGTAGTGTGGTGGTAAATGGCTGGATGGAAGTAGATGCTCATTAACCTAGGAACAAAAGGCTTGTGCAGTCATGTTAGGCTTTCCTTTCACAAATGCATTATCCCTGACAAACTGAGCAGCCTTTTGATTCATCTGTCACAAGGCCAATCATGTAAATATTGTATGCATGACCGTTCATTCATATACTCACAAACACAAATAACAAACCTCTTCATCCCGATAAACTGTCACTCTCTCATACTTCCCCTGCTTCTTCTCATCCAGTTCTCCTTTGTTAGTGAAGAACTGTTTTCTCACAGTCCTGTCACTATATCTCTCGAATTGAGCCAGCTTACCTGGCAGCATCTACCATCGCCATCTTCTGCCTCTTCCTAAAACTTTCCATTAGAACCATTGCCAACAGTCGGCGCTCAAGGGGGAGAGTGAGGACGAATTAATCAAAGATATTTTGTGCTCTGTCGTCATTACAATCTTGCTCAGCATCGCTCTCGTAGTCATACTCGCTTCCCACTCCTGGATCAATTGTCATCTCGGCAACAGAATCCAGAAGACCAGCACTAGGCTCAGAAATGGAAGGGGGAACAAGCTGTGTAGTGTCGACAGTAATGAAGGACCCGCACCTTCCCTTGTCTTGCACCAGCTGAAACTACCTTAGCATGTCTGGCTGCCATTAGCTTTGCTCCTCTGGCCTTCGTTCGTCTCATAGTCCAGGGTTTTCTTTCAGCCATTCCAAACTCTTCTAACAACAGGTCAAACTTCTTTCATACAAACTTCAGCTTCTGCCTCACGCAACTGTTCGCAAATACAAAGTTCCACACTTATATGCAATAAGCGCGTGCGGCAAAACATCATTATTTCCATAGTAACTGAATGCAGAAATGAATTTGAGTCAAATTTTAATCTTTAGGATCAGGATCTGAAAAATTGTTTCCATATGGATTTAGTAGTGCATATATATATTTTGATATTTAAAATAAATTAAAAGTTCTGTGGCAAATAATTTTTGGAAATTAATGCTGGCAAGCACTATAGGCGCAGGTGAGACGGTGGCAGTGGGCAGAAATGGTGGTATCGGCATTTCATTCAAAAATTCAATTATTTTTGTTGCATTGCTGCAAAAGAACCTACATGTTTGTATTAGCAATCAAAGTTTTACACTGACATTGAATGGCCTTTTCCATGCTATGCCCAACATCCTACCTATGACAGAAATCCTTCCTGTGTGCTCGTTTCCCCCTCTTTGTTATTTTGCATAGGTCACCAACCAAAGCCCCCTCCAATAGTTTTTTTTGCGGCACAATTGTTACCGAGTCTTCTCGAGGCCAAAAGACCAAACAGTCCACTCCAAGTAGGCGTCCCATTGCATCTTTGTTGGCGGCATGGTGGGCGTGGAAACGGAGGGGGGGGGGGGGGGTGCTCCATCTACAAAATGTTACAAGGGGAATAGCCATGATGACTTATATCTATATGTCTGAGCCCCTCTCCAACCCACTTTACAAAACAACAACAAACTTCTGCAACAAAAATGCCATATTGCAAGCTAATGACTGGTCCAGATAAAATGTGTTGAACTTCACCTCAACACCTTACTGAGCTAAGACCACTGCTTACAAAGTTATATTTCCCAAAACTAGGCTAGCGGGAAAAGGTTGCTGAAGGAGTTGGAAAATTCTAAAGACCGAATTAGCTGAGGAGAGAGGTCCTAGGCTGCCATAATGCATTCAAATACTAAATTATACCTAAGTCGTGCTGAACATAGTAGCAGCGAACAAACTCTTTAACTCTTTACGGATGGCACACGAATAATTAACGTGTCACTGTGGTCGGCTAAAACAAATTTTGCATAAGACCCTGTGGCATGTTTGAGAGGATATCTGACAGCATTTCTAAGGCACCAAAACAAGTAACAGCTAATTTTGCCTATAACAGGGAGGAGTGAAAGCTAGTGCTAAACCGAGATGTAAAGGAGTCCCTAAACTCTCGCTTTTTACCTTGGCCTCCAGGTAGCAGCTATTGAATTAGATCATCAGCGAACAACAAATTGGATGATTGACGGCAGTTATTGGATGATTGGTTGTTGTATAATTGACGGTTGATAGTTCATGATAAATGATCACGTCTGAGGGGCACTGGAAGATGTAGATTTTTTAAACCTCGAACAGGAAGAATAACAAAAAACACTCTTAAAAATAGATATACACATAATTGTGTACTTTAATCTAAGCTTTACTAGTACCAATTCCGAGCTTCTGCGTGAATTGTAACTAGTTCGGATACGTAGTGTCAATTTTCACACCCTTCAATTTGGGGGTCACACCCTTTCTTTCAGGAAAATTTCTAATTATTGAACGGAAGGAGGTGCTGACTAATAGGAGGGAGATTGCTCGAGATGGATTCTCTACAAAACTGAGCCATCCCTGATTTGTTGATGAAGCTGTTTTGTTACTAGTTAGCTACCTGATACTAACACACCGGTGTGGGAGGGGTGGAAAGCTGTACTAAACGGTGTTGATCGAGGCATAGGGTCAATCAGCTACCTTAGCGTCTGAGGTAGAAGCTTTTGAATTAGATGGTCAGCTAACATCGCATCCAAGCTTTACTAGCTCCAATTCCAGTTTGTGCGTGAATTGTAGCTTATCTTGCCTGTATCATAATTCAAATTCGGGTCACCCATTTCTTTGTCAGCAAAATTTCTAATTATTGCGAAGTTGGTAGTGGTGTCTAATACAAGCTGTCAAGAGACCCAATCGATCCTTTTAGATTACAAAATAGTTTTGTGTCTATATCCTAACTGATCATTCTTTGCTGATTAAATAAGATGTTAAGCTAACTGATTAATCTTTGGTGGCCAAACAATTATTTTGATGCTAACTGATCAATCTTAGCTGACTAAACTGACTAGACAAGTTACATTATCTCGTGTCAAATTAAGAGCTATATAATGCTTGCTGTTAGTTTATCAACAGTTAGCATCGATTATGATGAACTAATTTTATTTGCGATTTTGATTTTGACCAACGGCTATTCTTTGTTAAAGGAAGTCGAGGCTCTTATGAAGGTTTGTTAGTTGTTTTGAGGGTGGAAGAGAGGATTAGAGTTGGTGCAACCATTTGGTCTTCAACTGTCTTCTCTCTGTGTGACAAGTTCAGGGATGACATCACTAGGTCACAATGACATCAACAGTTTACAGGTGAAGGTGAGAGAGTAATTGTCAGCCTTATCTCTTCTATTTTAGGTCAAAGTAAAGCAATGACTAGTTGACTAAATTGTCAGTCATTCACATCAAAAGTTTGACATGTAAAGTATCATAAGTGCATGGTAATTCTATGAATAGTTCAGTTTGTTGTGATAGTCCTCCATGCAGTTTAGTATGTGCAAAGATGTTTTGCATCTGTACATAGTTTGTGATCTTTATTTCCTTGCTCTGCACACCTCACAGATTGGCCGACCTCCAAATGGAGTATCAAGAAATGGCCTTTCAGTGAGTCTGAATGGTAGTTCTTGTGCTATAGTTCTTTTTCTTTCATTGGCGTGGCAATGCCCCTCTAGTAGTCCTTTGGCTACTTCAACTCTGAACTCCATCTTGGTAAGTGGCTTGTTGGTGGCAGTGTTGTGCATGATATGTGCATTTACTAGAGTCAGGTCCAGAAGGTGGAAGGATACCCTCTTCCACAATTTTTTTGATCTGTGAAAATACCCATATAGTGCTTGCCATGTTAACTTTCCTACTCTTGCCACGAACATTATTACTGCAGTTCTGTATTACAGATTTACTTAATATTGCAGATTTACTTAATATTTGGTATGTAAGTTCTTATAGGTGTCCTCTAACATAAGGAGGAAAATTGGTTTCCATAGCAACAAAATTAATTAATAAAAATTAGTGCAAAATCATCAAAAAAATCTATTATAATTCAGAAGTATACCAAATAACCTTTTCAATAGGATAAATATGAGTATCTAATAGTGTAAATCAGATCTGTAAGACACTTTTTTAAATTTTCGCTCCACCAAATATATATGAATTTTTTTAATTAATTTTTTTAATGGCTATTATGGATTGGATTACCACAAAAAAGGAGAAAAAAACTAAAATGACTAAAATCACAGCCTAACAAAATCACAGCCTAACAACTTGGTAAGACAAAATTTTGGGAAAAAATACTATACAAAAGTTATTACATAAACAGTGTACATGATCCGAACCTCATGTGTTGTCTTCAAAAAAAATCCTGCGGTGTGATTTGTACTGTTTAACTGCCTGTTCAACCATTCTCCCAGCAGCGTGTCCTTCCCTGTAAGCCTTCTCATAATCACGAGACTTACGAAAGTACTTTCAGATGTTGTCCACTGTCACAGAGTCGAGAGCTGTTGGAATTATGTTTCTCAGCCCTGGTAAGGTAAAGTTTGTGTACATTCGTGTATGTCGCTTGGCTTGGCCCCAAACTCGCTCAATGGGATTCATCTCGCAGTGAAATTTTGGGATAAAATGAACATGATGATGTCGACCAATGAGAAAGTTCTCAATAATTGTTTTCTCTGTCCTGAAATCATCATGGTTTGACAAAATTATCCTCATGTCACGCCCTAACAAGGTGAGAGTGTTAATCCCGCGTTCCTCCAAAACTTGTTTCATCCCTTTAGGTATTCCATTGGCATCGACCATCTTCTGGATATTGCCTGCCCACACAGTATCCCTCATCACGGCTTGAGCTCCACCTGGTTTAACATTCATTTTGTGAACATTGAGAGCGTCAGGTGCCAAGGCCTTGTGGCAACTGCTCTGGTCAAAGAGTGCATCGCAGGTGTATATTTCTGTTCCGCAATCTTAGCGGCTCTGCTAATCTGAGACATAAACTTCTCAGCAGTCCAATATCCTGCTCTTGCTGCACCATACTCGAACAGTTCCCTTGCCTCCTCTGGAAAAACAGGATCACATGTTCTTGCATCTGCAAGCTCTTCTGGTGAGAGACGCAGATACCCACTGTGTTCGTCAATAAAATCACTCACCATGATGCCACTGCCTTTCGTTTTAGGGAGTATTGCAGGTTTATCAGCGAAGCCCCACATCCACGTCTGCGCTTCATTCACATTGAAGATTGACTCGTCATGATAAATCATGACAAGCTTCTTGTCATCCTTCTCTGATGGTGGTGACGTTGATGGAGCTGGAGGATCTTCGTCACAACAGAGTGGTCTAGGCTGATGGTTACTCCTGTATTCTTCTATTGCTTTCAGATACTCACCACGGTACTTCACAACGTCTACATGCTCGTGACCATCAATATATATTCCCTTCTTATGGGACATTGGCTTGAATCCCAAACGATGTAACCAGCGTACAGCAGTGCGAAGGGAGATGGAATGAGGGAAATGTGGTGGCAAGTGGTGGCTGGGAAGAAGAGTCGAATTGATATGCTCACAGAAATTTAGTGCAGTCATGTTTGGCTGTCCCTTCTTGAAAGCATTCTCTCGGACCCATTCAGTTGCACTTTTTCTCAAGTCTTCATCGCTCAACACTAGAAGACGCTCTTGCTTCCCTTGCCGACTCTCCTTCATCTTGTATTTGTTATTGAAGAATTCTTTTCGATAAGTTCTGACACTCCTGTCACTAAATCCTGGAATATATATTATATTATCAAAAAAACACATAATGAGCGAATGACAAACTAACCTGTGATGCTTGCCGACTCCTGTGCAGCATCCATCTTGCTCATCTTCTGTCGGGTTCGGAAGCTTTCATACAGCAGCACAGAGAGCATTTTACGCTGCTCTCGAGTAAGAGCCAGCATAAAATCGTCAAAAGCATCCTGAGGATCGGAGTATTCATCATCATCTTTATCTCCATCAGGATCCTCCTCCAAGTCTATAGCTTCACACTCTCCATCACTATCATGCACTCCCACTACACTGGCTGGAGCTTCTGCTGGACTCATGGGCATTGGAACTTCAGGCTCTACCACTCCCACAACACTGGCTGGAGCTTCTTCTGGACTCACAGGCATAAGAACTTCAGGCTCTACCGTTGAAGACCCTCCTGATCCTGATGCCGTTGGCTGCTCGCTGTTGCCGTCGTTGTCCCACAGCTGTTCGTCCAGTTTCTTCGAACGCTTCACTTTTCTCATGGCTTCAGCTTTAGCCGTACCTTTCCGCTTGTTTTCCCACCTAGAGCTGTCTGTAGGACAGTCGCTCATTGCAGCAAAGACGCTAAAAGACAGCTGGACCAAACGTTTTGCAAATAGTTATCTTAACGCAAACTTACATTTTATTCGCGAGCGTCACGTGTGCCGTAGAGCCGTAATAGAAAGACATCGCAGCATTTTATTTTGATCTCTATTGATTGTGCCGTATATGAGCACGTTATTTCGGGCCTTTTGGTATACATATTTTTTAAATTGACCGGATAAAAAGAAAGTTACAATTTTTTTTTTTTTTGGAAAGTTATGATGGCAAGCACTATAGTAGAGACCATTTGGTCGGACCTGTCAACGCCACCCATATGTTTGTTGTATTGTTCCATGTCCGGGAAATTACCCTCTACCTCTCTAGGTCTTACTGCATCGGCCTATCTATACTAGTAATAAGAGTAGACGATCCCTGCTGTACCCAAGGGTAAGTCCTCGTGACGCCTAGATGCTGATGTCTGACTATTGGGCCACCAGACAATCTATCTAGACCAGTCGTTCTTCCAGTGTCTCTTAGTTTGAGAGACTGGTCCAAACCCTGTAGCTTCCCAGATATAAATATATATTATATGCTGTAATTTATAGATATTCAATCCTATAATCTAGCTCACAAGTCCCTCACTCCACTTGCTTTCTACTCGGTTCTTTTTCTATCTCTCTTAGGGCGTTGGCCGAGTCCTTTTATACTAACTATTACAGTCTAACTAGCACATGACATAAACAACCAATCAGATCCCTTTAGAATCTTCTATTCTGTTTACTATCAATCATTACAATAAACAACAATAGTTCATTGTCTTTCTCCCTTCAGAGCTGTTCTGTCTGTGGCTTCCTCTTTGTGGTTGTGTGTAGTTGTGGTTGGTCTTGCGTACTGGCCATGTTAGGAAATAGAGATGACAATTCTTTTCCTGACATTCCACCACGTGGGGTTTGGATATTGATTCCAGCCCCCCAGGAACACTTCTTGTCCTCCTCCTCTTCTCAACCATATCACCTGAATGACATGTCGAAATCATTTGGACTACCCGTTTGTCCCTCCACTTTAGGCATGTAGTGTCGAACTCGCTGTCGGAGTCATCGCTCTGAAGTGTATCAAAGTAGTCCAACAGAAACTGTGGGTCAGAGGATATATACTGCACTAATTTCTCTGCCATATCACCGTTTTAAGTGAGACTAGGCAACTGAAAATGCCATTCCTTTTTACAAAAGCTGCTGCATCACATTAATGCGTTGCCGCGCAATAATGGGGGTTCCGCGCAAACGCATGAATGCGTCACTGCCCGTTAAAGAGTTAAACCTCAGAATAATGAAGAAGCAAACAGTAAAGAGAATCTAAAACTTGGTGATCTAGGCGGGCCTTTTGGTAAACATTGGCGCGCTTTAGAGACCCTACGCCACTGAGGTGCCAGTTGAATGGGGCGCATAAATGCTGACCGCTGGTTTGCAATTTTGGCGACCTTTGGCATGACCTTAGAGGCCGGCTCCGCTACGGCAAAGTGGAATGAGGCGCGAAATGCTAACAAACTGTTAGCTTTGATTAGCATTGGCTGTTCAATTTTTAGTAACGGTTGGCGTCTATGTACGTTCAAAATAAATGCAACCGGCATTTTTTGGGGACCACTACGGTATGGTAACATCTCATGAATATTGATGTAATTAATTTGAACGCTTTTCTTTTTTGGAATGATTTCTGTTAGTTTACATTGAAATATTGAAATTTGGTATAAATTTGGTATGTAATGATGTATGTAATGAAATGTGTTTTGTAAAGATAATTTTACGTTAACCCTTTTTCATTCTAATACCAAGTGGGTGGAGTTCGAGAAAAGATGTTATATTGAAATTAGTAATTTTAAGGCAGTGAGTTATGTTTGGTCTGCCTATACATCTGGTTGTTGTATACGAATATATTATGCTGGAGCACCAACCTCATTGTGGCCACCAAGCTGACCTTGGGGACTTGGGCCCAGGTGTTTCTGCAGTGTTTGACGTAGAAATCAGACAATTTGGCAATGCATTCATTCTTGGAGATACTCATATATAGACTATTGATGTCTATTGAGTTACAAAATTCTAAATATATGTTCTACTATCAATTCACTAAGCATCTGTAAAGTAAAAAATTGCTCTGTTTCAGGAACACAATGATGCGATTTATATAATTTCAAAACATCTTGTACTTGAACAACTCCTGTTTTTCCTTTACGGTACGAACGATGATATTCCCTCATTCATCTATAATACTTACTCAAGACTAACTGAATCGAAAGCTGGTTGAATGATTTTCTCCAGTGCTCCAAATGTATAATCACAGTTAGTACATGTGAACCCTTTTGCCTGACCCCAAACCCAGCGGCGGATCTAGAAATTTTAAAAGGGGGGTTCCTTTTTTAGAGAATTTACTAGCCACACCCACTTACACTTAAGTTTGTTTTAGCATGCAAATAGTTAACGGACAATTTCTGATGCATTTTACAGGAATATCTACATGCCCATTGAACTCGTGTAGGTAGTCTTTTGGGATCCTTTCTTGGGTACCAAGCAAATAGCAGTTATAACAAGTGAGTGTAGTTGAAATGAGTGCTATTGTGGAACCAAACCAGGGATAAGTACCCCAATAAGGTATTAATTAGGAATGTGCGTTAATTTTTGGAAGATGCCCAACAAAAAGAAAAAGGTATTCAACTGTGAACCTGTGGGCTCTTCTACCATGGCCACCCAGATGAAGTGCAGTTCTATGAGAATCCATTGGACTCAAGAGCAAATGTCAGCTGCTATAAATAGTCTGACAACTCAAAGCCTTTTTAGTAACAAAGCCGCAGATCTACTACATGGAGTGCCTCGTTCCACATTGAAGGACCGCTTGAGCGGGTGAGTAGAGTGCATTGTTCCAAATCTGAGCCAAGTAAGGCTTAATGATGAAGAAGCAGAATTATCTAGCCACCTAGTTTACGTTGCCAAGATAGGGTTTGACAAGACTGCGCAATGTTAAATGTTTAGTGGAAACGTATGTTAGGCAGAAGGGGACACTAAGACTCCATTATATATCACCAATGGGTGGTGGCAGAAGTTTCTGAAGAGAAACCCATTCTTTGGCTTCATGCTGGTGATGCTACTGCTGGAGTGAGAATGGATTCCGTCAGTGCTGAAAATATTAATGCCTACTTCGAACTCTTGAGAAGCATATATGATTAATTTGGATTTGATACAATGTGGATGAGACTGGAGTCCCTTTGGAACCTCACCCCGCCTCCCCCCCCCCCCCAGAGTCATTGCTGAAAAAGAGCAGAAAAACGTTCGGTATCGTACTTCTGGGGGTGAAAAAACACTGTTATAGGGTGTGCAAGTGCTACAGGCCAATGCCGTCCTCCTTTGATTATCTTACCTGCCAAAACAGTTGAATAGACATACTTTGGACCAAAGATGAGATATGTGGCTTCTGTTATTGAGTCAGCGATAAGGTTGGGTTGATGAAGAACTGGAAGAGAATGGCTGTGCTGTTGCTGTGGCAAATGGATCCATGAGGAATGTGTAGATTATCTTGATATCGATAATACCTGTAATAAAGTGTGTCCTCTATGCTAATGTAATTCACTCCTGAAAATTGAGACATAAGAATTTAATAAGGTACAATTACTCCCGCTGAGTGCAGTGGTGCTTGTTTTGAAGCACTTCTTTTAACTGCAAATTAGGTGTGGCGCGATTTCCTCTAGTGGCCGATATTATGCTATTGCAAAAAGTACGCCTAGCCGACAATTGATGCTCGTACGATAAAGGATGAAGTATCACTAAGCTTTGTTGACGTCTTACCCTCCTATAAGTTTATAGACTTATTAAAGAGGCTATGGTCTTTGATTACAACCTTGAACCAAGTTCTGAAAGTGATCCAAAGCTAAGTTATGAGCCAAGGCGCAAACCTTGGCCAATAAATGATGACTTATGTTATCTGTTATAGTCGCTGTCTGATATAAAACTTGGGCGATGTAGTCCAGTTTGAAGAAACATCCCCTTCTTGCTCGTCATCGTCCGTGTGAACAGTGTCCATTGTCGACTGCTTTTTCTTTTTTGGGTGGGGTGGTTCAGTACATCTGTGGGCAATTTCATCATCGACTGATATCACTTCCTCGCGTGGCTGAGAACATTCCTCGAGAGATTTGTGGTCCCTTTTGGAGTGAAGATTCTTCCCTTTTTAAAGCAAAAAAACCTCGTGTTTATTGTTGACAGGTAAAATTTCAGCTCACCGAATTTACTATGACAAACCCTATGTTCGGTTTCAGGGAAGCAGTTCTCCAACTTTGATGCTCTTTGTTTGAGGTTAGACGAGGCATCTTTGTGTGCACATGGGTGTGCATAAGTAAAAGACTGGGAAATTGTATGGGTGTACATATGTAAAATACCAGGATATTGATTGTATGGGTGTAGTCAAAAGGTTGATGAGATGCTACTCAGTTTTGATTTATCCAGAGGCAGTTGAGGTAATACATAACATGTTGAAGGATGAGACCCTAGAGGATAGAAGAAAGAACATATTTCTGACCGACAGAATTGCTGAACTGTAGAGATTTGTCTGAAATTCATCTACTTTAGCTTCAAGGTAGACTTCTACAAACAGTGTAAAGCAGCTGCTATGGGTTCTCCTGTCTCAGCCCTAGTGGCCAAATTATGCATGGAATTCTTAGGGGAGCTGGCCTTGGAGTCACCAAAACAAAACTCGTCCTATGAAGAAGAAAAAACGATACATTCTACATAGAAATGAGAGCAATAGAAAAATAACTCCTAAACCACCTGAACAGCCTCAGGTCTACAATCAAGTTCATCTGTTGTTGGAGAGGGATGACCAGTTTCCTTTCCTTGACTGCTCACTCTATAGGAGAGGAGAGGATGACATTCTGGACTCGACAATGTGAAGTATGGTTCACACCACCCACGTCACATGAGAAGAGTGTTTGTCAAGGCCTCTATGACATAGCCAGAAGAGTGTGTGCGAGGACAGGTTCAGCACGTACCCGTTTAGGTCCTTGCAGGCCTGTTCCCTCCTTGCCCTGTGGTAGTCTGGAGAGTCATTCCGGTGTCCGGACGAGGAGTTCCAGTAGCGTGACATCTGTGTTGGGGGTTCCCCTCTGCCGAAAACCCCTCCTTCTGGTATTGGTGGTGGCATTGGTGTTTCGAGTGTTGGTGTGGGTCTGTTGGGTTGAGCCCGTCTGTGCTGGGGTGGTGGTGGTGGTGTGGGTGGTTGCTGCTCTCCCCTCTGATCTCCCAATTTGGGAGGGATTTCTCGGGTTGGCTGGCCTCCTCCTTTTATCTTAGCTCTTTTCTACCTCTGTCCCCACTTCCGGCCCGGTTGGTGTCGGTGTGGGGGTCGTGTCTTGGACGTTTTGTGCCCGGGGGGCGGTCCTCTGGCGTTTGTCCAAATCTGGCGAGCTTTGTCGCTGCCCTGCTGGCCAGTTTGGTCTGCAATCTTTGCTGGTTGTCCATTGTTCTGGACCAGAGATCGCTGTCGTCTTCTTCGGGTTCCAGGGATCGGGAGGTCCTGATTGCTTCTCGTTCCGCCCTCAATCGGTCGCATTCTGCCTGTGTTTTCTCACAAAAGGTGGAATGATGAGACAACAGGCTGCCCGCTTCACACTGGGCTGTGCTCGAACTCCTTGGCTATCTGGCCTACCCCTGGTGACATGGCGTAGCACTCTTATGTTATTTTCAGGCCTTCCAGTATCTGGCCCCTATCCCGCTTTGGGTTAGGTATTCCAGGTGGTTCTTGGCCCTGATGGCTTTGGTGGCAGCCTTTCTGAAGTGCTTTCTGCACTGGAGTAGTCTCTCTTGCAGGGTGCCCTTGGTGGGCAGCATTTCTTGCAGTGGGGTGGAGTCGGTTGGTTCTTCCCTCGTGTATGGGATTGTCGTGTCCGACTCGGCTTCCTGCTGTTGTAACGGGGAAGTTGGTGATGTCGCCCATGGAGGTCGCAGGGAAAATTCAGGAGTGATTGGTGAGGGGGTGGGGGAATAGGTTGGTGAGGGGGGTGAGGAAGGTGATAGAGCGTGGCTTGGTGGGGCCTCATCTTGTCTAGGCATCCTTTAGATGGGGATGGTGGCCTGGGTGGTAGCAGTGATTCTTCTGACATTGACTTGCTCCTCTCCCTCGCTCTCCAGAGGAGGTGTTGTCTGGGTGGGGCCACTGTTGGTCCCATTGCTCTACTCGGCATCTTCAGGGGCTAGAGTTGTTTGCCTGTGAACAGGCGTAGTAGTGGTAGGATGGATGCCGAGTGCGGCCCAGGAGGTTAGGGTTGTTTGCCTGTAATGGTCTCTGGTCTCCCCTCTGGATCTCAATGACCATCCTTTGAACCTGTTGCCTCTCTTTTTGGAGGTCGGATCTGCTGGTGGTTCTAGTCGGTGGCATGGCTGTTTCAACAGTTCTTCTTGGAATCAAATATTTCGAATACTATGAGGTGTGTCTTCTTCAGTGTGGTGTTGTGGACTCGACAATGTGAAATAATTTTTTTTAAATACACTTGGATAGATACTTTCACAATGGTTCACACCACCCACGTCACATGAGAAGAGGGTTTGTCAAGAGCCTCTATAACATAGCCAGAAGAGTGACCACCATGCAACGGAACTGAATGGGGAGAATGACTGCCTTTGTCAAGTATTTTCTAACAATGTCAAAACATAGCAGGACGGGTTTTGATGTCAGCTGAAAATCATCGTACAAGTTTGAAAATCTTTTGTTGCCCGCACACTCTGTGGACTTTGCTGTGCACTTGAGGCCCGTTTACTCTGTTGGCTTGGTTGTTGCCATATGGAGGCTACTACATGACCCGCTGTGCACTTGAAGGCAAGACATCCATTGGCAGTAAACTCAAAGGTATAATGTGATGCGTTGGCCCAATGTTCCTTGCTTTTCCATTGTAAATGAAACTGCAAAGAGTTGGTTTGCTCACCAGTAGCGCACTAAGTGAGTATGGTAGCAATTTCCACAATGACAATTTGTGATTGGAGTTCCATTGAACGTAACGAAGAAAAGTGTAATTGTATCAAATGCTTACCTGCATGGTCCGGCCATATTTCCAATCTTGCAATTTCTCAAGACTTAACCTCTCTGTAAATGTTTTTTCTGTAATTGAACGAGCTGCACATTAGTCCTCTGGTACCTTCAAGATGTGTGATACCTGCTACCTGTAACCCACATTCTACCACTTCCTCCAACCATACATCCACTTGGTAGATACAAGGAATGGATGCCCATGTTCCTACTAAAGTACAAGGACTTTCCATGCAATCATAGCTGAGTGCAACCCTTCTTTCAGATCATTTAATCATCGATTGCAGTGGCAGCAGTGCAATGGCAGCAGTGCTACGAGCATCATGGCCACTCGTTACTAGGTGCTGATATTGAGTTGTAGCCCCATTGAATTCAATGTTATAAGAAGATGTATTTTTCATGATTTTTATGCCTTTTGAGCTTTAGTTAATGTCCTCAATTAGTTAATGTCCTCAAAGGATAGTTATCTTACGCTTAGTGGGCATCTCAAAGGATGTGCTTTGCATCTAGTGCCATGTAATTGGAAGGCTTCTGGGAATTTGCTTGACCACCATCTTGAATTCTCCCCAATATGTTGTGTGCACAGCATCCGGATGTTTGTGCGAGTTGCATGACATCTTTAATAAAATTACATGAACAGTATTGAGCTGTACAATGGTGATTGTGTGAATGTAATAGTTAGTCTATGGAGTGCTATAGAAGATACAATGAGCCCGAACAAGTCATTCCATCAATTCATTATTCATTCATACCACCTACCCAACCCCCGAATTTTTTTTTGTTGTTGTAGTTATTGTACACTGCTGCATTTTGCCCCAAGTTATTGTACACTGCTACATCTTACCCGAAGTTATTATACACTGCTACAACTTTCAAGTTATTGTACATGGATATATATGTAAAGAAAGAATGTCGAACGACATAAGCTTGCTGCTGCAGTGGTCTTCTCTTTTTATTGCTGCTCTCTCTCTCTTTCTCCCGTGTCCAGGGGGGGAAGATATATTTTTTTATCCGTCAATTTTCTTTTTGGTTTGTTTTTCTTGTGTATATTTATTTCACAGTATTTCTCATGATGTATGTGAACACTGTTGTTGTATTTTATTTTGTTATGCATTTTATATTTTGTTATTTGTAGCAAGTATTATTATATCTTTTTTGGTTTCAAGACTTCAACATCATTTTTACCTCTCACGATGTCATTGTTACGTTATGTCGAGAAAGAAGAAAAGATTAAATGCCTATTTACCAGGAACTATGGAATGTTAGCGTTAGAAATATTAAGGAAAGTTGAAGCTCACTGGAATGATGCGTAAGTCAAGTCATCTTACATCAAGATGAGACTGTGCTTAAGTATTGCATCAGCTTGTACTGAGATCAGTTGTCTAATGGATTTAAATCGATGTTAATATCCTTCTCTCTACGAAGCTATACCTGGTGGCATAACAATGCCTTGAAGATACTGATCACTAGCCAATGAAGCAACTTGAACTATGAAGGATGCAAAATACAAAAAATATATCTTCCACTTACTATTCCAGTTGTTTACACTTTGCATCTCTACTACACTATTGAAGATGGAGGACGACTTGACTCTCGACAACTCCAGCCATCATTAAGTGTGCATTAATGTCCTCATTGATTTCTACCCATCCAAACTGAAGCTATGCTGGATATATATTTTACCTGGGTTTCGTTTTATTTCAATAAATTTCACTCACATCATGTTAACCTGACTTTCAGTTAACTTATTTTCAAGTATTGTTTAATTATTGTAGGGTGATGTTACTGTTTATGTATTATCTTGTGCCTGTCACTATTTGGAATCCTGTCACTGTTTATCTGTTTATGTGCATCAAAAAGAGAAAAAGAAAGAATATGATGGTTCTCAATTTTTTGGTTCATAACAGTCACCCTGTCATTACTTGGAATTGTCAGCTTCATATATACCCTCCTACCTTTAGAATTTTAATAAATTGTGTTTTCTTTTTTTGATGTTATTTTTGTACGTAGCAGTCATTTTTGTACGTAGCAGTCACCCTGTCATTACTTGGAATTATCGGTTTCATATGTACCCTATCTTTAGATTTTAATAAATTGTGTGTTTTTTTTATACATGGCATCTCCCTGTCATTACTTAGAATTTGTCAGTTTCGTATGTATCGTGCAGTTTATAATTTCTATACTTTGTTGTTCTCTTATTGATGTTCTTTTTGTACAGACTCATCTAAAAAAAATTGATTACTGCATATTATGTTTCTTACGGAAAAATGAACATAACTTTGGACAAATATATTTTCTGATGTTTGACTTTAGCAGGAACTGAAGGATGAAGACCAGCCTCTGCCTGTTTAGCCACGCAGCAATAGTTTGAGCCAATGTAGTTTTTTCTGTGATCATAAGCTGAAGAAGTAAATTACGTTTGGACAAACTATTCCTCTTTCCAATGGATCACTCCACCAGACATAGGGACCAAGTCGAGCTTTAACAGTAAAGTAGTTCTCAGAAAATTCTGAAGAAATATGGGTATTGCTCGACATAATGGGCAGTTTTTAATTTTTACAGCAGTTTTTCCCCTTTAATAATCGTTCTTGTAATTTATTATTGATTCATCCTCTATATCACTATCACTCCAAGTCTTCATTTCATTGTATTGGAAATAGTTTCTCTGTAGCTACTAGTCATTTTCATAATCACCTTGACCAGTGAGATTACTTTATCCTGTTCTTCAACCCTTCTCTGTTTTACAAAACCCCAATGTGAGAGAAATTGGTGTTAGGACTTCAATTTCCATACAAGCATCTTGAAAGTGGTTCGTTCTTAGATGTCTTACTTTTATACATGAACAAGTGGGAAATTATTGTCGTATCGGGTTCTACTCGGCTCCATGATTGATCCTATTTGTGCTGAGGTATGTCATGACTCGTTAGCATGTCCACTGGAATGTGATCGGATACTCCGATCGACAGTTCCATACTCTTACCACCGTCTATCTGTAGAGTCACTTTAGCTGCAGGAAATATGTTTTCCCCGCACTAGCGGTATTGTATGGTATTCTCCATGGAAGGTGGTCCTCTTTCTTACACCGGGGGTGAACAATGGTTTTCGTGCAACCACTGTCTCACAGGGCGTGTCCATGCGCGCAGGTTCTTACTCTCCCTGATGGCAATGCTACAATTACCACCCTCACGACAGTCTCGCTTCATATGACTATTTCCCCACACCTGTAGACTTTACTTGTCTCAGGTGTTTGTGTTTGGTAGAGGGTTAACATCTCTTCTTCTGCCCATCTCCAGTTGTCTCGGTCTTGTTCAGTTTGGAGTGTCTGGGCGTATCTGCAGAGTCTCCTCATACTGCTGAATTTTCCCTAACTCTTCCTTGAACAAGTGGCTGTTATGATGTATGAGGTCGGCAAGTTTGGTTGATCTGGACACAATGTATTTTCTTCCAATCAAGTTTAATGTAGCGCAACCAGTTCCTACCCAAAAGGCTGGGACCATCTCCTGCTACTACCAAGAGGACTAGGTGAGCATGTTGGTTGCCAAAGTGTACATGAACGTTGAGTTGTCTGAGGAGTGCTATGTGTTCGGATATATAAGTCTTCAGAAAAATGTTTGACGAGCAAAGTTTCATTTCTGAAAACTCAGAATCGTACATCCTTTCGGAAATTTCAGAGTAAGCTGCTCCTGTATCCAACTCAATTGCGAATGATACACCTCCAACCTTCAGTGTGACCATGATTGGCATGGATGTTTGCTCGTTTATTGTGTTGAGATGAAATTCCTCTGCAGCACTGTCTTCAGATGCTGCCTCGATATGTTTGGAGTTTGGCATTTTGTGATCACTTTTGTCTACTTTTCTTGAGACAAACATTGGCTATGTGCCCCTTTTTCTTGCAGTAATTGCAAGAGGTGTCTGCAAAACGACAATTCTTAGAATCGTGGTTAGTTTTTCCACATAGCTTAAATTGTTGACTTTTGTCAGGAAATTGTCGACATGGGGTTTCAGACAACCTTTTAAGTGCAGCTTCTGGTCCCTTGACTGCCTTTGCATTCTTATCTGCTAGCTCAAAACTCTGGGCCAACACAACAGCCTTTGCATCAGCATCAGCAAGCAGTGTGCGACAGGAGCTTCGTTAGCTAACCCACACACAAGGCGATAACGCAGGGCATCATCCATGATGTCTCTGAAATTGCAAGTAGCTGCGAGATGTCGCAACTCCACCACATAATCAGGAACGGACTCTCCAGGATGTTGGCTTCTCTAGTTGAATAAGTATCATACAGCAATAATCAGCCGCTTCGGTTGCTTCAGAGCCTGGATGAGGGTCTAATAAGACTGTGATTGTAGAGTGTCGGGTGGTACGAGGCTACGCAGGACTCGATACGTCTTGTACACAATTGTGCTAACAAGCACAGAAGTGCGTTTCCCTTCTGCTATGTCGTTAACGTGCAGATAGGCCTCAAGCCTTTCCAAGTAAGCCATAATTGGTTCAGTGCCTGGCTGAAATTCCTGCATTCATTGTCCTGATCATTGCAGTAGCCATTATACTCGTTGCCAGATATAGTATCTTAAAGGTGCACAGCTTCAAACTCGTCACAACTTGAACCAAAACGAAATATCCTATTCAATCACTACATCACTAAAAACTGGCAGGTGAATTATGTACAAGGCATTGGATACAAAAAGGAATATTAAGATCAAAGCTAACAAAATTTAATTACAAAGTCAAACATGATATCATGCCAATAGATCATAACCCATGGAGTAAATTAGTCTTGCACTTAAAATTTTAATAATACTACATTACTACACGAGTCATTATTGTAAGTATCTATATCACTACGCACTTCACTCAAGGCTTTCTTGACTATAACAATTTCATTGTAAGCAATACACATGAAGGGCCGAGAACCAGAGTCATGTAACCCTCATAACCTTACTTTTATGATACAAGCTGTCAAAGTTCATGGTTCGTAATAAAATCATAGGTCATATTTATGATATCCAAATTGATAGAACTTTAACAAAAACTATTGAGCACAAAAAAGAAATAACAACTTATTTTTGAGCTGAGCTGTTTGTCATTTAGTGTACGATTTAACAAGTCTTCAGATTCAGAATCACTTGCTGCATCACCAGATTGAAGTTTCTTATAGAAATCATGATATATTGGTGGGACAAACTGTAGTAAAACAATTAGGTCAATCCACTTTCTTCTTGTTCACCATTCTGCCATTAGGGTAGAGTTGTGGAAAGGGAGTATTGATAAAGCTAACAGGCTGTCCTTTTGTCTTTTTCATGAGATCAACAACTTTCCATGGTTCAATGTCATTATGAGAGTATCGAAAACGAAACGGCATGGGCTCATCTTTCTGAACTTAATTTTTAGCCATTCAACTTTGTTATCACATGTAGTTTTTTTCCGATTCATGATGCACTTCTTGAGTCCATCAAGAGAAACAAAGTCCTTCCCTTCCATTATACACAAAGTGAAAGGATTGTTTTGTCGTGCAGTACGAATCGAGCTATACCAGTGATGTGGTACATATAAATGCTGCTGTTTTCTCCTTGCTGTCGCTATGCTGCCAAAATCTCTATCGTTATGCAAAAATTAGTGTCCTGACACCATAAACGTGTGGTCAGTTTTGGTGAAAGGAAAGTCAGGACTCGATGTGATAAACAGTAGTACACAGAGCATTCCAATATTCCTGTTCTGACCTCCACAATAGTCGCTATACAGAATAAGATTATGTGCTTCTGTGTTCATCTCATTGAGGTGTTTTAACGGGCATGAAGCAACTTCATTAGATCCACGAGACGCTAGAGCCTCATGCCATACATGCATACATGCTGTACTGGTTTTTCCATCATACATCCCCAAATTGTATATCCACAGCTGGCGTTTGTAAAACACAACATTAGTGGTCAGAACAGGAGTTGGTAAAGATTGCTCTAGATCAAACGTTAGCAGTTCGTAGTTTGGATCGCTCACACTAAGTGCAATATCTTCACGGAGCTGTTGATAAAGCTCTCTCTGCTTTTCTTTTGCTTAGTTCCCATTCGGCTTGTAACTGCTTGGGCAGGCTGCAGTGTAATCTATTTTATCCATTTGTTGCTGTATATTATGGTGGAATTCTTTCTTGCTTTTCTTTAATTAATGTGGAGGAAATTTATTTTCTGAAAAAGATCCACAAACAACCCCATGCAGTAAGACCCATAGTAAGTGGTTCCTCGAGACCAACAGAAAGGTTCTCATCCTTAATGGACCATTTCATTCAGCCACTCATACAACACACGCAGAGTTATGTCAAAGATTCCAGCTCAATCATTTCCATCATTGAATCCACCATATTCCCTCCTGACTGCATCCTAGCCACCATAGATGTCACAGCTCTTTATCTTAATATTCCTCACAGTGAAGGAATTGACAGTGTGACTAAGTTCCTGCATGATCCAAACCTGTGTATCCACCATTCCCACCATCGGTCACGCAAGAGATCTTGGGAATCGTACTGAAATACAATTACTTCGAGTTCTCAGGACATATGTTCCAACAAGTCCAAGGCACTGCCATGGGAACAAAGATGGCGCCAGCCTATGCAAACCTTTTCATGGCCACACTGGAAATGAAACTGCTGCAAGAAGAACCTGTGCAGCCACTCCTGTGGAAACGGTTCATAGACGACATACCGGTCATCTGGCCGGGCACAACTAGCCAACTGGATGCCTTTCTCCAGAAAATCAACACTGCCCACACTACCATCAAATTCACCCATGTACACTCGCCTGAAGAAGCCACCTTCCTGGACATCATCCTGTACAAAGGGGAAAGATTCAGGGCAGAAGGCAAACTCGACATCAGAAACATTCACATACTCCTGACCACTGTTTCTGAGACACCTCCTCTTGGTCCTCTCCCACATAGCTACATTTCTCTTTCTGCTCGGTGTTCATCTAAGCTCTAAAAGGCTTTCTGTGCCAGTTTCAGATAAAGGACCAGGAGAACTCATAGCTAATTTAAAAAAAGTCTGTACCAGTGGTCTAGTATTAGCACTCTACAATAGTATCACGTGACTTGAGGGTTACATCACTTTGGCACAAGAAGTTCAGCCACTTCCTATGAGGGGTAATTTCTTTTTGGTAATAACACTGCAACAATTTACACAATCACTACCAAAACAGGGTACTTATTATTATACTGATGTGTACAACAGTAATCAGGTAAAAAAGGGAATTTTTTTTTTGGTGGGTTACATGACTCTGGTTCTGAGCCCTTCACATATCCTTGGATTGTCCTTAAATGGTTAGGCCTTGAATGAAGCCTAACCCAGCCCATGTTACTTCTAAAGACATAAAAAACTGAAACCGAGTAATTTAGATCAATAGTGCTGATGCTTTATTGGAAGACTCAACGCTCCAGCCATGTGCTGTGCTAATCACTTCAAGGGTGCTAACTAATGCTGGCAAGGTATCTCTGAAAACTTCAAAACTCTTTATTCGAGCTACCCACCGTGTTTTACATAAATTCACGAGTTTTGTTTTTCTAGTGGTTCCAACAGGTAATTTTCAATATGTTCTTTTACCTCTTGTTGCCGTCTTGGGGAGTAGTTGAAGAAGAGGCAGATTTCCTCCACAACTCCATACATGTTCCGAATTGCCTGTGTCATAGAATCAGCCTTCTTCCAGAGCGGACACTCTAACCCTCCAGACAGATCCCTGATTATTATGCGACGCCTACCCTTTACAGGAGGTGATTAATGGCTGTAGGTTTTGTGTTTAATTACTTTTCTTGGCTTTAGTGATATTTCCTTCCAGACATATTAATTAAAGACTATTTCTGTACCCTTAAAATATGATCCACTGCAGCTTCGGGGAAATTACCCTCTCCTGAGGCCTTCCTGCCTCAACGAATAACACTGGTCCGAGCAGAGACTACTTCTGGTAATTTCCACCGCGACGCCTAGGAGCTCAGGGTACTGGCTACACCACCAATCACCCCTCCTAGACCTAACTGGACAAGCCGTACCTCCGCCTCTCTCTAGGCCCTTTACGGTCTTGCCTCTTTGGCTCCCTACCCAACACTTGGGTAGATAAGTATTTGATTAAATACAAGTCAATGCCAAAGACACATACAGAGTATAGTCTAACTTCTCTCTCTCTCTCTGACTGTCTCTCTACTCTCCTTATATACATACATTCAGTCACATGGTAATGATAGCCAATAAAATACTATAGTTCATTCTATCTGTAATCTTGGTCTTGGGTGTTCTTGTGGTATTCCTTGTGGCTGTTCCCTTTTAGTCTTGGGTGTATCCAATACTTGTGGTATTCACTGTGGCTGTTCCCTTTTAGTTAATCTTAGTCTTGGGTGTATCCAATGCTTGTGGTAGTAGTGATCCATTAACTGTGGGTTGTGGTTATGGTGGGTTACTGTTTGAAAAGTCAGGGAGTGGTCCTGTTAATTTCCCTGACACCTCCCCCTTCTCTAAACGAGAGCTATGCTCTCTGCTTAGTCCATCAGCATTTGCATTCTTAGATCCAGGTCGAGAGATCTTGTACTTGTATGGATCGTCGTGTAGACACGGCCAGTCCATTGATCTTCGGATGGTTTCCATGGTCCTTTCCTGTCCACAATGTCCAGCCGTTGGGGAACTATGGGCCAGATGGAGTATCTCATTCCGGTTTTGAGTGGGTTCCATAATCAGCTTTCGTCCTTCCTCGGTTAGTGGTTGCCTCAGTAGCAATCCCTTTTCCCCGGTGTACCGGTCATCACCAGAGCTAGCCAGTTGCCTTGCCTTCTCTAGTGTCGAGTCGGCCATCTGCATCGCTCGCAGCTCTCCTGGGTTGACTCGTTCTGGCCACCATGGTGTGGTTCGATCTGCCACTTGGGTATGCTCCGTCTTTTCTTGAGCAAACAAGTCCTCAGCGAAGGAGAAGGGAAAGGGGTTATCACTTTCACACACTTCTGCCTCGGGTGGTTCAGGTTTTCTCAGCACCCCCATTGGTTTTGGCGGCGGTCCCAGCGGAGGTGGTGGTGCTGGCGACCTTTCTGACATCAGCTCCTCCTCTGGTAGCCTGTCAATGGGTGTGGGCAGCTGTAGTTCGTTGTCAGAGGAGTGGGTGTCCTCGGTTTCATCCAGGTCCGGACCCGCGAGCTTTGCCAACTGATTCTTATGCGACGCCTACCCTTTACAGGAGGTGATTAATGGCTGTAGGTTTTGTGTTTAATTACTTTTCTTGGCTTTAGTGATATTTCCTTCCAGACATATTAATTAAAGACTATTTCTGTACCCTTAAAATATGATCCACTGCAGCTGCATGACATGGTTCGGGGTTTTTTTAAATGAATCTTATGGGTGTGAACTCTTCCCACTCTACCATACTGTCAGTAATCTCTGTTAAAAAAAATAACACCACTCGACCTCAGGGACAATTACCAATGCATCGTAACTATGTTTTGAATGGCACTCTTGAGTCATGCAAAAGAGTCTGAGAGGGAAGGGGGGGTCGATGGTATTGAATCAGACCATCAAAAATTGGGTGTCATAATTTTATTGTGTGAATTGATTCATCTAAGATTTCAAGTATTCAGTCAGCTTGTTACATATGTTTTGATATGTTTTGAATAGGAGCTCAAGAGTCGCATTGTAAAAAAAAATCTGTATTAACACAGATGTATGTTAGGAAGGTAATAGGAAATTGTGAAGTTAAACTAATAGACTTCACACAGCAATCAGGAAGTCAAGAGTTTCCTTGACAGTGGAAATCAACACTGTTGGTCAATCTCTTCCAAGTATTGCTTCATCGTTGAGGTCTGCTTTCGCATTTACCACTAAGACCTATAAGACAACTACTGGATGAAGCAGCAAAAGTCGCTATTTTCACATCAAACTTCATTTATTTAGTGAGGAACACAAACAGGTCACTTTATCTATGAATTGTAATAGTTCAACATACATAAATATCAATGTCTTTGCCATGCACATAAAAATTTCTTGTTTTATTTGCTGGAATCTTTCTGCCGTGAGGACATATCATCATCATTTCACAAATTGTTCTATTTTCACAAGGGAACTGGTTTACTCCCTTCTCAAATCTTCGAGGGAAGGACTCGTATCACGTTCATGTTGATGACATCACCAAGAGCATGTGTACACATTGGAGACAATGGTGAGCAAGAAAATATATTTTGTGCTCTCCTCTGGCCAATCTCACGGAAAAAGGAAGTTCATTGCTTTGCTCAAGTCATGGTAGACCAGTTATCGGCAAGTACGCTTCTTCATTTAGTAGCTAGTTTTACAATTATTAGAGGTTCTGTCAATTATCCGATTTTGTCTTGCTATCTCCAACTTGTTGAGATTCATTAAACTACCATTGCTATATAATTTATTGTATCAACCAACACTAACATTTTGGAACAACACTCTTAAGGCCGGTTCATAATATGATGGTAGCTCAGCGTAGCGTAGCATCACATTTTTGGTCAAGCTTTAGCGTTTCGTCAAGCAGCGTCATTGCAGTTCACAATTTGATGCTATTGACGGAGAGTGAACCACCAATTGGACTTTGACCTTGCAGACTACAGTTGCCGGGCTTGTTTGTCGCTAGTAGCCAATTCATTTTTTGCTCGCTATGGTCAGGAGAAATTTTGTACGAGAACAGGAGGTTATAATTCTAGTATTACTGTCGAGAAGGAGGAAAAGTGGGAATAGGAGACTGAGGAGAGTGCATGCACGCACAATATTCGAACAGCGCCTGGAACAAGGAGAATATTATAATTTACTTGAGGTGCGACTGTCTGACCCAAGCAGCCACTTCACGTACCTCAGGATGACAAAATAAAGGTTTGATAGTCTCATGAAAGAGGTATAAGTTGAGTTAAATATTCACCCAGTTATTTGAAACCATCCCTGTAATAATGATAGGTTAGTCCATACTTGACACACCGCCATTATTCAAGTGTTGGAATATCTCCAGCTGAGAGGTTGTCGTTGACCCTTCCAGGGTGGGTTTTTGCCGGGAAAGTGGCACAAACTGGTAAAAACTAGGTTTTTGCCACTTTTTGTCCCTTTTTGCCGGCAAAAACCGTCCAAAACTGGCAAAAACCTACAGATTTTGTGTGAATGCACCTTTGATACCACATCAATAGCTTAGGATAACCTCAGCCTTACAATTGAGCTAACAAAAACACATTTTGAGGAAAAGTTAATTTATTGAACACGAACAAAATTATTTTTACCATAGTAATATATAGCTAATTAAATATATCCACTATTCTGTCTTCACACAAACTAGTACTCCAGTTCTTTAGGTCCTCTCAGCATTCTGTAAACAAACACCAGTTTCTGTGCCTTGGCCAGTCCAAGTCTGTTGCGCAGCTTAGTCATGATGAGGCCAAAGCTGCTAAACACTCGCTCCAGTGCAGCTAATGATGCAGATGCTGTTTGCAGAGTCACCATGAAGTCTACAAAGCCATCAGGGAGGTCTGTAGACTTGGAGCCCACTGCTTTCCACCAGGTGACTGGATTCATCAACCTGGATACTGGATGGAAGTAGGACTCAGGGAATGGTGCTGTTTGTGCCTGGAAAGCGATGGCTGCTGGCAGGTACCTGTCATCTTTGGTCATCAGCCACTCCTTTGCTGTCTCAATCTGCTCCACTGACAGCTGCTCCCCCATGTACTTAGGATGGAACATGTAGGCGGCAAAGTGACATGGCGTGATGGCAAAGTGAAATCTCTTTTGCACTGTAGCTCGGTGGACCTGAAGAGCTGGCTCATTCAGGAAGTTGAGGAAGATCTCACATGCATCAGCAATGGTGGTATTATCATTCTGGCCTTTGTCCAGAGCAACAGCAACTGGCTGTAACATGTTGGCCAAGTCACTGACCTGCCTGTACAAGTTCATGTCATTCACCTTCTGTGCTATGGTAACCTCCATCTCATCTGGGTGATCTTGAATGAACCTGATGTAGTACACCCGGTTGGCGATGAATGAGTCCAGGCAGATAAGCTGACCTTTCCATCTGATGTCATTGGGCAGCTGAGGTCGAGTTGACCCGAACTGATCCTTCAACCAAGCTGATGGCACATGATGGTTTCTAAAGAATTTGTTGACCTCCGTGACATGTTTCATGACAGAAACAGGTGTTAAATCTTGCCCAAGGAGGTTGAGCACATGTGAGAAACATCCATAAGTCACAAGGTTAGTGTCTTCCTTTTCCATTAGTTTCCTCATCTTCTCCATGTTTTTGGCATTGTCTGTCACTATAGTTCTTACTTTACAGCCATATCGTTGTTCTGCAGTTGACTTCGAGTCCAAGAGCATCGTTTTGCAGTTCTCAGCAGGTTTGTGTGTAGTGCCTGTATCCTTGGCATCCACAAAGTAACCTTTGCCTTCTGAAGTCACACATGTAGCAACGACTGGGTCATTGTACTCCAGCCATCCTGCTGCATAGTCACAATCTTGTTGTTGAGTTTAGCTTTCATGTGGGCCTGCATCTTGCCATGAGTCTTATCAAGGAGTTTGTTGCTGAGAGTGTCTCTTGAGGGTGGGCTGTACCCTTGACGTAGACTGCTGACCATGGCTTTGAAGAGCGGGTTCTCTACAACACTGAATGGCAAGTTGCAGCCAAACACAAACTCGGCTATATTTTCATCAAGCTGCTGTTTGGTCGCTGATGGAGTTCTCACGACATGGTAAGTGAGATTTGCTTGCCGCTTCTTCGTTGGTGCTGTTGGTCCAAATGGTGATGCAGGATGCTTCTGTGCCAGTGGTGGAGCTTCATTTTCAGTCTCAACTAGAACGGGAGCAGAGACTGATGCTTGCTGGGGTGCAACATCTCTAGCACACTTTGCATAATGTGTCTTCATTCTCGCTGATTTGTTGCTTTTAACCCCAAGACAGATCTTGCACTGAGCAGTCACCTTGGATCCTTCTTCTATGCGATGGAATTGTTCCCATATAGGTTCCACTGGTCTTCCGCCTCTTAACATGATTATTTAGGAGTATCACTGGTCACTGGTAAGCTTTGGTAGTGAAACTGATTCTAAACAACTGCTGAAGTTGCCCTGTATTTATACCAAACATCAGATTGAGATTCACACCACCTGTCAGGTGGCACCTGACTACTCAACTTTGAAGACCATCCTCAAAGGCTTTGATTTTACACCCTTTCAAACTTTGTATTCATACCTCCTGGCTCTCAACCTTGTTTTTGTTCACACCTCCTGGCTACTCACTTTGAAGTCCATCCTCAAAGGCTTTGATTTTACACCCTTTCAAACTTTGTATTCATGGCTCTCAACCTTGTTTTTGTTCACACCTCCCGGCTACTCACTTGGAAATCCATCCTCAAAGGCTTTGAAAAAGATAAGATTTTCTTGAGTGAAATGCACAACAAATTGTTGGTTTTTGTTGGTTTGAGCCAGTTGGCAAAACCTTTTTTGCCAGTTTTTGCCAGCTGGCAAAGACGGTTTTTACCATGGTTTTTACCGGTTTTAACCACCATGCGGCAAAACCCCTGCGACCCTGGACCCTTCGATATCTTGCCACAGGAAATTCCCAGGTTAAATTTAAAGTTAAAATTTACAAATTACTGTGCAATACTCAAACTTTTAGGTGTCTCTGTCCTTCAATTTCCGAATAGGACAATCAACAGTCAATGCCATCTCGAAGGAAACATGTGAGACTCCGGAATGTTCTGATGCCTCAATACCTGAAAGCGCCTTACTCAGCAGCTGAGTGGAAAGGAGTCATTCAGCTATTTGAAAAAATTTGGAATTTTCCACATTGCAATGGTAACATCCCGCATTTTCCACATTGCATTGGTAACATCCTGCATTTTCCACATTGCATTGGTAACATCCTGCATTGTTTACTATTTTTATAATCTTCATTGCCGAATTTACATAGGTGCTGTTGATGGAAAGCATATAGTGGCGTCCTTGCAATGCTGACTCAATGTACTTTAATTATAAGGGCACTCACTCCATTGCACTGCTTGCATTGTGTGATGCACATTAGCTACAGGTGAATAGCATACAGCATACACTAGACGGAATGCTAGAATGATATATTTTTATAACTGCAGGTTCATTCTAGTTTATATTGGGGAAGTGGGGAGGCGTAGTGATGGGGGTGTGCTTTCAAATGCTTGCTTTGGACAAGCACTTGAAACAAACTCGCTGTCAATCCCTGAACCATGTCCACTTACAGGTATCTAGTTTTAATTCAGTGCATAGGAAGGGTGCATTGGAGTTTTCTTGATTGTTTAGACACTTCTCAGCCGTCCCTACCATACCTAATTGTTGGAGATTAAGCCTTCCCATTGAAGGAAAATCTATTGCGGCCTATCCTGGCCAAACTTTTGGTAGCTTCAATTGGAAACACCGAAACACCATTGTCACGTGAAAATCTAAAACAATCTGATTGGTTGGACGCTGAGCAGTAGCCATTGGAATAGAATCCAAGTCTACTCAATCGTCAGCCTCTGTGGCGTCAAAACGGTAGCGGTAGTTAACGATAGGTTTGACGATGACGATATGCTACGCTGAGCTACGGTCATATTATGAACCAGTGTCATGCCATATTACTCGCACTTCACCTACTGCGCATGCACAAATCTTTGTTTCCTTCCATCCCGCGGGAAGTGCGAGTAATATGGCGGAGACCATGCCATATTACTTGCACTTCATCTAATGCTATTTCCGGAAGACTTTACCTTTGCAACACGATCTTCCACGATCTGTTTTAATCTCTTCAGGAGACATGTCAGTGTATATATTCACATACTGTAACAATCATGTTCTGCGTTAATGGCTGTGGCACCCCAAGCTGTGCGATAGAACATCAGTACAAAGGGCTTCTGCTTTGTTGATGATTGTACACTAGTGTTGATGCTATAAGTGGTAGGGAGCACAAATCTAAGATATCAACAAAATGCAAAGCATGAGAAGGACTAAAGACATGTACATAGTAAGCCTATACACCAACCAAACAGTTACAATTGCTATATTGGAACTCTAGGTCATAGGATGGATTACAAAATCCACCAGTAATAGCAAGCTGCTACAAAAGATACACTGACCACCACTGATGCATAGTAGCTTTAAATCTAGTAACTTACTTGTTCCAGTCAGTTTGGCTGTCATTTGTGTATTTGGACAGTGCCAGCAGCTTGCTGTCGGCGAAACATATTCCTTGATGAGATTAATGTGTCTTTCTCCGAGGATGCTCAGGCATTGACAACTCGTAGGTAGTGCTGTCAATCTTGTCTTCTACCGTATACAGTCCTTCCCACCTGGGATCCATCTTTGGTCCAATTCCAGGCGTCCGTAGCATGACTAACTCTCCCACCTCATACTTCCTTTCTTTTGCCTTTCGGTCGTACAGTTCATTATACTTCACCTTCTTTTTCTCCTCTCTTTCCTGGGAGAGATCTCGGATGTCCTCCAGTTTCTTCTGGATTGTTGTCACGTACGTGACTACCTCTGTTGGGGTTGTTTCCTTGGATGTCCACCTCGTCGTTAGTGACAAGTCTTAAATATTTTTATGCATAATAAATGCTAAATAAGAATCCAATTTAGGATTTCTCAATGTTAGATTTTAGTTAGCAGTGGTGGTAATACAACTCATCTCTTCTCCATAACTACTACGCAGATGGCTTCTTTTTACAGTGAATGTTATTAGTAACATAGCATTATACTTGGTATATATTTTTTGCTCTTTTGCTTTTCCAATTCAGGTAAATGATTTCATCTTTGCTGCCTTTGGTGTGAAGCGAATGATGCGTTCTGCATACCATCCTGAGACAAATGGCCACGATGAGCACACAAGCCAGACACTTAAGATGATGGTGGAGACAAACGATGATTTTGGACCAGGAAAGGAAGGAAAAAGGGCAGATGGCAAACCTGCCATAAACAAAGACCTCAATGCAGAGCAAAAGGGGGTGGTGTTAGAGTTATTGAGAAGATACGAGGAGATCACAAAGGACGAACCAGGACTGACAAAGGAGAGTCCGCTGGTGATACAAGCTGCTTGATGGTGGAGACAAACGATGATTTTGGACCAGGAAAGGAAGGAAAAAGGGCAGATGGCAAACCTGCCATAAACAAAGACCTCAATGCAGAGCAAAGGGGGTGGTGTTAGAGTTATTGAGAAGATACGAGGAGATCACAAAGGACGAACCAGGACTGACAAAGGAGAGTCCGCTGGTGATACATACAAACACACACTAACCCATTCATCGACCACCTTATCGGTTGGATGCCAGAAAGCTCCAAGAAATTAACCAGGCAGTAAAAGAACTGCTGAGCTGGACATCATTCGCCCATCACAAAGGCCTTGGGCATCACCAGCTATTTTGGTCGCGAAAATTGACGGCACCAAAAGATTGTGTGTGGAGTACAGGAGATTAAATGAAGTCACAGTCTCTGATCCATTCCCGCTACCACTCATCAACGATCTACTTGACAAGTTAGGAGCAGCAGAGTACATATCAATTCTTGGATACACACTGGAGAGGATAGATCAGGAGCTCGAGGGGAGGAGTCATCGGGAGGTAGAATGATAGCATCAACCTGAAGCATACATATGATATAATAAAATTTCATTATCTCAAATCAAACATAATTATTGTAATTGAATAAAGCTCTATAATAAATACATATACTGTGTACCTCCATTTTCCTCTTGGTCTTATGTCCATTTTCCTTAATCAATTCGTAATTGATAGCTTGCATGCTGAAATTTGACTCCAAACCGTCTGACTAATTGGAAGCTAAAATGGTTCAGTTAAAGGATTAGTGAGGAAGAAAGTGGTTGAAGAAGAGTAAGAAGGAGAGAGTAAAAATGAAAAAAGTGATAAAAAAACAATGGCAAAATAGAAGATAAAGTAAAAACTTGATTATAAAGAAGATATCATGGGTAGAACAATGTGAGGCAAAGGAGAAATCAAGTGTAAAACTAATATTTTATTACCGTATTATTAACTGAAGACACGACTGATCTTAGTGCAACTTCCATAGGTTTAGTTTGAACTTCCTCAATAGCTGGTAAAACAGACAGAACTTTTGAAGTGATATCTAAATTATCATACTAGGCATGTTCTACAAGAATTTACACTGTCAAAGTTTATTTCTCACCCTGATCATGAACTGCCAAATGCCTGACACGAACATTTGCGGTGTTCAGTACGAGTAACTGGAAATAAAACGATGTACTTAAGTACAACAGTGAAAAGGTCGCCCAAATGAGGGAACAACTTGAAAATATCATTATTCTGACTTGAAATCGCAAGAGCTGTATAGCCGTCTTCAAAAACACAAGAGAATTGACGCGTTCAACTGAGCGTGCGCATATCAACTCCGATGCTAGCCCAGCATTTGGCCACACCCTAATATTTCATCCAGGTGCCTTTAGAATTTCCTTCCTTAAGGGGATCACTCTAAAACAAAGGAAGTAAAATATGGACGGACGGTAATTTTTTAGCAGAAAAATATGAATCAGGTTTTGCAATCGTAGATGTGACGTACATCTATGTTGTGACGCCAGGAAAGGGATGGACCAATTCCCGCGCCCTTTTCCCCTCTCTCCGTGACGCTGCCCGACTACGTCATGAGTCCTTGTCAGCTATGCCTCGACTGTACTTGACCTTTCACACCAAAGGCCAATTTGCATCCGCTGCGCCGACTAACTTGTTCTTGACCCTGACCTTACAGAATCCGACAGGAACCTCTCTTGGCTTTCTCACAGCCTTAATCTTTCTATAGATACACAGGTGAAACAATCATTGATTATATACAACCATTAATTGCACATAAACAATATTCAATATTCAGGTATTAACTAGTCAGTCCAGCTTGTTAAGCTCTGGCTTAGATCTAGTCTTCTCTCTCTCTGCTAACATTGTCTTAAATACTAATCATGTTCTGCACACGGATTTGCACCCGACATTTCTGTTATTTACACACGAAGGCTGTGGTCTTGCACACGGCTGTTGTTGTTATTATGTACTGCAACATGGTCTTGCACATGGCTGTTGTTGTTATTATGTACTGCAACATGGTCTTGCACACGGCTGTGGTTGTGGTTATGTACTGCAACATGGTCTTGTCTCAATCATTAGTGACCAGGTGGTGCCCTTCCTCCTCTAACACTCCCTTCCCGTTGGGGTGAGAACAGTGTTCTCGGGACAGTCCATCCGCGATGGCGTTCAGTCTTCCTGCCTTATGCACAATGGTATAGTGGTATGGTTGCATGGACAGTGCCCATCTCCCAATTCTCCCGTGGCTGTCTTTTAGTTTGGCGAGGTGTGTTAAGGGGTCATGATCCGTTTCTATAGTGAATTCTGTTCCCTCGAGGTAGACTCGGAAGTGTTTAGTCCCTTCGATGATGGCCAATGCTTCTTTCTCTATTGTAGAGAATCTTGTTTCTCGAGGCAACAGTTTTCTTGACCCATAGGCAACAGGGTGTTCTTCTCCTGTCTCATCACGTTGGGCGAGTATGTACGCTATCCCAGAGTCGGAAGCGTCGGTTTGCAATGTGAATGGCTGATCCCACAAGGGTGTGGTTAGTACCGGGTAGTTGGTAAGGGCGTCCTTCAATCTCTGATAGGATTTTTGTGTTTCCTCATTCCAGATGATTCGGTTCCGGTTGATCCTTCTTTAACAGCTCAGTCATAGGAATAGCCATTGTGGAAAAATCAGGTATGAAGCGACGATAGTACCCGACAGCCCAGAAATGAACGAACGTCCTTCTTTGTGGTGGGCTGAATGAACTCTTGTACGGCTCGGACATTTGCCTGCAGGGTGTGTACTTGGCCATTACCTACATAATACTAAGTATTCACATTGATTCACAGCGAACTTGCACTTTGTTTCTTTGATGGTGAGCCCTGCTTTCCTCAGTCTCATTAGTATCTCTTCCAGGTGCTCTAGGTGTTTCTCCCACGTCTCACTGTGGATGATCACGTCGTCTAGATAAGCTGCTGCAAATGCTTGAGACCCTTCCAGCATTTGATTCATCAAGCACTGGAATGTAGATGGGGCATTCACTAGACCAAAAGGCATTGTTACAAATTCGTATTTGCCCCAAGGCGTTACAAAAGCAGTCTTTTCCTGGCTGGCCTTCGAGACAGGCACCTGCCAGTATCCCTTTGTCAGGTCTAACGCTGTAATGTAGTTTGCATGACCAATACTATCAATCATGTCATCTATTCAAGGTATGGGGTAGGGGTCAGCTCGGGTGACGAGGTTGAGCTCCCTGTAATCCACACACAGTCTCTTTCCCCCGTCCTTCTTACAGTACACGCCAAAAAAAACTTTACGTACCGTTTGCGTTGTACGTTTGCGGGACGCTTGAGTCACAGCGTTCCTCTACCGTTCGCCATACGTTCGCCAAGCGTTCGACAAACGTTTCCCATACGTTTGCCAACAATGTAAGTATGTACGAACGGTACGTTAGCCACGAATCGTTAAGCGTTCTAATATTGAATTCACTTGCGCATGCTCTCCCGCGATCGACGAAGGCGCTAATGCTAGTTCACGTGTTTTATCGCTCACTTCAACTCGGCTGTTTATCGCTCACTTCTACTCGACTGTTTATCGCTCACCCAGTACTCCGAGGAAATGCCTTATTCTACATTTAAGAAACAGAGGATTCTCACTCTGGAATCAAGAGGATTCAAGGCTATAGCTATAGTCCGCATTTTGAACGAGGAGGGCATGACAGCAACGAGGCAAGTCGTCTACAGTTTTATTAAGCGGTACCGTGAGACTGGTACAATCGCCAGACAGTCAGGGAGCGGGAGACCTTCGTTGGTGACAGCTGCTGCCAAGAAAGTTGTAGAGGAAAAGATGGAGGAAGATGACGAGACAACTGCATATCAATTACACCTCCTCCTTCACAGCAAAGGATATCCACTATCCCTGCGCACAGTGTTGCGGTGCAGGACATTGCTTGGGTGGACTTTTCGAGGCAGTGCGTACTGCCAACTTATAAGAGATGTCAACAAGGTTTGTTGTGTTGCGTACATAGTTCAAGCTAAGCTAGTGAAAGTTAATGCTAGTGTAGAAGCTTTCTCTTATGCTGAAGCTAGTGGTTAATGATAATCTAGGCCTTGGTTTTGGGGGCAGTTTGGCTAGAGTCAATGACGATCGGGATAAGCCATTTGATTTTAAAAATTGGGCACCTTGTTGTTATGCTTTAGGACTAGGTATGCTTTAGGACTCGGTAAGATATTGATATCGAACACTGGTGAATTTGTACAGTGACTTTTGTAATAAGCATGTGATCAATGGCAGTATTATTTATCCCTACCCTAGGTCAAAAGATTGGAGTGGGCCAGGCAGAACATTGACGAAGCAGCTGATGGGTTTTTTAACGTTATTTGGACAGATGAGTGCACGGTTCAGTTGGAAACGCACAGGCGGTTTTGTTGCCGAAAGGTAGGAAGGGCACCAAAGAACAAGCCAAGGTATGTTACATGCTGTATTATGGGCGTGTAATATTTATGATATACAATCTGTTTATTTGATTATAGGGCGAAACATCCAGTGAAGGTGCATGTGTGGGCAGGAATCAGCATGAAAGGGAGAACAGGAATATGCATATTTGATGGCATCATGCGAGCACCACTTTTTGTGGAAATTCTGAAGAAGACCCTCTTACCCTTTGTGAAGGATATTTGTCCCCGGCATCGCTACATGCAGGACAATGACCCCAAGCATACATCTAGGCTGGCTCAGGAATTCTTGAAAGCAAACAATGTCAATTGGTGGAGGACACCTCCTGAGTCTCCAGATGCCAACCCAATTGAAAACCTGTGGCACGAGTTAAAGGAGTACATCAGGAGGGAAGTAAAGCCCAGGACAAAGGCTGAATTGGTGGATGGAATAAGACGATTTTGGTTAACTGTAGATATTACTAAATGTCAGAAATACATTAGACACCTTAGAAAAGTAATTCCTAAAATAATAGAACTGGAGGGTGCAGCTACAGGGTACTGAATATATAATATGTAATTCTTGTCATTCATGCATTCTAGTTACTCGTGTTGCACATAACATATTCATTTGTTATAATGTACATAAAATCTTGTAAAACATTTTTTTGTCATGTCATTGTCAGTTGGAAATTTTTGGTTGGGAGTGGCTACTAAAGGTTGCCAGATGCTAATTACTTCTGGTTTTACACATGCAAGCCACAAAGGTGTGATGTGGTGAGTAGCTACTAGCCAGATGCTAATTACTTCTGGTTATTTTACACATGCAAGCCACAAAGGTGTGATGTGGTTAGCACTTATAACCGTTTGCCAGCTTTGTTCATAATCGGCAGAAACGATCATAGAATATTTATTAGGTACCGACTGTAGCAAGATTTATTAGGTAGTAAAGTTACACTATATACACAATTTATTTTGGGGGAGGGGGGCGGGGGGAAGAAATGTCAATAATATATTAAATACAAGGGAAGTTTTTATTTACTATATAAACGTAAACGTTTTGAAGCTTGCTGGATGGCTTCCAGACATTTTACCCATACTGGTTCAAATTCTGCCTGGGCCTTCCAAAATTGGGGGTATTGTTCATGAATAGTTTTCTTCAAGAGTTTCAGCTCTTTGATAGGAAGCCCAGGCAGATCTCGGTTCCCCATGGGAGTGCACATTTTCATCACTATCTGTCCAAATATTGCCTCTGGCTAGCTTGCATGCCAAGGCTCCGACTTTGCACAGAGGTAGCAACTTCGGATATCGTGCCAATACTGTTGCAATATCCTCAAGGTCCTCTTCAATCATGTGGGATGGCAGTGCCCGCTTCACGACACCAATTGGCCTGTATGCAGGGCGATCACTGGCAGCAGGAGAAGTGACAGGTGACGGAGGTGGAAGTGAGGTGTGGGTTGGAGGCGGCGGGGAAGGGGAACGAGGTGGAATTGCGGTGTGGGTTGGAGACGGCAGGGAACGAGGAGGAGAAGTCGGGGGAACCAGCCTCTTCAGAATATCCTCCAAAGGTGTTTCTATTTTTTTTATGGATCTCGCCAGTTCTTTCTGGCCTTTCTCCATGATGTCTAGCCTCTCGGATTGCTCTAAGACTGCCATCTCCATGTTCAGAGCTGTGGCATTATGGACATTTGACCAATAATAAATTTACATGATGAACCTTGACCAATAATAAATTTACATGATGAACATTGACCAATAATAAATTTACATGAACATTTGACCATGAACATTTGACCAATAATAAATTTACATGAACATGAACATTTGACCAATAATAAATTTACATGAACATTTGACCAACAATTATAAATTTGGTTGCACTTACCAAACTCTGGAGTAGTAGTTGTTGCCCTGGCATCACCCAATACACTCGCACCAATATCCTCTTGGTGAACGTTCCCTGGCACTTCAATTTCAGCAGAAGCAGAACTAGGCGAGGTCACCAGTATTATGGAACCTATTTGGTGAAATCAAATTATGATGAACACCCTATGAAGTTTAGTTACTTCACCTTCAGCAGGTTTCTGGACTTTCCCTCTTTTGGGAACTTTGTTAACTTTGTTAGACACCTGAATTAGAAGATTTTTATAATTAATTACCACCAAAATAAATGCATACAAAGCTTACAGGAATAGATTCAGAAGAGCGTCGAGTTGGGACTGGAGAACGTGCCCGAGCTGTGCAGGAGGGAAGCATCATATGACCATACTAACAAAAATTCATCATTCCAGATGAAGGCTTGAGCATCTAGTAGAACCATTGAGAGTACATTATAAATTGATTATTGAACTGTAACACACCATCATGTTTCTTTCCTCGAGGTTCTTCACCTTGATTCCCCCTCTTCCGCTTGGAATTCTGAATTTAATTCAACATTTAACTCATATTATAATCTATTGGATTCATTTAGTAGGTTAGTTACTAAATAGTTCCACACTGTGCTGTAATATATATGTGAAGGCCTTAACAGGCTCAGCAATATGAAAAATAAATCATCTAAATAAACAACTTACACCAGACTGTGCCATTGGTTGAGCTACATTTTCCTCGTCTTCAAACACTGGCTCAAACTCCTCAAGCTCCTCCATGGCTGCTTGGGTACCTATATTTCAGCATAATAATCTCATTTAAATTTTAAAAAAACTTTTCAAACTTACCAACAGCTGAAATCCTCCCATTGAAAGTCAGACTCCCAGCTTTGACCTCACAGTCCTCTCCAACCAAGGTGCCCCCTAAAACTTTGCTGCTTGGTACAGCCGAGACAGAATTTTCTTCGGGCCAGAAGACCAAACAATAATCTGTAAAGTATCAAGAGTTCAAAGATAAATTAATTCTGTTCTAAATGCTCTCAAGATGAACACGCTATGGTTAATGTACAGATCTTTACTAGAAGTAGCTAAAATCTTGGTTGGTTACTGGGTCTCTGTGCTAGCTTTTATCCCCTTCGGGCAAGTATACTTACTACGATGAGCCAAGGTAGCAGCTAGAGTTCTTCTGAGAGCCATAGAGCAAACAATCGATATCAACTAGAAGCAGCAGACTGTTCAACCTCGAAGTTAGCAAGTAATCGAACGCGCCCTTTCGTACACGTGGTGAAGGCTACCGGAAATGTGATTGCGCGTTTCGGATAATTAAAGAACGGTTCGTGCGTTGGGTTTTGCTTGAGCGTTGCTTGATCGTTGGTTGAGCGTTCCCTGTGCGTTGCCTGACCGTTGCTTGTGCGTTCCTGATCAAACGTTTCTGCGTTGAACGGAAGCCCAACGCAACGGTACGTAAAGTTTTTTTTGGCGTCTACTGTAGGTACCAAGACAACCGGAGCTGCCCAAGGACTTCTGGAAGGTGTAATGATGCCCAACCCCAGCAACTCCTGTATCTCTTTTCGAAGGAACTCATGGGATGTGTGAGGGAGTCAATAAGGGGGGAGACGGATGAGAGTGGCATTGTCAGTGTCAATATTGTGACTCACCAGATCTGTCTTGCCGGGAGTGTCACTGATGACATCGCAGAATGCCTTCCTCAGTTCCTGGAGCTCCTCCTCTTGTTGTTGGGTGAGTGTACTGTGATTCTGATGCTTTACTTCCTCCCTGGCGTCCTCGTTGGGGTCGTCATCCACAGCTAAGAACACGGCTGGTGTTGGGGAGTACCACTCCTTCATTCCATTGATGTGGAAGGTGCGGTACCTCTTTGGTCCCTGGCCCATATCTACCTCGTAAGTGACGTCTGAAATCTTTTTGGTAATAATTACTGGACCCCTCCATTCACTGTGTAGCTTATCTAGTTTCCTAGGTTGGAATACTAGAGCATAATCACTGTTAGGCTTAGGGCTCTTGAGACGGCAAGAGAACTAGCTAACAACAGTCAAGGTTCTAGACTAAAGTTATAATTCGCAATACATATCAATTACAACACTCAAATCTAGCCAAGTCTGTCAAGTCCTAAAACTCTGCCCTTTAAATAGGCTGGAGCCGGCCTCTTCCAGTCGTGACCAAACAAGGTAATGATACAATCCATAACACCTATATGGACCAATGAGATCACTACAGGCAAGCAGCAATGACAAACATACAACAGTTCAATTATATGCTTCTAACACTAGTTCTTTTGTTCTGGTTGGAGAGGAATGTTAGTTTGTAACATCTCCCCCTCCTTCTTTTGGTTCAGATAGTACGGGAGATGCATCCCAGGCCTGTCGGGAGAGGGCATCCGCGTTTGCATTCGCCGATCCAGGACGATACATTATCTGGAACGTGAATTGACGAAGGGCGTCCATCCATCTTGCTAGGCGACCGCTGTGAGGGTCTTTGTCCGCGAGGAAGGCCAATGCACGATGATCTGTGAAGATGGTAAACTGGTGACCCAATAGATAAGGGAGAAAGTGTTTGCAGGCTGCAACTACAGCAAGTCCTTCCTTTTCTGTGGCGGAGTATCTGGTTTCTCGAAGGAGCATCTTTCTACTAAAATAGGCAACCGGGTGATCCTTGTCGTCGTCATCTAGTTGAGCTAGCACACCAGCAATACCGCGGTCAGAGGCATCGGTTTGGACTATAAATTCTCTGTCATAACGAGGGGGAGACAACACTGACGGTAGACACAGCAATTCTTTGAGATGGGTAAAGGCATGTTCACACTCAGGACTCCATTCTACCACATCAGGGGCAGCTTTCCTGGTGAGGTCTGAGAGAGGGGCAGCGATGCCACTGAAGTGGGGAATGAAGTGGTGGTAGTAACCCATGAGACCAAGAAATGTTCTGACATCTGACTTGGTCGAAGGTCGACGGAAGTTCCGAATTGCTTCTGTTTTAGCCTGTTGAGGTGTGATATGTCCCTCACCCATAATGTCACGGATTTACTCTTCCCTGAGCAATACACTTTGATTCCCTCAGCCAGATCTGTATCTTCCGTGCGACGCCAATCCTAACCTTAGTTCCCCACTAAGATCTTAGACTAGCCAAAATCAATGCTACCCTCTAGCACTGTATACTTCCTTTCTAAAAGGTATAGGTTGGTTTAATTGGACAATAATATAGTAGGCTGTAACTAGCCTCACTACATACAGTATATACTTCAAAGGTATCAACAACACTATGATAGTACAACTTTAACAATAACTCAAGTACTTATATTGTCTATTGTCTACAGTTCTCTCTCTTGTCTTTAGCAGACTGTTCCTTTTATAATAACGAGCTGATCTTCTTTCCTATCTGATTGGACGGCCAATCAGATACTTCTCTCGGTCTTCTGGAAGCTTATTCTCCGTAATCTCTGGAGCCGCGCCCTTAACCTCAGGTGAGTTCCCTTGCCAAGGTAAGTGCTTAATTACTTCCTTCCTTATTGCTTGTCGTCGTGTTCCGGTCGTGGTTGAAGTTATGTCACTAATGGCGTCTTGTATGTCTTCCCCATTCATAACATGTTCTTCATTCACTAGCACATCTGCATCAGCTTGTTGTACATCGGTCTCAAGTAGGTCAGTCAGGGGGCTTATCCCTGACACACAACATGGCCCAAAAATGTGCACGAAGTCACGCCGAGTTGTGACTTGGCAGGCTGGATGCTCAATCCTTCCTGTCTGAGTCGATCGAGCACTAAACGGATATGATGGATGTGGTCTGGCCAAGTTGCACTAAAAATTGCAACATCGTCGATATAGACATTAGTAAAGTCCGAGTGGTCACGAAGCAAGTCATCCATTAACCGTTGAAATGTGGCCGGTGCATTTCGGAGCCCGAATGGCATCACGGTGAAGCGATATTTCCTGAATGGAGTGACTACTGTGGTCTTGTCACAGTCTTCCGGAGCAACAGGGACCTGGTAAAATCCCCGGGCAAGGTCAAAGGTAGTAAAGTATTTGGCTGGGGCCATCTTCTGCAAGGTCTCCTCGATTCGTGGTTGATAATATGGGTCGGGAAGGGTGACTAGATTAAGTCGTCTATAGTCATTAACCAACCGTACTTCGCCTGGTGTCTTCTTGGGAACCGCGAACATAGGGGCCGCCCACGGTGATGAGGACGGTTCAATGAGTCCTGTGCTAAGCAGCTTCTTAACCTCAGCTTTGAATGGCTCTTCCCACACCTTGGGAATGCGGTAAGGTTCAGGCGGATGGGTGTAAGCGCTCTCCACCCCTGACAGACTTATAGCTTGCTGTCAGTACGGAGGTACTGGTATCTGATTATAAAATTGGGGAAGTTCTTTTCCCAGTCTAATTCAATAGTACAACAGCACAATCCAATAACAACAGCTAACTCAGTCTCATAACAATACAAGTAAGTGGGTTCTGACTATACACAGTTTATTGACTCCTTTTATAATAATGCAGGCTGTTCGTTCTGCTACGTCACAGCACTCCTCCAGGATGTCCTTCTTTGGGCATTTTGACTGCTGCTCTTGCGTCACGTCGTTCTTCAGTCGACCAATCATCACCAGGTAAGTTATATGGTAAGTTCTTTACATAACTTCCAGGGGAGTCCTGTAAATAACTAGTTGAGTGTTATGCCGACAATACCTCTTGTGGGTTTTCACTACATCCTCGGGTAACCACATTCTCAGGCTTACTTAGGCTTTGATCTTTAGTCAGGCTGTTCTTTACCTTCTCATGATCAGTCAAGTGGGTGTACCTTGACACCCTCTCTCCGTGAAGCTGCCCGACTACGTCATGAGTCCTTGTCAGCTATGCCTCTACTGTACTTGACCTTTCACACCAAAGGCCAATTTGCATCAGCTGCGCCGACTAACTTGTTCTTGACCCTGACCTTACAGAATCCGACAGGAACCTCGTTAGCCCAACCCTATCACCTCTCTTGGCTTTCTCACAGCCTTAATCTTTCTATAGATACACAGGTGAAACAATCATTGATTATATACAACCATTAATTGCACATAAACAATATTCAATATTCAGGTATTAACTAGTCAGTCCAGCTTGTTAAGCTCTGGCTTAGATCTAGTCTTCTCTCTCTCTGCTAACAATGTCTTAAATACAAATCATGTTCTGCACACGGATTTGCACCCGACATTTCTGTTATTTACACAAGAAGGCTGTGGTCTTGCACACAGCTGTTGTTGTTATTATGTACTGCAACATGGTCTTGTCTCAATCCATTAGTGAACAGGTGGTGCCCTTCCTCCTCTAACAATGAGCCAATGTTCAGGTACTGAATAACTGAAGGAGAGTAACTTGATCAAAGATGTTTCTCTTTTTTTTTACTGAGACCAGGTAATTTTGCAAGATTATAGCCATGTAAAGCCACTTTGTTAACTAAAAGCAGACGGCTCTGGGTCAAGTTATGTGTATGCATGATTTCCTAGGCTTGATTGCCAGAGTTTGCTAGGGTGGTTGTAGTGGACCTGAACTCATAGTAGCTAAACACTAGCAACAAGTGACTAGGTTGTCTAGTGTTGGTAGGAGAGTTAATATTACTGCAGATCCTATACAGGAGTACTTCTTCTTCCATGAAACCCAACAATGAACTGCACATTTGTTTGTTTAGTTTGACTGTTAGTACACTCAAGGAATTTCTAGTTGGTTCATGCTCATGATAAACAGTTATCTACCTCCATAGCTAGATTATGATGAGAAACTGAATAGCTATGACAATGAAATTCAACAACGCGCTTACAATTATTAAATGAGTTGCTCTCTCGACTGTGAAGCCAATTATCTTTCTTCGATCTTCCAATGCACTCTCAATATTTTTTCACTATGCTGTGATTTTATTTTCTTAAAGCAGGGAATTCTTAATTTTTAGAATCAAATATAGAAACCAGAGTTGCCAACCGTCCCGGTATGGCCGGGACAGTCCCGGAATTTTTGGCATTGTCCCGGTGGAGTCCTTGTCCCGGTAATGTCCCGGAATTTACAGCTACGCGCACCTTGCGCTTCCACTCGCCACTGCAGTCCCAAGCATGTTTAGTTTAGTCCTTTAACACTCATAAAGCAACAACTTTTTAGGAGAGAAAAACTTCAGATAAACAATTACGGCTCTAGCGGGTTTGCCAAACAACCTTTGACCTTGTTTCGATTGGAGGTGTGGCACTCACGTGAAACTTCCCAACCAGCTTTTTCATTGCAATCTCAGCTAAATGGCTAGTGTAGAATGGCTAGTGTGGCAAAGATGCAGAAGAGAGAATACCATTTTGACGGATTAAAACACTCTCACCGCCATAAGCGTCTACAGGTAAGCGTCTACAGGTGCGAACTCGACATCGCTCGCGTAAAAATTAATTTTACGCGAACGAGCTACAGATTTTTTCTTTTCTTTTTTTTTTCTTTTTCACATTGCAATAACTAAAGACATATTATACTAGTACTACATCACATTAAAAGTGGGATTGTAAAGTTAATAGTTGATGATGGGGGGGGGGGGGGGGGGGGAAGTTAAATACTGCCATCAACCCACGCAGAACAGAAGATATGAATTGGTCACCATTACGTCCAAAAAATGCAAAAAAAGGGTGCGCCAATACTTTCGAGTCTTGCGTAGAATATTGTAGTAAGATATAGCCTGGTCCGAAAGGTCAACACCTCCCATATATTTGTTGTACTCTACTATAGGAGGAGGAATCTTGACTTCCTTGCGCAATAATTGACCAGCTTTATCTTTCATTTTCCGTATCACTTTCTCATTGCCTGTGGCAGTATGCATAGTTGAAGCCACAGTTACTACTTTAGTGTCTTTCCACATAACATACACTAAGCTTTTGTCCCGAACCCATCGACCTTCTCCCCGTTCAGTACACGATTTTGCTAGTTCAGTCTTCAAAGATTTGAGACATTTAGGAACATTACGACGTTTTATATCAATTGTACAACATGCTTCGAACCCATTTGCTTTGAGGTACTCAAATAAGATAGGGCTAGAATAGAAATTGTCAGTGAAAAGTCGATATCCTTGATTTTCCAATCCTTTTACTAAATCAATTACTACATCATATGCTAAACCATTACTTGATCGTACTTCTCCTTGCTTTCCCCTGTACACTGTAAAGCGATAAGTATAACCAGTTTCAGAGTCACACAAACACCACAGCTTGAAGCCCCACTTGACTGGCTTACTCTTGCTGTACTGGCGCATTGGAAAACGCCCCTTTGATTTCACCATGCGTTCATCGATTGAAATATTTAGATCTGGTTGAAAGTAGCGCTGACTTGAATCGTTCAAGTGTTCCATCATTGGTCGAACTTTACACAACCGGTCACTAAGATCTTCTGTGTCAATATCACTCACATGTAACAATCCCCAGAGACTAAAAAACTTATTTCTGCTGATAATACTTCGCCCTGCAAAACTTCTACCATAAAGGAGAAATTAATCTCCTGTAGTCGTCCAATAATCAGTGTAGTATGCCAATTTTTCCAAACCGAAATAAATTAATAAGCCAACCAAATTCAATAACATAACTGCTGTCATTCCTCATTCCAGGGTATCGAGAATAATTATATGGTGATCTGTCTTTATTCTTTTCATCATACTTATCAGAATTCTTGCATATTAGTTTTATTATATCTTCAGTAAAAAAAAGCTTGAAGAAATCAAGAGGTGTGAAAGATTCATCATAACTGGCAACATATGAACCTGGTTCACGCACTGGGTTGAATGGGTGTACAGTCAATGCTGAAGTATCAGGATTCTCAAGAGTATTGACATGTGATTGGGAGATACTCTGTCTGCATGTAATACCCGAACTTCCTCCACTGTTATATTGACCTCTAGGACGGGTATTTCCTCGTATTCTACCCCTACTTCTCCGTAGACCACGTCGTCCGCGAGAACGGTGTCCTTGAACACCTCTTCCAGCTCTGCTTCTAAGAGGCTGTTCTTCCTCAGAGGATGGTGAAACTGAGGGTACTGGAGTTGCTTCCAGAGGAAATTCAACAGCAGTGGCATTGGATCTATATAACAATTAAATTATGGTAAATATATAGCTAAACTCTAGCTATCCAAGTAGAGAGCTGTAACTATAGCTATCTGGACTTACCCAGTAAATGTATCTCCATCAAAACCATCTTCAGGATCAGAAAGGTCACATACTGAGTCCTCACTGCTGCTGCTATCCAAAAGTCTCAAAACCTCTTCCAAACCCAAGGTAGCAGCTGTTACTGACTGAGTAGTTGGTATTGAGCCAGTTGCCATCTTGTTAGGATAGCTAAGTAAGTTCTGAACAAAGCACAAAAAAAATGTATTGGATACCCCTTACCAAGTATTTCAAATGAAAGGTAATTTCCCCCTGTATTTGAATATATGCATCCTGTTAACACAGGATGCAGAGTTTATTTATTATAATTAAATTGGTAAGTGCGCCCGTATGGGCTCAAAAATCAATGGGCGGGGGGGGGCTTAAAGGGTTAACCCTTTGTCTTACTTCTCTTAGGGTAGGGTCCTGGAGCTGCTCCTTTCGGAGCTCCTCAGGTGAGGTGGCATCCATGTCTCCTGGTTCTTTCTGAGCGATGTCAACTGCATCCTCTATGGCTAGTTCGTCTTCTTCAGGTGAGATGGCATCCATGTCTCCTGGTTCTTCCTCCTCGGCTTCCGCTTCACTCTCACTGGGCACTAACGAGTGGATGACGGGCTCGTCTCGCTGTTGCTGCAGCGTCTCGACTTGTCTCTGCGTCTGATCCTTCTCCTGAGCCCTTGTTGTCACCAGCCCCAGCTCGGTGACAGCGGAAGTGGGTGTAACTGTCTTCTTCCTGTCTTCTTCCTCCAAGGCTTCCTGAGGTGTTTCTTAAAAGTGGATACATCATGCCCCATTAGCATATCACATGTTAGGTGGGGGGACACCCCTACTACCATTACACTCTGGACTCCCTCTAATTGTATTAGCACTTTTGCAGCAGGGAGCTGGGCATTCCCGGAGCTTGCCGTCTTGTACCCAATTTTCCATGGTAGATATTCTTCTTTCTTCACACATTTGGGATGTACGATGCTTTTCGTGCAACCCGTGTCTAGCAATGCACATATCTGTTTGCCATTGATGGCGACCTTTCTTGACCAGGCTGGTAAGTTATTACGCTGGCTTAGGGCACAATTTGCCTCTTCTAGCTTTACCCGGCAGTCTCTCTTAAAATGTCCCGTCTTCCCACATCGGAAACATTCCAAACTCTTGGGGTCCCTTCTTGGAGGGATTTGCTCACTACCCCGGCTACCTTGGCTACCTTGGTCCCTGCTTGGTTCCACCCTTCTGTAGCCTGTGGGACGTCCACTCTCTCTGAACTCCCGATTGAACCCTCTGGGAGGCATCGCTCCTCTCCCTCTTGGTTCAGGTCTGGGGGCCATCTCTCGGTCTCTGTCCCGTGATATGCCCAAATTCCTCACCACAGCTTCCTTAAGCTCATCATAGCTTCCTGGCTCAAGCTGTCTCATTCTGCTCTCCAGCCACCTCGGCAACTTCTGCAATGTTAATTCATACAGTACCAAATCATGTACCGTCTTACCTCCTGACTCTATCCAGCGTGCAAACGTCTGTCTTCGGTCCCTGAACCAAGCCTCAGGCTTAGCAGTGTCAAAGGTGCTGTCAAATATCTTTTTCCTGTAAGATTCTGTGGTGACCTGGTATGTTGACTTTAAGACCAAACACACAGTGTCATAGTCCTCCTGCTCCTCTGGTGACAATGAGGCAACAGCTAACATACCCTGTCCTGCCAACGCACTTCTCAAATACACTCCACATGTGGGTAGGCCATGCATTTGCTCGTGCCACTACCTTGAATAGGTCTAGGTAAGCCCCCATATCGTCAGTACCTTCCACAAATTTCTGTAGTTTCAACCTGGGCGTTGAAGGTTGTCGTGGAAATGCACCAGGCCTTCTGGCTATGCAGAACTATTTAATCTGCACACCTCGATACCTGTCTTTCCAGATGTCGTAAGGGATGCTCGGTCTCCACTTGACGTCCTGCAACCCAAACCAAACTCAGCCACCCTACCCACTTGGTAGATGCTGGATTCCTCAAGGTAAGAATTTAGTTACCTTACAAATAAGAACTAACAATAGTTAAATATTATTAGTAATGAGATAATGCAAGAGAATAGTAATACACAACAGTATTACAAACTAGTATATATAGTTTACAAGTGAAGTTCTCGGTGCTGTTGGCTGTATCTTAAGCTCGCTTTCAGTCTACATTGCAGTCTCTAAATAACCTAGCTAACATCAATCCTTTTTATAGGCTAGCTAAAACACAATGTCACAAAATACTCTATCACATAATATGTCTATATAAGGGCCTATTCTAGTGCTGTTCTGACGTAACATCAGTGATGAGCAATTGGGTGCTCAATCAGACTCAGTGGCGCTGTGCTCTTTGTGGTGTCCACAACATCTGGTGTGTGTGTGGAGAGCGTGTGATGGTTTTCTTGTTGTGGTCGCTCTCTTTCTCGGTTGTTCAGGGATGGAGCCGTGATGTCTGGTGGTCGGTTGGCGACATCAGTCAGGATGTCCGGTTTTCCTGAAACTCCCCCTTCCTCGGCTGGCAACCCGTCGCGGCTCAGTCCGTTGGCGTTGCCATTCTTGGTCCCGGCTCGGTGTCGTACGATGAAGTCGTAGTCCTGTAGTGCTAGTGACCATCTTGTCAAACGTCCGTGGGAATCTTTGATGTTCTGTAGGTGTGCGAGGGGGTTGTGGTCTGTCTGTACTTCAAACTTCCGGCCTTCCAAATATACTCTGTAATGACGTATTCCGTCTACTATGGCCAACGCCTCCCTTTCGATGGTAGAATACCTCTGCTCTCGTGGTAGCAGTTTTCGTGATCCGTACCCCACCGGATGTTCCTCTCCCCGTTCATCGATTTGACTCAGTACGTACCCCAGACCCACATCTGAGGCATCTGTCTGCAGAATGAAATTGCTTTCCCAATTTGGGCACATTAATACAGGGTGGTTAGTGAAATGGGTTTTCAATGAATTGAAAGCTTCTTCACACTTATTATTCCACACTATGGCATTACTTAAGTTCTTCTTGGTTAAGTTGGTAAGGGGGACAGCAATTTCTGAGAAATTAGGGATAAACCGGCGGTAATACCCCGCTAACCCCAGAAATGCTCGCACTTGTTTCTTGCTCTTGGGCTGAGTATACTTGGCTAAGGCTTCAACCTTACAAGCCACAGGCTTGACTCTTCCTCCTCCTACCTCATGCCCCAAGTATTCACAATGGCTCTTGCCGTACTGGCATTTCTCTAACCTAATATGCAATCCCGCGCCCCGCAGACGTGTCAGTACCGTACGTAGGTGCTTGACGTGATCGCTCCAGCTTGGACTAAAGATGACTATGTCGTCAAGGTAGGCGGCTGTGAACTCCGCCAACCCTGACAACACGTTGTCCATTAGACGCTGGAAAGTTTAGGGGTCTACCACAAGGCCAAAAGGCATGTTGGTAAACTCATACTTGCCGTAGGGAGTGACAAATGATGTCTTCTCCCTGCTACTTCTTCCTACCGGCATTTGGTAGTGACCTTTGGTTAGGTCTATGGTGGTAAGGTACTTGGAATTTCCCAAATTGTCGATAAGCTCTTCTATGTTGGGTAGAGGATAAAAATCCTTGATGGTTATTTCATTTAGTCTTCGATAATCTACGCACATGCGCCTTGTCCCGTCCTTCTTAGGTACTAGGACTATTGGGGCCGCCCAAGGGCTTTTGCTAGGTACTACAATTCCCTGTTCTAGTAACGTGCGTATTTCCGTTTCCAGGTAACTGCTTGGAGGCCTGAGCTAGTCGATAAGCTGGTAGGCGAATCGGTAAAGCGTCTCCAGTGAGGATCTCGTGCTCTACTAGCTGGGTTCTACCTGGTACGTCGCGGATTATGTCAGCAAACTCCATCTTAATCTCCTCTATCTGAGACAGTTGGTCTTCAGATAGACTAACTCTTGGCTCCTGCTTCAGGGCATGCGGTTCATCTGAGTTCACTTCTCCAAGAAAAAACGCTGCCGCAGGAGCATGCCACTCCTTCAATGCATTCACGTGGAAAACCTTGAGGGGTTTCCCTACCTTACCCACATCAAGTTGATAGGTTACATCAGATACTCTCTGTACAATCTCAAATGGTCCCTGCCACTCGTTGAGGAGTTTGTTCTGTTTCCTTGGGCGGAAGGCCAGAACAAAGTCCCCCACTTCAAAAGAACGCGCCACCGCTTTCTTGTCGTATTGCGTCTTATACTTGTCCTTATTTTCGCGCTCATTCTCTTTCGCCAAACTTCCCAATAATTCCAGGTTAGCTTTCAGGGTCTGTACAAATTCAGGTAAGTCTACCTGACTCTCTGTTTCTTTTCTTTGCCAGAATCGCACCAGCTGGTCGATTGGAATCTTCATTGGTCGTCCATATAAAAGTTCATAAGGGGAAAAGCCTGTTGTCTTGTGGGGGTTCCCCGATAAGCCCACAAAATGAAGGGGAGACATTTGTCCCATTCAATTGAGGTGTTCTGAGTTATTTTCCTGAGCAAACGCTTCATGGTGGAATTGAAGAGCTCCACCATTCCATCTGTTTGTGGATGATATGGTGAAGTATTTATCTGCCGTATCCCCGTAAGTTCACAAACCCTTGTCATCACTTTCCCCACAAAATTAGTTCCATTGTCTGTCAACAGCTCTTCGGGCAATCCTACCCGGGATATCACTTCTACTAGGCACTCAGCAATTGTCTCCGCGGTGGCATTCCTCAAGGGAAAAGCTTCCGGCCACCGCGTACAATAATCCATCAGGACCAATATGTATTTATTCCCCCCCTTTGATCTTGCTAGGGGGCCAAAGATATCCATGGCCACACGGGAAAAGGGCTATCCTATAATAGGCAAAGGTTGTAGAGGGTTTCGCGCTGCACTGGCAGGGCTAGCCTTCTGACAGACCGGGCAGGTCTGACACAGGATGTGAACATCTCTGGCCAGCCCTGGCCAGTCCATCCGTGTCCTAATGATGCTCATAGTTCTTTCTTTTCCAAAGTGGCCCGCCACTATGGACGTGTGGGCCAGTCTGAGGACTTTGTCCCTAGCTATCTGGGGGACTACAATCAGGTTCTTCCCTCCCTCCTTGTAGGGTTCTCTCATAATCAGGTTCTCTTCAACAAAATATTTACCCTTGCCCACATCTATTCCCTCCCTGATCTTACGTAGGGTTGGGTTGCGCTGCTGCTCTGCTTGGAGCTCTTTGGGCGAGATGTGGCTAAGTCCAGTTGACTTCTCTGTAACTTGGTTACATGGGGCGGGTGTTTCACTTCCTTCCTGCTCAGCTTCCGCTTCGCTGGCATCTTCATCTTCGTTGGGGGTCAGTGGGTGCACTTCAGGCTCATCCTGTACTTGTTGCAGGGCTTCCTCTTCCTGTTGCTGAGCCTGGGCCTTCTCCTGGGCTCTGGTGGTCACTAATCCCTGTTCAGTGGTGGTGGTGGGTGGAGCTGTTTCTTCTTTCTTGGGCGTGTCCAGGGCCTCTCTCAGGTAGTGTCTGAAAGAAGGAATATCATGGCCCATGAGCATACCACAAGAAAGATGTTTGCTTACACCCACTATCATGTTTGTTTCTTTCCCTCCCAATTGAATGCTGACCTTTGCAGCAGGGAACTGGGCTTCTGTGGAGCTAGCTGTCCTGTAACTGATGGTCCAGGGACGGTAATCTTCCTTATGCACATACCTGTGGTGCTCCACACTCTTTGTGCAACCTGTATATAATAAGGCCTGTACTGGTGTACCATTAATCTGTACTTCCTTGCTCCACTCTGGTAAATTGTCTCTCTGGCTTAGAGCACTGTTACTTTTCTCCAACTTCACTCGGCAGTCTTTCATAAAGTGCCCCTTCTTCCCACACCGAAAACACTCAAGGGTTCCTCCTTCTCTCCTTTGGTAATTATTCTCATTACTCATACCTGTTCCTCGGTGTGTGGGGTGGAAGTTGTTGTAATTGGTGGGACGCGCATTCTCTCGTGGCTCCCTAAATTGTGTGGGGTGGTTAGTCTCCCTGGAAGGCATTGGTCCTCTTCCTCTCTGTTCTGGATATCTGGGGTGGTTATTCTCCCTGGAAGGCATGGTCCCTCTTCCTCTCTGTGTGTGGTGGTTAGTCTCCCTGTCCCTGTCACGCGGGATGTTGAGGTGTCGAATGGCTGCTGCTGTCAGCTCCTCGTAGCTCTCTGGGTTCTACTGACGCATCCTTGTCTCCAGCCATCTGGGTAGCTTCTGCATGGTAAGTTCGAATAACATTAGTTCAAAAACACTCTTACCCTCTGCCTCAATCCACCTCCCAAACAATTGACGTCTGTCCCTGAACCAAACTTCAGGGGCGGTAGTGTCAAATGGTAGATCAAAGAATTTCCTCCTGTATGACTCCGAGGTGACAGAAAGTGTTGAGCGATGTTTTTCTAGTGAGGAGGAATACGACGTGAAAATCCCCTTCGGATCAATTCACATATACGGCCAGTAGCCGCGTGAAATTCGTGTGCGTGTAATTAACTTTTTTTTCCACCTTAGCATTTATTATACTAGTACTACATCACATTCAAAGTGAGATTGTAAAGTTAATAGTTGATGATGGGGGGGGGGAGGGAAGTTAAATACTGCCATCAACCCATGCAGAACATGGTGGTAGCCTGCGTGACCACATGGCAGCATTTCCCTTCCACAGACATAGAGCCAGACGCTGGTAGAGGTGGCGGGTTGTTTCTGCCGGAGCTGATCTTGAGCGCTGTCCCAACTGATGGCCGATTCTGGAGATGGTAATGATGGCTTCTTCGCTCCAGCCACCTAGCGATTCCACCACGAGGGGGATAAACTCGACTCCCACGGAACGACAAGCATCACTGTGGGCGGCCAGCTTCCTCTCCTCACCTACTCACAGTGCATGGCCCTTGGTGGTGGTGGTTCCGGCAAGTGTGAGAGGTTGCAGTTGATAATAATGTCATATCCAAAGCTGCAGGACGCCCCCTAGACCAATTTGGGAGATAGATGTCGGCTGCGCGAACCAGGAATGAGAGATGGAACCTCCCTCCTAAGTGCCAGAGCTGTAGACTGAGCAGCATTGAAGAGGGCATCTCTGAGGGCATCATGCCTATGTATCCGGTCACCATTCCTACCGCATCCTATCTGATGATCACCAAAAGCATCTGCATCAATAGAGCGGTCACAAATCTGGCAGGTAGCATCACCAGAAAACATCCTGAGGCCCAGCCAGTAGTTGAGGCAAAGACGAAACTCCAGGTCATGAGGGTGGAGACCTAGGGCTGGGGAAGGGACGACATTTAGCCAGTCCCCTGCATGTGGAAGTGAGGAGCAGAGAGCAAGGGCATGTGATCTGTTGTCTGGATCCGAATCTAGGAGCAAGTTATATGATATTTTATCTATTCTCCTGGAAAGGGGACGCTGTCGGAGGGGGATGTCGATGTCCTCCAAAGAGCGCCACTGAGGCATCTTAGCCGCAGTTGCTAAGGCATCTACAGCTCCAGGCAGATGGACGGAAAAAGCTGGTTGGTAACCCAAGATCCTGGCAACCAGGTGGCGAGACGTCTCAAGAGAGCTGAGGTAGGCAGCTGGTGCATGGAGACTCGCCAGCCGGAGGTTGAGACCGCTTGGAAGGGATGCCTTTTGCCAGGAACAGTCAGATAGAGACCCTCCTGCAATGTCTGATAGCGTATCCCTCATTAGAAGATCGAAAGCCTTGGTGGCCTGAAGAGTGAAAGCAGGAGGATAGCATCTCAGGGGGGAAATATACTTAGGGAGAGCTAGGCAAGAACGAAGGATGGTTATTTCAAACTGTGAGTCTTGCAAGTCTTGCAAACGGGCCACAGAGGCCCGTATTTTTTCCACTCTCTTAATTATAGTGGATTCACAGAAAGTCGCAGAACCAATGGGGCATCCAAGCAGGCAAAAGCCGCTCCTTGAAACCGGAATTTCCTGTGGTAGTTGGTTAAGGGATGAGTCACCATATTCTGGGATGAAAAGTAGGGAGTTTGAACGATTGAGATTGAGACCTCGGGGAGGGCCATCTTCCTCTACAATCTTCAAGGCCAAGGCCAAATCCTCAGGAGAACCACACAAAGTCCCATCATCCAGGTACCGGGCATTGATGAGCAGGCCAGGTACCTCCCTCTTGATTCTTTCAACAATCGGGTGAAGAGTGAGAGAGAAGCACAGAGGGCCCAGTGGATCGCCTTGCTGAACACCACAACAACTGAGCATAGTGTGCTCACCGAAGTGGAGCAAAGGTTGTGAGCCATAACTACTCTCCACCCAATTGGACAGGTCAGGGATGTATTTTTTTACCTCCTGAAACATGCATTCACGATCTATGCTATTAAAAGCATTAGCGAAATCAAGGAGCAGAGTCCAACGTGAGTCAGGACTGAGATCTGGGTTCTCCAACATGCTGGAAACTGAGTGAACAATTGCCTCACACCTCACCTTGACCCCCACTCCAACCTGCAAGGATGTAAGGACACTGAAGGCCTCAGACTGAACCGAGCGGGAGAGACACTTGGAGGTGAGTCGACGAAGGACCTCACCCACCGCAATCGGACGGTGTCCTCCCCCTTTCTTCTGGCAAGCAAGCAGGGTAGCGCCGCAGAGATGAGTGGCAACTTCAGGAGGGGCACGACCAGCACAGAGGAGGTTGACAGTAGCGGTGATAACTTTCAGGACACGATTGCCGATGTCGGGAGATGGACAGAATGCTGCCTCCCTAAAATGGTTAGCACGGAACAAAGAGGGACCCGGGGAGTAATCACTGGGGAAAGATCGCAGCGCCTTAGCAACCACAGACTCAGACACTCTGATAGACGATGGAACTGGTGATGGAGGAATGAGGCAGGGTGGAGATGGAGGGTGTTTCGATAGTAACTCGTCCAGGATTTCAAGTGAAGCTGGAGCTAGGCCATCCGAAGTCAGAGCCTGGATACCTTTCCTGTAATGGCCATCCTGGGTTGCCCGACTGGCATGTCTTGCATTGGAGGCACGTAGAGTATCCGAATGTGGGGGCTTCTTACACTTCCTCTTGCCCGTGGATATCTTATCCTTGGCAGCTAGCATATCAGCCCAAAGGCCAGCAATATCACCTGATTTCCATTTTCTAATACGAAGTTTCACAACCTTCACCAATTCACGCCATGGTAGTCTGGCCCCATTCACAGGGTTGAACAGGACACAACGAGGCAAAATAAAATACTTGACCCAGCTGTCCACATTGGAGGGATCTTCACTAATAGAAGTGAAAACATCGCAAACCAAACTTGCCCAAGAGTCTTGGGCACCCTTGGGAATATGATGAAGAGTTGTAGAGCGAGCTGCAAAGATAGAGTTCCATTCGGGGAGTTGGGACTGTTCTGATGGGATGGACAGAGTGGGTGTGGAGGCAGGTGGGAGGGGAGGGATGGGCACAGAGGCAGTTGAAGCCAAGGATGAAGGTAGAGCAGACATAGAAGCATGGGAGGGAGTAGTGATGGACCCTAGAGGAACAGCAGGGGTAGCATCTATGGCAACGCTTGATTGGACCTGAGCCTGTGGCTGGATGTTGGGACAGGTCAAAGGTGCTGTCCTTTTAGAGTTGGTGGACGGATGGTTAGCTTTAGGAGGGATATTCGAGCAGTGACTGGGGAGGCAATTATGACAATAATTTCCAGCCTTAACACAAGCACAGTTCCTGCAGCGCCTGGTTTTGTCACACTTGCAACATGCCATCCCCTCAATGCTAAAGTGGCTAGCCCTTAGTCGTTTCTAAAAACTTAAAATAAATAATTAACTAAAAGCATAGCATAAACTGGTGTTAATGGACCATCATCCTTTGAAGACATTAATGAGAGTATTACTGAATATAGACTCTGGACTATCATCCTTTGAAGACATTAATGAGAGTATTGCTGAATATACACTCAGCATTAGTCCTCAATTCTATATTCTGTAGCAAATAAGTATGCTGGTAGGTGTAATGATGTTAGTATAGTCTTGACACACCATTTTTGTCTAAAGGTGTACTGCCAGGGTTGCCATGAGGGAGGTCAGAAGAGAAGACGTTTCTGACGGCTATTACTGGAGATGCCCGGCATATTCGACCAGGACCAGTATACGAGCAGGAAGGGTTTTTTCGAAATCAAAGTTAGCAATTATATAGCCACTGTCAATGCCCTTGCCATAAGCTGTGTTTCTTGGTTCTACATAGATTAAAGCTCAGGCAATGGGTCCTGCTAATGTATCTTTGTTCTCGGGAGTATCCTGTATGCGAGGCAAGCCGAGATGCTGGCTTCAGTCCACAAAGAGGGGTGGATATCTACCAGTGGCTGAGGGAAGTCTGTTCGACTAAGCTATTGCAAGCGCCAATTGTGCTTGGAGGGGTGGTGCAAATCGATGAATCGCTCTTCCGACACAAACCAAAGGTTTATCCTACCTGGATGAATTTATGTGGAGGGAGAGAAATGGAACAACTGTAGCTTTAACTTATAATAACATATTAACAGAAATTAAAACCCAATACCGTGTTTGATTGTATTATTATTTATTTGATATTTTTATATATTTGGATGATATTTCATGAAATTTGCATTGTTTATTTGGATGATATTTCAGACACAATTAAAAAGACTACCCCCTCCAAATTAGCATCACTCGAGCGTATGCAAAGGCTGCGATGCGATTCAATTCTTGCATCATGAAATGAACCTGAAATGAACCCCCACCCAAAACGCGCATGGGTAAAATTTAAAAAAAACGCACGATGGCTGTAGTCACTTGATCCGATATCACAACACGCTTGAGTGTGAGTTGTACAGAAAGTGCCATGCCCCACTTATTATGAATCTCAAAACTCCATTGCAGTGTCGTCCACCAAAAAATGGTCTGTCTTTAAGTCAGCTGGTTGTACTCCTCTGCCAAAGCGATTGAATATGGATAATTCAGGGCCAGCACTGACCCTACAACTACTTCTGTTTTGGGCGAGATATCTAATACTCTTGGAGTAGTACTTAAGAGGCTGGATGCTGTGGAACGCTAATTGGAGAGAACGTCCTCCGGATCATCTTCTGAAGTTAAGAAAAGTGTGCCATTAATAGTGAGAGTAAGTTTCATTTAGTTTTGGGTTTTGGACCTTAATGTGGAGAATCACCTGTTGATCATGGATTTTCCATTATCATTAATAGCAACTGTCAGTTGTCTTGAAAAGCTGGATTTAGGAATTATTTAAATTATGCTCTCTTCTTCCAATAAATGTACCTACTATTAGCAACCATGTTTGTTTTTTTAATAGAAAGAGACAAGGATGACATATAAGTCTCTTCTTGATCATGGGGACAATTTTGCAGGGTTTGATACATCTCCAATGTAAGTATGTGCCTGGTATGATAATCTATATGCTAATCTAACTCTAAAAGACCTTAGGCATAGCAATTTGTATTTTTCTTGTTCTTTGTGTACAGAACCACTTTCAAAGATCGAGATAATCAAGCTATTGTTACCTTGTTGATTAAGGAAGTGTTAGGGTGCAATCTCACCTTTTCAGCTGTTGATATACGTGGGTAAGTAAACTCGACCCTATTGATAGCACTAAAACTCACTCCTGGTTGCTGAATTGAACGAATTTTTTTATACCTTATATCACTGGATCCTCTGGTGAACGATAATGATTCGCTCTAGATCTGGTTGGTATATCGTTTACTATTGGCCATGGGTTACTTATCATAGTACAAGAATTACTACCACTCCTCAAAACATTGATAAACCTGACCCTAGTTGGACGCTGCGAAGAGCCCATATATATGTAGAGGTTTTAATAAAGACCTATATGAATGCTCTACAGGTGATCCATTGTGTAAAGCTGTAGAGACTTAATCTTGGAAAAAGAAATGTAAACTTCGTTTGTTGTTTTTTAACCTATCATTTATAGCTACATCCAATGGTTGCACCTAATACCAGTTCACTTTAACTAACAGACGCTAATTTTCTGAGGTATCTACACAAAATGTACTTAGTCAAATGTCAATGGTGGCCATAATGAATTATGGTTCTGTCAAAGGTTTACTCTAAATTTGAAGTATAGATTATTTTTTTAAGTGTTTACTTGTTTATAATTTTAGACTTGCAGCTGCTGCCTATACTTATCACAAGAGTTTATGTCAAGAACAATCTCTAAAGATAAAGGGAACACATGAACAGAGGAAGAAGCATAGACGTCGTCGAGAGAGGGTTGTTAGGGTGAGTGACACGTGTGTTGTATGTTAACAGTCTTACTTTGTGCTGTACCTTCTATGCCTGTCACTGTACATATATATGTTTGTCACTTATCTGTTTGTGTCACTATTATATGTGACTGTGTGTGTGGGGAAGGGGGGGGAGGGGCTAGGGTTGAGTGTGGGGCTAGGGCGTGGTCCCTTTGTGTCTGTGAACAGCACTGTGTGTGCGTGTGTGCCTTTGTGTGTTTGTGTGTGTGTGTGTGTGTGCCTTTGTGTCTGTGAACATTTGTGTGTGTGTGTCTGTGAACATCTGTGTGTGTGTGTGTGAGCCTTTGTGTCTGTGAACATCACTGTGTGTGTGATTGAGCCTTTGTGTCTGTGAACATCACTGTGTGTGTGAGCCTTTGTGTCTGTGAACATCTGTGTGTGTCTGTGAACATCACTGTGTGTGTGTGTGAGCCTTTATGTCGGTGGACATCTGTGTGTGTGTCTGTGAACATCTGAGTGTGTGTGTGTGCCTTTGTGTCTGTGAACATCTGTGTGTGTGTCTGTTAACATCACTGTGTGTGTGTGAGCCTTTGTGTGTGTGCCTTTGTGTCTGTGAGCATCTGTGTGTGTGTGTGCCTTTGTGTCTGTGAACATCTGTGTGTGTGTGCCTTTGTGTCTGTGAACATCTGTGTGTGTGTGTGTGTGCCTTTGTGTCTGTGAACATCTGTGTGTGTGTGTGTACCTTTGTGTCTGTGAACATCTGTGTGTGTGTGTGTGCCTTTGTGTCTGTGAACATCACTGTGTGTGTGATTGAGCCTTTGTGTCTGTGAACATCACTGTGTGTGTGATTGAGCCTTTGTGTCTGTGAACATCACTGTGTGTGTGTGAGCCTTTGTGTCTGTGAACATCTGTGTGTGTCTGTGAACATCACTGTGTGTGTGTGTGAGCCTTTGTGTCGGTGAACATCTGTGTGTGTGTCTGTGAACATCTGAGTGTGTGTGTGTGCCTTTGTGTCTGTGAACATCTGTGTGTGTGTCTGTTAACATCACTGTGTGTGTGTGAGCCTTTGTGTGTGTGCCTTTGTGTCTGTGAGCATCTGTGTGTGTGTGTGCCTTTGTGTCTGTGAACATCTGTGTGTGTGTGCCTTTGTGTCTGTGAACATCTGTGTGTGTGTGTGTGTGCCTTTGTGTCTGTGAACATCTGTGTGTGTGTGTGTGCCTTTGTGTCTGTGAACATCTGTGTGTGTGTGTGTGCCTTTGTGTCTGTGAACATCTGTGTGTGTGTATGCCTTTGTGTCTGTGAACATCACTGTGCGTGTGTATGTTGCACATGTGAACAACTCTCTCTCTCTGCGTGCATGCATAAGTGCCTCAGAGTTTGTGAACATATCTCTCTGTGTGTATGTGTGTGTGCGTGCATGAGCATGGTGTCTGTGAAATTCTCTTTCACCCTCCCTCTCTCTATGTGCGTGCACATGCCTTTGTGTCTGTGAACATGGGTGTTTGTGGATTTTAATGTATTTTTTTAAACTTTATAGAGACTTGCTGAAAGGGAATCTGAATTCAAGAGGATGTCCTATGCTGAATCAGACTGAGCTAAGTGGAAGAAGGTGTTAGTGACAGGACTGATTTCAAGTGACGACAGTGAAGATCAGCAAGATGGCAATAGTGTCCTAATTGTACATGAACTTCCCTGGAGAAGTGTCAAAGTGACAACATTTTATGAGAAGTTAAATGCTGCACATGATGCTCGCAAATCAGAACAAGCAGTCCGTCAAACAAAGGCTCGCATTCGAAAGGGCTTCCTATCAGGGAGGACAACAGTATCTAACCTTCCAACTTGGGCAATTACAAGCCAAAGATAACTCCTTACTCAGATCTGACTTTTTTTGATAAAAATACTAACTGATTTTAATCTATAATTGATATAGATTTCGTTATTGTTAATCTTAATTTGTGTGATATCTTAATTTGTGTGATTATCCTTATGAATGAACATTTTATATTTCAATAATATTTCATTAGCTATTTCAATAAACTTTCCTGGTATAGGAAATCGCCAAGACATTTCACATGGTCCTCGCCTATCCATTGACGAGGATATTTCATGTATTCCTCATCTATCCATTGCCCAAGACATTCCAATTTTTGCCCAGTGACAGTGGGACAGGCAATAAATATTATACTCTATTGCTGATCAGAAACTGTTCAAGCGGTGTTTCCTTCAACCTTTCCTTTGCTGGCGAGAGAAAATATGTCGCATGAGCCTTAAGCTTTACCCAATTCAGAGACTAACAAATGTGTAATTAATATGGCTATCAAAACTGGAACATGTAAACAATGAGGGTAGCCATGAGTCTATTTGACATCTTAATTAAGCTTTGCCTCAGAATTTGACTCGTATGGACCAGATTCTGTAAGATTCTATACCTACTGGATCCATGCTGAAAAAGATGAAGGCAACTGATCTTCTTTACCTCATCCATTGGTATAATTTCAGTCAATATTGTCACTACTAGATTTCAAACGTGGATTTTTTTTTAATACTAATTGTAACCAGTTGCAGGGATAACTACATGCATGATGGAATTAGGAAGTATTTGCTGAGACAGCAACACAGGCACCACGGACTTACCACTTTTCACCCAACCCTAGGATGCGATAGAATAATCAACTATTCAACTAGACGGCAATGCTGGTATAGGTAGCTGGCTATACAAATAGCACTCAACTCTAAAGACCAAGAAAGCTTCTTAATCAGAGAAATCCTGGTGCTTTTCAGTAACAATGAAAGTTTTAACGATCAGCAGCCCGGAGGAAGATCTTGTAGCAAACCTAACTTTAGTCTTGAAAATGGTGTGCATGTAAAAATGGACCAGCTTAGTGTTTATTTACAGATTGGCAAAATTTCCTAAGAATGTTTTTGGATTCCCACACTTTGTACACTTCAAGAAGGTTGAGCTAGATAACTTATAATAAGAGTGATCTCTATTGTATGGATATAGAGTGTCATATGAGTTTCAGCAATTATGACAGCCATATTCTATAAAGGCTTCTCTTTTGTTTTTGCAGTGCCTGACAAAAGTCTTAATGGAGGTAATGAGAAGATTCTTTTGATCAAACCAACATATGTACCCGTAATTATACATGGAGGGAAAACACAATTAATTTAATTAATTGTGTTTTTCCTCCATGTATAATTACGGGTATTAGGTTTATTGATTTTATTGGTGTCTTTTGAAAATTATTACTGAATATACCACATTACATCATATATTAAGCCAATAATCACACAAGCATATTTTAAACTTGGGAAATTTATTAGATACAAGAACATTTCATGCTTTCTAGTTTGTTTTGATGCCATATCATAATTGTCTCAATTTTTTCAGTGATAAATGCACAACACATGCACACTGAACTCAGTTTATCTATTCCCACAAGTAGTTAACAGAGCTACATATGAATCAATTACTGATAAGTAAGGTGAACTTGATCTATGAGACCAATATTAATTGTTATAGGAATAGCTTCTCTTAGTAACCATATTATTATTAAAAAAATATGGAGTCAGCAGTTTGTGCTGTCTGCTTGCGGTCCATGTCTATTATCTCAACTGGTTTGATGAGGACCCTTGGTCCTTTAACTGCTCGATGCCCTGACTCTGTTAAAAGTCCTCGAAAACCAGTAGGAACATCTTTGAATAAGGTTCCATCGCAATCACCACGTGGTTCTTCTTCCTCCCCTCCTCGACCTCGTCGCCATCGCCCGCAACGCCAGTTCTCGCGACAATTCCCAATATCAGAGTGCTACGCCATATCCCGAGGTTGGCAAGACAACTATGTAGCTCCAAGCTGACCGCTATTCTGGAGGTTATAGTGAGGTTGAATTCTGTAGCATCGTGACTCTTCCTCTTTGCTCCCAGGTGCCTGAGACAGCCACGGAGAGGCAAGCACACTGAGTCATTGTCCACCATCGTGAAAGACTAGTTCCAGTAAGAAACTTCCACCACTGTCACCCCACAGCTAGGCACAAGGCATAGTAGATGGGCTAAAAAGTGACCTGACCCTATGTTTGATTTGGCCCGCAGGGTTGCCACCAAGATTGAGGAGTGAGATTTCAGGGGTGCCATCAGGCTGGCTAGCTCGGATGATACGCTGGCAGATTTCAGTGTTGATACTTTCACCGCTCTGCAAGCTAAACACCCGCTACCCCACCCTGATTCAAACATTCCGCCACCCCCTGATACAAACTTTACAGTAGAATTTGAGATATCTGAGAAGAACATTGTACAGGCTATTAGGTCTTTCCCAGGTGGTTAAGCTGGGGGTCCTGATAAGTTGCGTCCTCAGCATTTGAAAGACCTGCTTCAATCATTGGGAGAAAATTTGGAGAGCCCGCTTCTGTCTGCCCTAGTGGATTTCTGTTATCTAGTGCTACGTGGTGACACTCCGGAGGTGGTGAGACCTCTCTTTTTTGGCGCTTCCTTGGTGGCCCTGAAAAAGAAGAGGGGTGGAGTGCGGCCCATCGCGGTGGGATGCACCTTGAGATGTGTGGTAGCTAAGGTGGCATGCAATCTGGTTGTCACAGACATGGCCCAGCTTTTGGCCGCTTGCCAACTGGGTGATGGTGTCCGTGGTGGTTCGGAAGCTGCGTTGCATGCTGCCCGCAGCTTTCTCAACAACATGAGCCCCGATCAGGTAAATTTGGATTTTACCAATGCTTTCAATTCCATCTGGAGGGAACGTATGCTCGAGGCTGTTCAGTCTCTATGTGCAACAATCTACAATTTTGTATATTCGATGTACGCTGCTCCTTCCATCCTCCAATGGGGTGACCGGTATATTTCATCAGTTATGGGAGTACAGCAGGGAGATCCTTTGGGTCCACTACTTTTCTGCCTAACACTACATCAACACAGTCGGCAATTGCGGTCGGATTTCAATGTGCTCTGTTTGGATGATGTTACTTTAGGTGGGAACTGCCAAGACCTAATCCATGATTTGAAAGTGACTACATGTGGAACCCTTCTCGTTTCACTCCCTGGTGCACAATTGGTGACCCTTTCTCATGCTCAGTTGTTGGGTTCTCCCCTAGGAGACAATGCGTGTATCTCAGCAGTTTTGGCTGACAAGGTGGAGGCTCTGAGAAGGTTGGGCGAACTACTGAAATTCCTGTCGGCTCACGATGCCTTGGTACTGTTACGCAATTGCTTTGCCCTCCCGAAGCTTTTGCATATCCTTCGCACTGCCCCTTGCTTTCAATCAGCCAACCTGGAGACCTACGATGTCTGTCTGCGGGAAATCCTATGCAGTATTAACAACACCTTTCTGGAGCCAGGTAGCTCAGCGTGGTACCAAGCCACTCTTCCAGTGAAGTTTGGGGGTCTGGGGATCCTGTCAGAAACCTTTCTGACTAATGAATACCAACCAGGAAACACCCAACCGCCTGTTCAACCACACAAGCAGAAAGTACATCCGGATACACAACCACAAACCACACAGAATAGACAAAGCCACTCGTTCTTGCCCGTAGTCTTGTGGAAGACCTTCGAAAGTCTTCTATAGACACAGCACAGACAACCGCAAGCATTCTGATTGGTCACCGGGAAAGGGAGTGTCCGGACAAACAGCTCGGAATTATAAAAGACAGCTGAACAAACTAGAACAGAGAGAAAAAGCCAGATAGACTTATTTATAAGCTATACTGTGTGCATGTAGCCTGAGTATTCGAAAGTGCGATATATATTCGTTGTTGTAAGAACCACTTTGTGTATGAGCATATCTATACTCTGGGAAGGGAGGCTGCAAGGATTTAGCAGCGTGGTCTACAATTGGATTGTGGGCGTCAATCGGTGTGATTCTGAGACTAGGTTACCTGGTGTCTGGATAGACAAAGTAGGACCTAGGTGGAGCTTAGGAAAGATTAACTGACAGATCCACAGCGCTGTTGAAGTCACTCCCTCTGCTTTTCTGGCCTCAACTTTTTCTTCATCTGAGCTGGTCAACGCCATCCTTCCCCCATCCTTCATTTCACTCCCTGCTCCTTTCATGGTCGAGGCGCAGTCATGCTGGTCAGTGGGACATGATCACACGCCTCCTGAGGGTGCTGCTGCTTGCAAGCAGAAGTGGTGGGACGGTTTGAGGGCTGCTTCTGCTGCTGAACGGCTGCTAGAGGGTGCAGAAAATGATGAGGAGCATGCCCGTCTTCTCTCAGTATCCACCAAGGAGTCGAGGCATTGCCTTTGACAGCTCTAGGCCTGCGGATGGACGACAACACTGTGAGGGTTGCTGTGGGTCTGCGCTTGGGAACAGCAGTCTATTGAGTGATTCAAAATTAAGATCATTTCTGTTATGCGAGACTGGTTCTCTGACCTCAGAGGACCTAAATTAAGGCAAAAAATTGTATGTTGTTGTCTCTTCTGTTCATGCTATCATACTGCCAAAATGACGGGTCTATCGGTCTGCTATAAAATGGATTAAAATATTAGAGATTGTAGGGGTGTGGCAAGTATGTATTGAGTCAGCAGTGCATGTGAAAGAGTGAAGGTTTCTGATATGATGGCTGTGAGAATAGAGTATAAAATTTAAATTGCTTAAAAATGTGACTCAGGCGCATCCTACTTGAGGAAGTTGATTATTGCTACTCTGAAGAGCCCAAATAATTATTACTACACATCGTGATATCCAGTCACCCCATGACTCTCACCCAAAACAAGTCGGACCTCTGATTATTAAGGTTTCCCCTTCTCCCAACACAATTGTGAGCATATAAGTGAGGCACTGCTTCACACGGTTATAGAAAACCTGGCAACTGTGATGCATGTTGTTACTGAATCCACTTGGATATACATAGAACTTTTGAATTCTGACTGAGTCATTGAAGTTCCAACCTAACTCATTTTATGCACTAGAAACAATGTCAGGTGACTTAATAAATATTGTGTGGAATCCGCACACCCTACATAAATGCTATCCACTTCTGCACTAATATAACCTCCCTAAAGAACTAATTGGTTTTTGTTTTGTGTATCAGTTCTGGTGAGGGTTGTAGTAGTTATGAGGAGTTAATGCATTGGGGAACTTAGACATTCAGGTAGAGTTTCTACTGCCTGTGTTTCAAGAACAAGAGAGCACTCCTGCACTAATAGATTATATCGGTTTAATGGACCGATGCACAATTCCGGAGATATGGCAAGACAATGTCTGACTTTATCTTTGCTCCAAACTCCATTTAAAGCTAGATAAGTATGATGGAATGAATGACTAGAATATATACTAACGTAGACTTTGAACAAATATTCTACACTTTTTTCTTTCAGTGCAGGCATTAGGGATTTGATTATTAATACTAATGAGTTAAATAGTTATTATCCCAGTTAAAGAAATATCATTTCAGTATCCTTATTGCATTTATAAATTACAGCCAAAATGGAGAGCCCCATTATTACGGTTAGAATTCCAAATAAATTTAAATTAGATCCTGAAGCAGCCATAAATAAGATCATCCCGTGTCTAAGAGCAAACCAATGCGACATGTGAGATCAAATCTGCACCTAAGATTTGTATTGATGCCAGAGGTCATTATAATTAATATAATGGCAGCTATATTGATTATATTTGAAGTAATCATGAAATTACTATTAGGCTATGTTCAGATAATTGCTGAAGTTTTTATAATGACTCGGGTGATTTCGAGAATGGAGTAACCCAGCTATCTCGTTAACTTCATACTTTTGTGTGTGTATTTCTCCTTTTATGTAATCATTTCTGATTCACGAAACTTGATATGTGAATGAACAGGAAATAATATTTGAATTAGAGGGGGCCTCCTCGTAAGTTTATCCTTGAAATATCAATATCCACAAAATTATATCTCCCCAATCAAAAAACTTTCTCTCCACAATATATATATATATCGTAGTATATATAATCAATGGAGAATTATGTGCTATAGAATTGATAGTTTCTCAGTGAGGTTACTAATTTAAACTGGCTATAATTATATGAAGAGTTCTATAAAATACTTCCTATTAATAATATTATTATTATTATTACTACTACATGTACTACTACTACTACTACTATTATTATTATTATTATTATTGTTATTATTATTACTATTATTATTGTTGTTATTATTATATTATTATCATTATTATTATTATCATTATTATTATTATTATTATTATTATTATTATTATTATTATTATTATTATTATTATTATTATTATTATTATTATTATTATTATTATTACTATTACTATTATTATTACTGTTATTATTATTATTATTATTATTATTATTATTATTATTATTATTATTATTATTATTATTATTATTATTATTATTATTATTATTATTATTATTATTATTATTATTATTATTATTACTATTGTCATTATTATTATCATTACTACTACTACTACTATTATTATTATTATTATTATTATTATTATTATTATTATTATTATTATTATTATTATTATTATTAGTGTTATTATTATTATTAATGTTATTATTATTATTATTATTATTATTATTTTATTATTATTATTAGTGTTATTATTATTATTATTATTATTATTATTATTATTATTATTATTATTATTATTATTGTTATTATTATTATTGTTGTTGTTGTTGTTGTTGTTGTTGTTATTATTATTATTATTATTATTATTATTATTATTATTATTATTATTATTATTATTATTATTATTATTATTATTATATTATTATTAATATTATTATTATTATTATTATGTTTGGGTGAATTTTGCAGTACCCAATGATTTAGAGGCAGTGGAAGATTTATGTTCGATAGTCAAGTCGATAGTCAAGTAGTAGTACAAATAATTTAAGACAACATAGGACATTAAGATCATGTGTGTGTCATAGTGTTTATTACAGAACAAGACATTTTCTGCTTATTATTTTTGTATTTTAGATTAGTAATTGAGAGAACCATAATAGTTATTTTTAATCTAATATTTAAGATTGCCATGTCTCGCACTCTATAAGTCGCTTTGTCAGAGAACAAACGAAAATATAAGCGTGGATGTTAAAGGATAATTTCAGATCACAATCAGAATACATATTTAAAATATTCTTGAATTTATTGAATGGACTAACATGCCAAAAATGAGGGGAATCTGTCTAAACAGGTTTTTTACGTGGTACATTCCTGCATAAAAATCAATTATACTTTTACTGTAAGTGTTCGGTTTATTTGAGATCTGCGGTAAAAGAAGGTTTCTTTCACTTCGGACTGGCTGCACTTCCGCAATGGACGTAATTTATTATGTAAGTAAAGGGTTAAGTAAAGGGTTAATACCACATATTACATTTCAGAACCCCTAATGCAAAATGTCCTATGCATTCGTCCAGTATACACACACATAAAATGAAGGATTGTCATTTGTATTGGCTATCGCATGTTTCAAACAGCAAATAAGAAGGCCTTCAATGCGTGTGAAATCAACTAAAGTACATTTTGTCTGAAGATTCCCATGAGTCCATTGCTCAAAGATGATACTTCAACATTTCCTTTGGTTTCTGAAGCTAGATGTCTGGAAAAGCAATATTGATGTTGAAGAGCCATTGGCCTCTACAAAGAAAAGATGAAGGCATAGAAGAAATCACTGTACTATTAGACTAGGATGTTACATATACAGGTCCGGAGCAAGTGGTTATGCTGGTCAGGCCAATATTTATGTCATTGTTGGCATATCGATTATTGAATTTTTCAGTTTTGTGCAGTGGCTCACTAAACATGTTGATGGATTTGCAAGTACTGCAGTGTTGTTGACAGGCAACCTCAATGCAAAATGCAATTGCAGTGTTGTGACAGGTTGCAACTGCATGAACTTCAGAAGTCCAGATACAGGGTATACAAACACAGCAACAGTTCTCTAACAATATAGTTGGTCTAGCTAGTTTGGCTGCAGGCCACAGTTATTATACAGCTACGTATCTACAAAGTTCCCAACAGTAGCATCACGAAGACATGAGTGAATGAAAGTCTTGCCAATGCACACTCACGTAGTAATTTGAACACTTTAATTTGTTGCTCTGAACAAGTATACCAGAAAATGCCTAATGCACATTATTTCAATTCCAATTCAGTGTGGATGTGTTGAATGCACATTAATGCACATTAGCTTGGCAGTGTGGCAGGAATTAAGTAAATACATTGTGCAGTTGGAGAAGGATAAATGCAATAGTGTGATAAGGATTGCTGCATAGAGGCTACCACTTGTACAGGACTATATTGGCAGTAGCAGTTTGTCCCACCATGATAAATATAGTTTGGTTGAAAGAAGTTGGATCTCTACATAGCTTTCTTGTATATTTTATATAGGGGTAGTGACAAGAATTACATATTTTAAAATTAAATTTTATCCCAATCACACTATCATGGAACCTTATAGCAATTGTGTAATATTACTTAAATATGATAAAAACTACTTTCATCTTATGATCTTCATTACTACATCTGCCAAATAAAAATGTATTTGATAGAAAGTTTAGAAGACCATTCCAGCTAGAGTTCACTCAATAACCATGTGATATTATGTATCATTTAAGCTAGGAAGTTATAACACTACTAGGAAATGTACTACCCCTCTAAATCTGCTAATAGCTGCAAGGAAAAATAACATAAATGACCGGGGCCATTCCTTTAAATAATTCAGGCCGAGTGAATGCAAAATATAATTACCTTGTTGTAGTTTCAATGGACTCCCCAGTACAGAAACCCTATATAGTAATGTGAGACATCAACTACATAATTATAATTCATAACAAAAGTATCTTATCTTTATCATTTTGTATCCATTCCCAACTTCAATTTGGATGACTCCTTCAAATCATTCTCAACATTAGCTTAAGTATGTGTCTTCTTAACCCAACTATAAAAAGCTACAACTATTTCAACAAAATTCATGAAGAGCTAATAAAGGCATATATGACCTACATTATTATAAGTTACTTTAAATTAGTGTGATGCGTATAATCACACACTCTAAATGACATACGGAATACTACAGGATAACAAAATACCTCATTGCAATCTTCCGGCATCCATTCTTCCTCATAAATATACCATTGAGCAGTTTCTGCAATAAAAAAATTATCAAAGCACGAATGTGAAATTGTAAACAGTTCACTACTTAAATATGTATACATTTCATGCTGCTAATGAAATAGGAAATGGCCTTCCTACTATATGGATAACTACCACATTTTGTCCAAAAGCCTAGGACCGCAATTACTCCACCCATCAAGTATCTATCACCTTTTACTCCCAATAGTGTATGTGAATTAACTGTTAAGATATCTAGCTTTTGGTTTAATAACTGGCATGCTTGATAAAGAGATGGTAGCTAGTTATTATGGTGTTGACTTGCTTTACTGAAAGTATTCCTACTAAGACTGTATCTCAGACTCCCCTCTACCAAATTTCGTAGATTTCAGATGGATAACTAATGCAGATCACCAAAGAATCAATTTATTGTTTAGAGAAGAGCATTTTTCAATAAAATTAATTTTGAATTCTTTGCAACCAACTTCACCATGAAGGGTAATATCTAAGTTACAGTTCCTGCATTCAAAGAGAGAAAAGCAGTTGGATTTGCGTGAAAGTTATGGTTCAGAAGATGATTGCACCCACTTCAAGTTAGGATATGTCGAATGTAATGCATGAATACACAGGGGATATGCCAAAAATATATACAATGAAGACATGGTGAAACTGATGATAATTTCTTTACCTATAGGACCAAGCTGACCTATTAGGAGTGCAAGATGAGGAACAACAAACAACTATTGTTACCTGATCAAGATCTGGTAATCTATTAAGTAAATACAGGCACTCCATGAAACAAACTAGAGTATTCACTTGAATAATACATGACATGTGCTATATGTACAGCTAAGCAGCTCAGGAAATTGTACGTGAATAAATATAATATTCACATGCATGTCATTTATGTATTTTATTAACTTACTTTGTTTTTTCCTCACTTTTTCTGGTTTCTCCTTGAGATGAGAGGTAGCCATGAATACAATCAGAATAAGGACCATAGAGACTATCCACACAACACCATCGAATGAAAGCTAAAATAAAGTAAGATACAAGAACCTGTTCAATGAAAAATGCATGCTCACACTGTATTGGTTTTCCTGACGAAGATGCATCGATCACAGACCATAACTCAATACTCAGTGTGTACCAAAAACCAAATACAAGACAATAGAATTCCGTAAAAGCTAGAATATACAGGCATGTGGCCAGCATATGGGCAATGTGGCAGTTAGGTAGCGATCCCAGAGGATTGTTAAAATAATATTTTTGATTTATTTTTTATTACATTTACTTATTTTTACTTTGCTCTCCCACCTCTAATTGAGACTCACAGTGGGCCTGGCAAAGGGAGTAAATATTATACTTCTAAGGATTTTTCTGCTGACCAGAAACTGTTCAAGCAGTTTTCCCTTCAACCTTTCATTTGCTGGCGAGGCAAAATATATCGCATGAGCCTTAAGCTTTACCCAATTCAGAGACTAACAAATGTGTAAATAATCTGGCTATCAAAACTGGAACATGTAAACAATGAGGGTATTATAGCCATGATTCTGTTTGACAAATAAGCTTTGCCTCAGAACTTGGCTCATATGGACCATATTCTGAAGATTCTATACCTAGCTGAAAAAGATGAGGGCACCCGATCTTCTTTACCTCATCCATTGGTATAATTTCAGTCAATATTGTCACTACTAGATGCTTGTTTGATAGCAGTATTAGCTGAAATGAACCACAGTTAAAATTTCAAACGTGGATTAAAAAAAATACTAATTGTAACCAGTTCCAGGAATAAGTACATGCATGATGGAATTAGGAAGTATTTGCTGAGACAGCAACACAGGCACCACAGACTGACCACTTTTCACCCAACCCTAGGATGCGATAGAATAATCAACTATTCAACTAGACTGAAATGCTGGTATAGGTAGCTGGCTATACAAATAGCACTCAACTCTAAAGACCAAGAAAGCTTCTTAATCAGAGAATTATTGGTGCATTCCAGTAACAGTGAAAGTTTTAACGATCAGTAGCCCGGAGGAAGATCTTGTAGCAAACCTAACTTTATTCTTGAAAATGGTGTGTATGTAAAAATGGACCAGCTTAGTGTTTATTTACAGATTGTGCAAAACCTATTCTTCCTATAATGGCTAAGAATGTTTTGGGATTCCCACACTTTGTAAACTTCAAGAAGGTTGAGCTAGATAACTTGATCTCTATTGTATGGATATAGAGTGTCATATGAGTTTCAGCAATTGTGACAGCCATATTCTAAAAAGACTACTCTTGTGTTTTTGCAGTGCCCCACAAAAGTCTTAATGGAGGTAATGAGAAGATTCTTTTGATCAAACCAACATATGTACCTGTAATTAAACAAGGAGGAAAAACACAATTAATTTATCCAGCTTCAGGATGTGCAGCAGCAAAGCGGCATTGCCTATGTCTTGTTAGTATTGATTTTATTGGTGTCTCTTGCAAATTATTACTGAATATACCACATTACATCATATTACATCATATATTAAGCCAATCACACAAGCATATTTTAAACTTGGGTCATTTATTAGATACAAGAATATGTCATGCTTTCTAGTTTGTTTTGATGCCATATCGTAATTGTCTTCATTTTTTCAGTGATAGGTGCACAACACATGCACACTGAACTCAGGTTATCTATTCACACAAGTTGTAAACCCTATCATTATGGAGCTTCATACGAACCAATTACTGATAAATAAGGTGAACTTGATGTATGAGACCACCAAGACCAGTATCAGTTGTTATAGGAATAGCTTCTCTTAGTAACCATATTATTATATATTATAAGTAAGTATAAAATCACCACAGGAACATGACTCTAAGATTGGTTTTGTACTTCACCTCTTTTCTGCAGTTGCCTGTGATTTCATAATACATCGAATTGTCATGGATACACTCTGGAGAAGATAGATCAGGAGTTCGAGGGGAGGAGTCATTGGGAGGTAGAATGATAGCATCAACCTGAAGCATACATTATTACAATGATATATATGATATAATGTAAAATTTCATTCTTATCTCAAATCAAACATCAAATCAAACATAATTATTGTAATTGAATAAAGCTCTATAATATAAATACATATACAGTGTACCTTCATTTTCCTCTTAGTCTTCTTATGTCCATTTTCCCTAATCAATTCGTAATTGATAGCTTGCATGCTGAAATTTGACTCCAAACCGTCGTGACTAATTGGAAGCAAAAAATGGTTCAGAGGATTAGTGAGGAAGAAAGTGGTTGAAGAAGAGTAAGAAGGATATTTAAAAGAGAGTAAAAAAGAAAAAAGTGATAAAAAAAACAATGGAAAAATAGAAGATAAAGCAAAAACTTGATTATAAAGAAGATATCATGGGTAGAACAATGTGAGGCAAAGGAGAAATGATATCAAGTGTAAAACTAATATTTTATTACCGTATTATTAACTGAAGACACTACCGATCTTACTGCAACTTCCAAAGTTTAGTCTGAACTTCCTCAATAGCTGGTAAAACAGACAGAATTTTTGAAGTGATATCTAAATTTATAGAAAATTTCATACTAGGCATGCTCTATCAAGAATTTACACTGTCAAAGTTTATTTCTCACCCTGATCATGAACTGCCAAATACCTGACACGAACATTTGCGGTGTTCAGTACGAGTAACTGGAAATAAAACGATGTACTTAAGTACAACAGTGAAAAGGTCGCCCAAATGAGGGAACAACTTGAAAATATCATTATTCTGACTTGAAATCACAAGAGCTATAATTATAGCCGTCTTAAAAAAACACAAGAGAATTGACGCGTTCTACTGAGCGTGCACATATCAACTCCGACGCTAGCCCAGCATTTGGCCACAACCTAATATTTCATCCAGGTGCCTTTAGAATTTCCTCCTTAAGGGGATCACTCTAAAACAATGGAAGTAAAATATGGACGGTCGGTCAAAATATGAATCAGGTTTTGCAATAGTAGATGTGACGTACATCCAGTGGCGGCAGAACCGGGGGGGGGGGGGGGGGGGGGGGGGCACTGGGGGCACGTGCCCCCACAATATTCTCTATGTGGGGGCAATTTGTCCATTGCGCGCGCGTGATACGCGATGAAAAAGGAGAGAAGAGACTAGGGATTGGTTTACTTTGCGTTGAGAGCTTGAGTCCTGATGAAGTGGCAACGCGACATAATGAGTTACTTCATCCCAGAAAAAAGACATTCACCATCTTTAGATTTTGGCAGTGACCTTAGCGAGGCAGATGCTGATAAAGCAGATGCTGATGAAGCTGACATCGAGACATCATCTCAGTCAACTGAGTAAGTTTTATTTGTCTGCAACTATTTGATAAACTTGATATCGATAGCTAAACTACAGCTAGATGAGTATCACTGTAAACCATTTTTGTCTTTAAATAGGGTCAGGAAAGGCTTACCCTGCACAAGTGTGTGTTGTAGTGTGGTGGAAGAGTTAACTCCATATCAACCTTGTGATAAGGCAACAATAGCTTCTACTAGACAGAAAGTTGGAGAGAAGTTCCGGTTTTTAAATCCAAGATGGTACAAAGACTTCAAATGGATTCATTTTTGTGCAACGAAAAGAAAAGTTTTCTGCCTGTATTGTCTTCAAGGCAACAACAAAGGCCTACTGACTATGACTAAAAAGTATGAAGATACATTTATAATTGATGGATTCAGCAACTGGAAGAAAGCACGGGAAAGATTCGAGCGTCATCAAGTTAGTGAGTACCATAAAGAGGTTGTACTTAGACTCAAATGTTACCAGGCTCATAGTGTGATCGATCAACTGGAACCGCAAACTGTGAAGACACAATCAGAGAATAGAATTCTATTGTTAAAACAGCTATCTAGTCTACAATTCTTGCTGCGACAAGGCCTGGCTATTTGTAGACATAAGGAGGCAGATCCACCATGACCGAAGAGCGTAACATTTTATTGTTGCATGCACACAAAGAGGAAACAGATGTCATGGATCTAACAGAAATTGCTCGTTTGTTTACGTCTGCTAACACAAGGCGGATGAAATATTTGTGTAATATATACAATAATAATACTGACTATATTGAATCTTGGAATAAAATTTGCTGCTCGATAGATTTGTATGTCTTTTTGGTAGCCTAATAAGGGTAACTATAAAACATGTATATACTCTGGACTGAGGTTGGACATTTAATATTTTACAAATGGCAGTGCATGTGGGAAACTTGGCTTTGGTTCCAGGTAGGCAACACATGTTTAAAGATTTGTTTTATTTTGTTTACTTCAGCATTTTTTAATTAATATAATCATCTCATTAATGTAAAATGACCTTGCAGCATATAACAAAATATATAGTATATAAATACAAAAATTAACGTCCATCTTCAGTCCATACAATATTATAGTCCAATCCATGGTCCAGTCCGGAGTAGGTTTGTAGGTTTCCCAGTTATACCTGAATATAACAAATAGCTATTATATAGTAAATATATAGTAAATAGATATATAGTATAATGTTTTCATGTGACAAACGTAACCATAACACTGGGGAGGAGCAGGGGTGTAGCCAGGAGGCCCCCCCCCCTCACCAAAACTTGATTATTACAATAGTAATTTGCTGAGAAATGCATCTTGGGGCTCTCCTCTCAAACTTGGTCTTGCACTTGCAGTAGTTTACAGTATGTTAATTTTGTATTGGCCCCTATGCTCCTGAGGAGGAGGAGGAGTGGGGGGGGGGGGATGATTTAATACTGTGCCCCCCCTACTTTAAATAGCTTCCTCCGCCTCTGCCGGTACATCTATGTTGTGACGCCAGGAAAGGGTTGGACCAATTCCCCCGCCCTTTTCCCATCTATCCGTGAAGCTACCTGAGTCCTTCAGGCTTACAATTAGATGAGCGAATGTTCAGGTACTGAATAACTGAAGGAGAATGACTTGATCAAAGATGTTTCTCTTTTTTTTACCGAGTCCAGGTAATTTTGCAAGGTTATAGCCACTTTATTAACTTAGAGCAGACGGCTCTGGGTCAAGTTATGTGTATGCATGATTTCCTAGGCTTGATTGCCAGAGTTTCAGTCAGAATTCAAAAGTTCTATATAATTATGTATATCCAAATGCATCACAGTTGCCAGGTTTTCTATAACCATGTGTAACCTGGCAAACTGTGATGCATGTTGTTACTGAATCCACTTGGATATACATATATAGAACTTTTGAATTCTGACTGAGTCATTGAAGTTCCAACCTAACTCATTTTATGCACTAGAAACAATGTCAGGTGACTTAATCAATATTGAGTGGAATCCGCATACCCTACATAAAAGCTATCCACTTCTGCACTAATATAACCTCCTCCCTTGGAAAGTACTAATTGGTTATGGTGTTGTGTGGATTAATTAACATGTTGTGTACCCAATCAATTGTACAATGTCTAGCCAAGTAGCAAAGGAAGATTCTAACTGCTATGATTATGCTAATGGTGGAGCTTAACAAGAACCTTGTTGTGGAAATACATACAGGCATTTGTCACTCACAAACAATTAGTAATACTCTCATATATACAAAGAAAAAATTCGGTATCAGTTCTGGTGAGGGTTGTAGTAGTTACGAGGAGTTAGTGCATTGGCATTCAGGTAGAGTTTCTACTTCCTGTGTTTCAAGTACAAGAGAGCACTCCTGCACTAATAATAATTATAATTATCATGTAGCTATCTACTCCACTCATAGAGAATAGTACAAATAGAACTACTGTGATATTTTACCATATCGCGTACTTGTTATTACCTACTTGTTATTACCTACTTGTTATTACCTACCCGATATGCGCATGCTCAGTAAAGGTTTGCGCAACCTCAGTCCCATGATAAATACATTATTAAATCGATACGGTGAAATATCACTCGTCTGATTGGCCAGTATTTTCACTCGTGCCTGCGGCACTCGTGGAAATACTAGCCACAGACTCGTGATATTTCCCCGTATCAATGTAATAACGTATATTTATGGTATCGGTTTAATGGACCGATGCACAATTCCAGAGATATGGCAAGACAATGTCCGACTTTATCTTTGCTCCAAACTCCATTTAAAGCTAGATAAGTATGATAGAATGACTAGAATATATACTTACGTAGACTTTGAACAAATATTCTACACTTTTTTCTTTCAGTGCAGACATTAGGGGTTTGATTATTAATATTAATGAGTTAAATAGTTCTTATCCAAGTTAAACAAATATCATCTCAGTATCCTTATTATTGCATTTATAAATTACAGCCAAAATGGAGAGCCATTATTACGGGAAGAATTTCAAGTAAAATAGATCCTGCAGCAGCCATAAATAAGATCATCCCGTGACTCAGAGGAAACCAATGCGACATGTGAGATCAATATGTTTTCTGCACCTAAGATTTGTATTGTGGCCAGAGGTCGTTATAATTAACATATGGCAGCAGTAATCATGAAATTACTATTAGGCTATGTTCAGATAATTGCTGAAGTTTTTATAATGGCTCAGGTGATTTCGAGAATGGAATAACCTAACTCTTGCAGCTATCTCGTTAACTTCATACTTTTGTGTGTATATTTCTCCTTTTATGTAATCATTTCTGATTCACGAAACTTGATATGTGAATGAACAGGAAATAATATTTGAATTAGAGAGGGCCTCCTCGTAAGTTTATGCTTGAAATATGAATATCCACAAAATTCTATCTCCCCAATCAAAAAACTTTCTCTCCACAATATATATATATATAATATGGTAGTATATATAATCAATGGAGCTCAGTGAGGTTACTAATTTAAACTGGCTATAATTATATGATGAGTGTATTTGGACATGAATGGATGATCGTAGGTTGCCTACTGTATAAAATACTTCCTATTAATAATAATAATAGTTATTATTATTATTACTACTACTACTACTACTACTACTACTATTATTATTATTATTATTATTTTTATTATTATTACTATTATTATTATTATTATTATTACTATTATTATTGTCGTTATTATTATATTATTATCATTATTATTATCATTATTATTATTATTACTATTATTAGTATTATTACTATTATTAATACTATTTATTATGTAAGTAAAGGGTTAATACCACATATTACATTTCAGAACCCCTAATGCAAAATGTCCTGAAATAGCAATCAATCACAATGCATTCGTCCAGTATACACACACATAAAATGAAAGGAATGTCATTTGCATTGGCTATCGCATGTTTCAAACAGCAAATAAGAAGGCCTTCAATGCGTGTGACATCAAACTAAAGTACATTTTGTCTGAAGATTCCCATGAGTCCATTGCTCAAAGATGATGCTTCAACATTTCCTTTTTTTGGTTTCTGAAGCTAGATGTCTGGAAGAGCATATTGATGTTGAAGAGCCATTGGCCTCTACAAAGAAAAGATGAAGGCATAGAAGAATCACTGTAGCAATAGCAACTATTAGACTAGGATGTTACATATACAGGGCCGGAGCAAGTGATTATGCTGGTCAGGCCAATATTTATGTCATTGTTGGCATATCGATTATTGAATTCAGTTTTGTGCAGTGGCTCACTAAATATGTTGTTGGATTTGCAAGTACTGCAGTGTTGTTGACAGGCAACCCCAATGCAAAATGCAATTGCAGTGTTGTGACAGGTTGCAACTGCATGAACTTCAGAAGTCCAGATACAGGGTATACAAACACAGCAACAGTTCTCTAACAATATAGTTGGTCTAGCTAGTTTGGCTGCAGGCCACAGTTATTATACAGCTACGTAGCTACAATGTTCCCAACAGTAGCATCACGAAGACACGAGTGAATGAAAGTCTTGCCAATGCACACTCACGTAGTAATTTGAACACTTTAATTTGTTGCTCTGAACAAGTATACCAGAATAATGCCCATTAATGCACATTATTCAATTCCAATTCAGTGTGGATGTGTTGAATGCACATTAATGCGCATTAGCTTGGCAGTGTGGCAGGCATTAAGTAAATACATTGTGCAGTTGGAGAAGGACAAACGCATGAGTGTGATAAGGTTTGCTGCATAGAGGCTACCACTTGTACAGGACTCTATTGGCAGTAGCAGTTTGTCCCACCATGATAGTTGGTTGAAAGAAGTTGGATCTCTTCATAGCTTTCTTGTATATTTTATATAGGGGTAGTGACAAGAATTACATATTTTAAAATTAAATTTTATCCCAATCACACTACGTATTATGGAACCTTATAGCAATTGTGTAATATTACTTAAATATGTTAAAAACTACCTTCATCTTATGATCTTCACTACTACATCTGCCAAATAAAAATGTATTTGATAGAAAGTTTAGAAGACCATTCCAGCTAGAGTTCAGTCAATAACCATGTGATATTATGTATCATTTAAGCTAGGAAGTTATAACACTACTAGGAAATGTACTACTCCTCTAAATCTGCTAGGAAAAATAACATAAATGACCGGGGCCATTCCTTTAAATAAGTCAGGCCGAGTGAATGTAAAATATAATTACCTTGTTGTAGTTTCAATGGACTCCCCAGTACAGAAACCCTATATAGTAATGTCAGACATCAACTACATAATTATAATTCATAACAAAATTATCTTATCTTTATCATTTTGTCTAGATTAGCTTAAGTATGTGTCTTCTTAACCACTATAAAAAGCTACAACTATTTCAACAAAATTCATGAAGAGCTAATAAAGTTGATGTAGGCATATATGACCTACATTATTATAAGTTACTTTAAATTAGTGTGATACGTATAGTCACACACTCTAAATGACCATAAGAGACATACGGAATACTACAGGATAACAAAATACCTCATTGCAATCTTCCGGCATCCATTCTTCCTCATAAATATACCATTGAGCTGTTTCTGCAATAAAAAAATTATAAAAGCTCGAATGTGAAATTGTAAACAGTTCACTACTTAAATATGTATACATTTCATGCTGCTAATGAAATAGGAAATGGTCTTCCTACTATTATGGATAACTACCACATTTTGTCCAAAAGCCCAGGACCGCAATTACTCCACCCACAAGTATCTATCACCTTTTACTCCCAATAGTGTATGTGAATTAACTGTTAAGATATCTAGCTTTTGGTTTAATAACTGGCATGCTTGATAAAGAGATGCTTAATTAACCAGTCGATAAGGCTTTAGATGTAGCTAGTTATTATCGTGTTGACTTGCTTTACTGAAAGCTTAAGACTGTATCTCAGACTCACCTCTACCAAATTTGGTAGATTTCAGATGGATAACTAATGCAGATCACCACATAATCAATTTATTGTTTAGTGAAGAGCATTTTTCAATAAAATTAATTTTGAATTCTTTGAAACCAACTTCACCATGAAGGGTAATATCTAGGTTACAGTTCCTGCATTCAAAGAGAGAAAAGCAGTTGGATTTGCGTGAAAGTTATGGTTCAGAAGATGACTGCACCCACTTCAAGTTAGGATATGTCGAATGTAATGCGTGAATACACAGGGGATATGCCAAAAATGTATACAATGAAGACATGGTGAAACTGATGATAATTTCTTTACCTATAGGACCAAGTTGACCTATTAGGAATGCAAGATGAGGAACAACAAACAACCATTGTTACCTGATCAAGATCTGGTAATCTATTAGGCACTCCATGAAACAAACTAGAGTGTTCACTCGAATAATACATGACTTGTGCAATATGTACAGCTAAGCAGCTCAGGAAATTGTACGTGAATAAATATAATATTCACATGCATGTCATTTATGTATTTTATTAACTTATTTTGTTTTTTCCTCGCTTTTTCTGGTTTCTCCTTGAGATGAGAGGTAGCCATGTATACAATCAGAATAAGGACCATAGAGACTATCCACACAACACCATCGAATGAAAGCTAAAATAGAGTAAGATACAAGAACCTGTTCAATGAAACATGCATGCTCACACTGTATTGGTTTTCCTGACGAAGATGCATCGATCACACAGACCATAACTCAATACTCGGTGTGTACCAAAAACCAAATACAAGACAATAAAATTCCGTAAAAGCTAGAATATACAGGCATGTGGCCAGCATATGGGCAATGTGGCAGTTAGGTAGCTTGTTTAGGGATCCCCAGAGGATTGTTAAAATAATATTTTTGATCTATTTTCTATTACGTTTACTTATTTTTACTTTGCTTCTATTCTCTCTCCTGTAATTGATCAAGACTCACAGTGGGACTGGCAAAGGGAGTAAATATTATACTTCTAAGGATTTTACCGCTGATCAGAAACTGTTCAAGCAGTGTTCCCTTCAACCTTTCCTTTGCTGGCGAGGGAAAATATACCTTAAGGGGGGACTATGCGTCAAAAATTAGAGATTCCTCTTCTTCTTGCAAACAATTTTTTTGTCCATGTATATAACAGATCAAGAAACTACAAAGAGAACACATCTTGCATGATATTTGCCCTAACTTGGTCTATATTTTTCTCATTTTTTCCAACAAATCTTGTTTTTTTGCCGTAAAGCTCATAACTTTTCTACACTTTACTAAAAAATTATAATATTTATATTACTGGATAGCCCTTCTAATTATCTGTCTATTGTATCTGCCAAAATTTTAAGTACTCTAAGTATTAGCAAGTTATGGTGATTTGAAGTGGTGAGGTTTGGGATTTTTCATTTTCCAGTTGCCAAAGCGGTGGCCTGCCACACAAAAACCACTACATTTATTGATAATCTGTTCACATATTGCAGATTAGGGCCTTCTCTATCAGTGACCAAATCTGGGACTTTGGTCTTGATAATTAGGGTAGTTATGAATTGTACTGCAAGATAAATCAATTATCTTCCGAGAAAATATGTCTGCAGAGACATTCAACATATCATTAGGAACAAAGCATAAGGAAATAGGGAATAAAATGACCTGCATATACAACAAAAGTTATGGCGATTTATAATACTTTGGTGGTGCCGACGTACAGTCAGTCCCTCCCCCCCCCCTCCCACACACACCCCGGGGGATTACACATGAAATTTTATTTTATTTTACGATTATTATATTTTAAGTTCAAACTGTTCTTGCATCTATCTACTTGCTATTTCCAAAGTTTTAGAGACATAGGATGCTTCTTTTCAAAGTTATGGTGGATCTACTTCATCATATATTTCTTTGACATGCACAAACATTCAGCTGTAAAGGAAAAATCTCTAACAGTTTTCATCATATTTTTCTTTGTTACATGTAAATATAGGCACAGAAAAACTCAAGAGTCAAAGAAGTATAAAAAAACAGATGAAGGGGTTGCTAAAACTTGTAAAAGAACATATTTTGTCAAGTTATTTCAGTGCTAACTGAAACATTTCGTTTTCCAAACTTGGAATGCTTATTCCCACAATTAATGGAAATATTTCTTGTGGCGAGAATAACTTTAAAACCGTTTGCTCATTTTTTGGGCTATGTATGTCATTTGAGAGCTCTTTTAGTACTCTGTGATATCCATGAATCAGATTTTTGTTTACTGCAAGGATTGCTAAGAGATGGTGGTTAGAAGAGGTGGCCTCTAGTTTTTATCAGTTTTTCAGACTCTGTAAGTGTGTAACTAATCAACATGACAACATATGGTAACTTTGCTCCATGGATATCACTGAGACACTCCTTAGCAAGCTACACACCAATTATAAGTAAATGACTTCAAATCGTTAGGCAGCTAGGTCTGCCACAAATATCTTGAAGTCACCTCGATGTTTCTGCATGTATCTTCTGAGAAAATTATGTATTATAGAGATATTAACACTTTATAAAAACAAACACAGAATAATAAAGACTTTGGTATGATAAATACTTGTGTAGACGAAAGAGAAAAAAAGTTATGACAATTAGAAATAGGTACAACTATTTTGTGGTTTTGACGCATAGTCCCCCCTTAAGCTTTGCCTCAGAACTTGGCTCATATGGACCAGATTCTGAAGATTCTATACCTACTGGATCCATGCTGAAAAAGATGAGGGCACCTGGTCTTCTTTACCTCATCCATTGGTATAATTTCAGTCAATATTGTCACTACTAGATGCTTGTTTGATAGCAGTATTAGCCGAAATGAATCACAATTAAAATTTCAAACGTGAATTTTTTTTAATACTAATTGTAACCAGTTCCAGGAATAAGTACATGCATGATGGAATTAGGAAGTATTTGCTGAGACAGCAACACAGGCACCAAGGACTGACCACTTTTCACCCAACCCTAGGATGCGATAGAATAATCAACTATTCAACTAGACTGAAACGCTGGTATAGGTAGCTGGCTATACAAATAGCACTCAATCTAAAGACCAAGAAAGCTTCTTAATCAGAGAATTATTGGTGCTTTCCAGTAACAGTGAAAGTTTTAACGATCGGCAGCCCGGAGGAAGATCTTGTAGCAAACCTAACTTTAGTCTTGAAAATGGTGTGCATGTAAAAATGGACCAGCTTAGTGTTTATTTACAGATTGTCAAAACCTATTCTTCCTATAATGGCTAAGAATGTTTTTGGATTCCCACACTTTGTACACTTCAAGAAAGTTGAGCTAGATAACTTGATCTCTATTGTATGGATATAGAGTGTCATATGAGTTTCAGCAATTGTGACAGCCATATTCTATAAAGACCACTCTTGTGTTTTTGCAGTGCCCCACAAAAGTCTTAATGGAGGTAACAAGAAGATTCTTTTGATCAGACCAACATATGCACCTGTAATTATACATGGAGGAAAAACACAATTAATTTATCCAGCTTCAGGATGTGCAGCAGCAAAGGGGCATTGCCTATGTCTCATTAGTATTGATTTTATTGGTGTCTCTTGCAAATTATTACTGAATATACCACATTACATCATATTACATCATATATTAAGCCAATCACACAAGCATATTTTAAACTTGGGTCATTTATTAGATACAAGAACATGTCATGCTTTCCAGTTTGTTTTGATGCCATATCGTAATGGTCTTCATTTTTTCAGTGATAGATGCACAACACATGCACACTGAACTCAGGTTATCTATTCACACAAGTTGTTAACCCTATCATTATGGAGCTTCATACGAACCAATTACTGATAAATAAGGTGAACTTGATGTATGAGACCAACCAAGACCAGTGTCAGTTGTTATAGGAATAGCTTCTCTTAGTAACCATATTATTATATGTTATAAGTAAGTATAAAATCACCACAGCAACATGACTCTAAGGTTGGTTTTGTACTTCACCTCTTTTCTGCAGTTGCCTGTGATTTCATAATACATTGAATTGTCACGGATACACCCTGGAGTGGATAGATCAGGAATTCGAGGGGAGGAGTCATCGGGAGGTAGAATGACAGCATCAACCTGAAGCATACATTATTACAATGATAATTATATATGATATCATAAAATTTCATTCTTATCTCAAATCAAACATCAAATCAAACATAATTATTGTAATTGAATAAAGCTCTATAATATAAATACATATACAGTGTACCTCCATTTTCCTCTTAGTCTTCTTATGTCCATTTTCCTTGATCAATTCGTAATTGATAGCTTGCATGCTGAAATTTGACGCCAAACCGTCGTGACTAATTGGAAGCTAAAATGGTTCAGTTAAAGGATTAGTGAGGAAGAAAGTGGTTGAAGAAGAGTAAGAAGGATATTTAGAAGAGAGTAAAAAAGAAAAAAGTGATAAAAAAAACAATGGCAAAATAGAAGATAAAGCAAAAACTTGATATAAAGAAGATGGGTAGAACAATGTGAGGCAAAGGAGAAATGATATCAAGTGTATTTTATTACCGTATTATTAACTGAAGACACTACTGATCTTACTGCAACTTCCATAGGTTTAGTCTCAATAGCTGGGAAAACAGACAGAACTTTTGAAGTGATATCTAAATTTATAGAAAATATCATACTAGGCATGTTCTATCAAGAATTTACACTGTCAAAGTTTATTTCTCACCCTGATCATGAACTGCCAAATGCCTGACACGAACATTTGCGGTGTTCAGTACGAGTAACTGGAAATAAAACGATGTACTTAAGTACAACAGTGAAAAGGTCGCCCAAATGAGGGAACAACTTGAAAATATCATTATTCTGACTTGAAATCGCAAGAGCCGTCTTCAAAAACACAAGAGAATTGACGCGTTCAACTGAGCGTGCGCATATCAATACCGACGCTAGCCCAGCATTTGGCCACACCCTAATATTTCATCCAGGTGCCTTTAGAATTTCCTCCGGGGATCACTCGAAAGCAATGGAAGTAGTACGGACGGTCAGTTTTTAGCAGAAAAATATGAAGCAATAGTTGTGACGTACATCTATGTTGTGACGCCAGGAAAAGGATGGACCAATTCCCCGCCTTTTCCCCTCTCCCCGTGAAGCTGCCTGACTACGTCATGAGTCCTTCAGGCTTACAATTAGATGAGCGAATGTTAAGGTACTGAATAACTGAAAGAGAGTGACTTGATCAGAGATGTTTCTCTTTTTTTGACTGAGTCCAGGTAATTTTGCAAGGTTATAGCTATGTAAAGCCACTTTATTAACTAAAAGCAGACAGCTCTGGGTCAAGTTATGTGTATGCATGATTTCCTAGGCTTGATTGCCAGAGTTTGCTAGGGTGGTTGTAGTGGACCTGAACTCATAGTAGCTAAACACTAGCAACGAGTGACCAGGATGTCTAGTGTTGGTAGGAGAGTTAATATTACTGCAGATCCTATACAGGAGTACTTCTTCTTCCATGAAACCCAACAATGAAACCCAACAATGAACTGCACATTTGTTTGTTTAGTTTGACTGTTATTATACTCAAGGAATTTCTAGTAGGTTCATGCTCAGG
>JAQNBH010000003.1:12282639-12375139 GCA_028752905.1 Cladorhizidae sp. MBARI D1340-BT2
CTTTAAATTAGTGTGATACGTATAGTCACACACTCTAAATGACCATAAGAGACATACGGAATACTACAGGATAACAAAATACCTCATTGCAATCTTCCGGCATCCATTCTTCCTCATAAATATACCATTGAGCAGTTTCTGCAATAAAAAAATTATCAAAGCACGAATGTGTAATTGTAAACAGTAAATATGTATACATTTCATGCTGCTAATGAAATAGGAAATGGTCTTCCCACTATATGGATAACTACCACATTTTGTCCAAAAGCCCAGGACCGCAATTACTCCACCCATCAAGTATCTATCACCTTTTACTCCCAATAGTGTATGTGAATTAACTGTTAAGATATCAAGCTTTTGGTTTCATGCTTGATAAAGAGATGCTTAATTAACCAGTCAATAAGGCTTTAGATGTATCGTGTTGACTTGTTTTACTGAAAGCATTCCTACTAAGACTGTATCTCAGACTCCCCTCTACCAAATTTGGTAGATTTCAGATGGATAACTAATGCAGATCACCACAGAATCAATTTAGTGTTTAGTGAAGAGCATTTTTCAATAAAATTAATTTTGAATTCTTTGAAACCAACTTCACCATGAAGGGTAATATCTAGGTTACAGTTCCTGCATTCAAAGAGAGAAAAGCGGTTGGATTTGCGTGAAAGTTATGATTCAGAAGATGACTGCACCCACTTCAAGTTAGGATATGTCGAATGTAATGTGTGAATACACAGGGGATATGCCAAAAATGTATACAATGAAGACATGGTGAAACTGATGATAATTTCTTTACCTATAGGACCAAGTTGACCTATTAGGAATGCAAGATGAGGAACAACAAACAACCATTGTTACCTGATCAAGATCTGGTAATCTATTAGGCACTCCATGAAACAAACTAGAGTGTTCACTCGAATAATACATGACTTGTGCAATATGTACAGCTAAGCAGCTCAGGAAATTGTACGTGAATAAATATAATATTCACATGCATGTCATTTATGTATTTTATTAACTTACTTTGTTTTTTCCTCGCTTTTTCTGGTTTCTCCTTGAGATGAGAGGTAGCCATGTATACAATCAGAATAAGGACCATAGAGACTATCCACACAACACCATCGAATGAAAGCTAAAATAGAGTAAGATACAAGAACCTGTTCAATGAAACATGCATGCTCACACTGTATTGGTTTTCCTGACGAAGATGCATCGATCACAGACCATAACTCAATACTCAGTGTGTACCAAAAACCAAATACAAGACAATAGAATTCCGTAAAAGCTAGAATATACAGGCATGTGGCCAGCATAATTATGGGCAATGTGGCAGTTAGGTAGGGATCCCCAGGGGATTGTTAAAATAATATTTTTGATCTATTTTCTATTACGTTTACTTATTTTTACTTTGCTTCTATTCTCTCTCCTGTAATTGATCAAGACTCACAGTGGGACTGGCAAAGGGAGTAAATATTATACTTCTAAGGATTTTACCGCTGACCAGAAACTGTTCAAGCAGTGTTCCCTTCAACCTTTCCTTTGCTGGCGAGGGAAAATATATCGCATGAGCCTTAAGGGGGGACTATGCGTCAAAAATTAGAGATTCCTCTTCTTCTTGCAAACAATTTTTTTGTCCATGTATATAACAGATCAAGAAACTACAAAGAGAACACATCTTGCATGATATTTGCCCTAACTTGGTCTATATTTTTCTCATTTTTTCCAACAAATCTTGTTTTTTTGCCGTAAAGCTCATAACTTTTCTACACTTTACTAAAAAATGATAATATTTATATCACTGGATAGCCCTTCTAATTATCTGTCTATTGTATGTGCCAAAATTTTAAGTACTCTAAGTATTAGCAAGTTATGCTGATTTGAAGTGCTGAGGTTTGGGATTTTTCCTGGTGTTTTCCAGTTGCCAAAGCGGTGGCCTGCCACACAAAAACCACTACATTTATTAATAATCTGTTCACATATTGCAGATTAGGGCCTTCTCTATCAGTAACCAAATCTGGGACTTTGGTCTTGATAATTAGGGTAGTTATGAATTGTACTGCAAGATAGATCAATTATCTTCCGAGAAAATATGTCTGCAGAGACATTCAACATATCATTAGGAACAAAGCATAAGGAAATAGGGAATAAAATGACCTGCATATACAACAAAAGTTATGGTAATTTATAATACTTTGGTGGTGCCGACGTACAGTCAGTACCTCCCCCCCCCCCCCCCCCCCCCCTCCCACACACACCCCGGGGTATTACACATGAAATTTTATTTTATTTTACGATTATTATATTTTAAGTTCAAACTGTTGTTGCATCTATCTACTTGCTATTTCCAAAGTTTTAGAGACATAGGATGCTTTTTTTCAAAGTTATGGTGGATCTACTTCATCATATATTTCTTTGACATGCACAAACATTCAGCTGTAAAGGAAAAATCTCTAACAGTTTTCATCATATTTTTCTTTGTTACATGTAAATATAGGCACAGAAAAACTCAAGAGTCAAGGAAGTAAAAAAAAAACAGATGAAGGGATTGCTAAAACTTGTAAAAGAACATATTTTGTCAAGTTATTTCAGTGCTAACTCAAACATTTCGTTTTCCAAACTTGGAATGCTTATTCCCACAATTAATGGAAATATTTCTTGTGGCGAGAATAACTTTAAAACCGTTTGCTCATTTTTTGGGCTATGTATGTCATTTGAGAGCTCTTTTAGTACTCTGTGATATCCATGAATCAGATTTTTGTTTACTGCAAGGATTGCCAAGAGATGGTGGTTAGAAGAGGTGGCCTCTAGTTTTTATAATTTTTTCAGACTCTGTAGTGTGTAACTAATCAACATGACAATATATGGTAACTTTGGTCCATGGATATATATCACTGAGACACTCCTTAGCAAGCCACACACCAATTATGAGTAAATGACTTCAAATCGTTAGGCAGCTAGGTCTGTCACAAATATCTTGGAGTCACCTCGATGTTTCTGCATGTATCTTCTGAGAAAATTTGTATATAGAGATATTTAACACTTTATAAAAACAAACACAGAATAATAAAGACTTTGATACCATAAATACTTGTGTAGACGAAAGAGAAAAAAAGCGATGGCAATTAGAAATAGGTACAACTATTTTGTGGTTTTGACGCATTGTCCCCCCTTAATTAATTAAGCTTTACCCAATTCAGAGACTAACAAAATTAATGTGTAAATAATCTGGCTATCAAAACTGGAACATGTAAACAATGAGGGTAGCCATGATTCTGTTTGACATCTTAAGCTTTGCCTCAGAACTTGGCTCATATGGACCAGATTCTGAAGATTCTATACCTACTGGATCCATACTGAAAAAGATGAGGGCACCTGATCTTCTTTACCTCATCCATTGGTATAATTTCAGTCAATATTGTCACTAATAGATGCTTGTTTGATAGCCGAAATGAATCACAATTAAAATTTCAAACGTGAATTTTTTTTAATACTAATTGTAACCAGTTCCAGGAATAAGTACATGCATGATGGAATTAGGAAGTATTTGCTGAGACAGCAACACAGGCACCAAGGACTGACCACTTTTCACCCAACCCTAGGATACGATAGAATAATTGAAAATGGTGTGCATGTAAAAATGGACCAGCTTAGTGTTTATTTACAGATTGTCAAAACCTATTCTTCCTATAATGGCTAAGAATGTTTTTGGATTCCCACACTTTGTACACTTCAAGAAAGTTGAGCTAGATAACTTGATCTCTATTGTATGGATATAGAGTGTCATATGAGTTTCAGCAATTGTGACAGCCATATTCTATAAAGACCACTCTTGTGTTTTTGCAGTGCCCCACAAAAGTCTTAATGGAGGTAACAAGAAGATTCTTTTGATCAGACCAACATATGCACCTGTAATTATACATGGAGGAAAAACACAATTAATTTATCCAGCTTCAGGATGTGCAGCAGCAAAGGGGCATTGCCTATGTCTCATTAGTATTGATTTTATTGGTGTCTCTTGCAAATTATTACTGAATATACCACATTACATCATATTACATCATATATTAAGCCAATCACACAAGCATATTTTAAACTTGGGTCATTTATTAGATACAAGAACATGTCATGCTTTCTAGTTTGTTTTGATGCCATATCGTAATGATCTTCATTTTTTCAGTGATACATGAACAACACATGCACACTGAACTCAGGTTATCTATTCACACAAGTTGCTAACCCTATCATTATGGAGCTTCATACGAACCAATTACTGATAAATAAGGTGAACTTGATGTATGAGACCACCAAGACCAGTATCAGTTGTTATAGGAATAGCTTCTCTTAGTAACCATATTATTATATGTTATAAGTAAGTATAAAATCACCACAGGAACTTGACTCTAAGGTTGGTTTTGTACTTCACCTCTTTTCTGCAGTTGCCTGTGATTTCATAATACATTGAATTGTCACGGATACACCCTGGAGAGGATAGATCAGGAGTTCGAGGGGAGGAGTCATCGGGAGGTAGAATGACAGCATCAACCTGAAGCATACATTATTACAATGATAATTATATATGATATCATAAAATTTCATTCTTATCTCAAATCAAACATCAAATCAAACATAATTATTGTAATTGAATAAAGCTCGATAATATAAATACATATACAGTGTACCTCCATTTTCCTCTTCGTCTTCTTATGTGCATTTTCCTTAATCAATTCGTAATTGATAGCTTGCATGCTGAAATTTGACTCCAAACCGTCGTGACTAATCGGAAGCTAAAATGGTTCAGTTAAAGGATTAGTGAGGAAGAAAGTGGTTGAAGAAGAGTAAGAAGGATATTTAGAAGAGAGTAAAAAAGAAAAAAGTGATAAAAAAACAATGGCAAAATAGAAGATAAAGCAAAAACTTGACATAAAGAAGATGGGTAGAACAATGTGAGGCAAAGGAGAAATGATATCAAGTGTATTTTATTACCGTATTATTAACTGAAGACACTACTGATCTTACTGCAACTTCCATAGGTTTAGTCTCAATAGCTGGGAAACCAGACAGAACTTTTGAAGTGATATCTAAATTTATAGAAAATATCATACTAGGCATGTTCTATCAAGAATTTACACTGTCAAAGTTTATTTCTCACCCTGATCATGAACTGCCAAATGCCTGACACGAACATTTGCGGTGTTCAGTACGAGTAACTGGAAATAAAACGATGTACTTAAGTACAACAGTGAAAAGGTCGCCCAAATGAGGGAACAACTTGAAAATATCATTATTCTGACTTGAAATCGCAAGAGCTATATAGCCGTCTTAAAAAACACAAGAGAATTGACGCGTTCAACTGAGCGTGCGCATATCAACTCCGACGCTAGCCCAGCATTTGGCCACACCCTAATATTTCATCCAGGTGCCTTTAGAATTTCCTCCGAGGATCACTCGAAAGCAATGGAAGTAGTACGGACGGTCAGTTTTTAGCAGAAAAATATGAAGCAATAGTTGTGACGTAGATCTATGTTGTGACGCCAGGAAAAGGATGAACCGCCTTTTCCCTCTCCCCGTGAAGCTGCCTGACTACGTCATGAGCTTACAATTAGATGAGCGAATGTTCAGGTACTGAATAACTGAAAGAGAGTGACTTGATCAGAGATGTTTCTCTTTTTTTGACTGAGTCCAGGTAATTTTGCAAGGTTATAGCTATGTAAAGCCACTTTATTAACTAAAAGCAGACAGCTCTGGGCCAAGTTATGTGTATGCATGATTTCCTAGGCTTCATTGCCAGAGTTTGCTAGGGTGGTTGTAGTGGACCTGAACTCATAGTAGCTAAACACTAGCAATGAGTGACCAGGTTGTCTAGTGTTGGTAGGAGAGTTAATATTACTGCAGATCCTATACAGGAGTACTTCTTCTTCCATGAAACCCAACAATGAAACCCAACAATGAACTGCACATTTGTTTGTTTAGTTTGACTGTTATTATACTCAAGGAATTTCTAGTAGGTTCATGCTCAGGATAAACAGTATCTACCTCCATAGCTAGATTGTGATGAGAAACTGAATAGCTATGACAATGAAATTCAACAACGTGCTTACAATTATTACTCTCTCTACTGTGGAGCCAATTCATCTTCCAATGCACTCTTAATATTTTTTTCACTATGCTGTGATTATATTTTCTTAAAGCAGGGAATTCTGTCGAATATAGATACATACGATCTGGTCGTGAGCTCACTACTATTCCCTCAAATTTATTATTATGTCAAATATACCTACATGTATTGAATGATTCAAAATTAAGATCAAGGGCATTTAATAATAGTTACTCTCACATTTCTGTGATGCGAGACTGGTTCTCTGACTTCAGAGGACCTAAATTAAGGCAAAAATTGTATGTTGTTGTCTCTTCTGTTCATGCTATAATTATATCCTACTGCCAAAATGACGAGTCTATCGGTCTGCTATAAAATTGATTAAAATATTGGAGATTGTAGGGGAGTGGCAAGTATGTATTGAGTCAGCAGTGCATGTGAAAGAGTGAAGGTTTCTGATATGATGGCTGTGCATAAAATTTTAATTGCTTAAAAATGTGACTCAGGCATCCTACTTGAGTAAGGTGATAATTGCCACTCAGAAGAGCCCAAATAATTATTATATACTACACATAAGTGATATCCAGTCACCCCATGACTCTCACCCAAAACAAGTCGAGCCTCTGATTATTAAGGTTTCCCCTTCTCCCAACAAAATTGTGAGCATATAAGTGAGGCACTGCTACACACGGTTATAGAAAACCTGGCAACTCTGATGCATGTTGTTACTGAATCCACTTGGATATACATATATAGAACTTTTGAATTCTGACTGAGTCATTGAAGTTGCAACCTAACTCATTTTATGCACTAGAAACAATGCCAGGTGACTTAATAAATATTGAGTGGAATCCGCACACCCTACATAAAAGCTCTCCCACTTCTGCACTAATATAACCTCCTCCCTTGAAAAGTAATAATTGGTTTTTGTTTTGTGTGGATTAATTAACATGTTGTGTACCCAATCCATTGTACAATGTCTAGCCAAGTAGCAAAGGAAGATTCTAGCTGCTATGATTATGCTTATGGTGGAGCTTAACAAGAACCTGGTTGTGGAAATACATACAGGCATTTGTCACTCACAAACAATTAGTAATACTCTCATATATACAAAGAAAACATTCGATATCAGTTCTGGTGAGGGTTGTAGTAGTTAAGAGGAGTTAGTGCATTGGGGAACTTAGACATTCAGGTAGAGTTTCTACTTCCTGTGTTTCAAGTACAAGAGAGCACTCCTGCACTAATATATGGTATCGGTTTAATGGACCGATGCACAATTCCAGAGATATGGCAAGACAATGTCCGACTTTATCTTTGCTCCAAACTCCATTTAAAGCTAGATAAGTATGATAGAATGACTAGAATATATACTTACGTAGACTTTGAACAAATATTCTACACTTTTTTCTTTCAGTGCAGACATTAGGGGTTTGATTATTAATATTAATGAGTTAAATAGTTCTTATCCAAGTTAAACAAATATCATCTCAGTATCCTTATTATTGCATTTATAAATTACAGCCAAAATGGAGAGCCATTATTACGGGAAGAATTTCAAGTAAAATAGATCCTGCAGCAGCCATAAATAAGATCATCCCGTGACTCAGAGGAAACCAATGCGACATGTGAGATCAATATGTTTTCTGCACCTAAGATTTGTATTGTGGCCAGAGGTCGTTATAATTAACATATGGCAGCAGTAATCATGAAATTACTATTAGGCTATGTTCAGATAATTGCTGAAGTTTTTATAATGGCTCAGGTGATTTCGAGAATGGAATAACCTAACTCTTGCAGCTATCTCGTTAACTTCATACTTTTGTGTGTATATTTCTCCTTTTATGTAATCATTTCTGATTCACGAAACTTGATATGTGAATGAACAGGAAATAATATTTGAATTAGAGAGGGCCTCCTCGTAAGTTTATGCTTGAAATATGAATATCCACAAAATTCTATCTCCCCAATCAAAAAACTTTCTCTCCACAATATATATATATATAATATGGTAGTATATATAATCAATGGAGCTCAGTGAGGTTACTAATTTAAACTGGCTATAATTATATGATGAGTGTATTTGGACATGAATGGATGATCGTAGGTTGCCTACTGTATAAAATACTTCCTATTAATAATAATAATAGTTATTATTATTATTACTACTACTACTACTACTACTACTACTATTATTATTATTATTATTATTTTTATTATTATTACTATTATTATTATTATTATTATTACTATTATTATTGTCGTTATTATTATATTATTATCATTATTATTATCATTATTATTATTATTACTATTATTAGTATTATTACTATTATTAATACTATTTATTATGTAAGTAAAGGGTTAATACCACATATTACATTTCAGAACCCCTAATGCAAAATGTCCTGAAATAGCAATCAATCACAATGCATTCGTCCAGTATACACACACATAAAATGAAAGGAATGTCATTTGCATTGGCTATCGCATGTTTCAAACAGCAAATAAGAAGGCCTTCAATGCGTGTGACATCAAACTAAAGTACATTTTGTCTGAAGATTCCCATGAGTCCATTGCTCAAAGATGATGCTTCAACATTTCCTTTTTTTGGTTTCTGAAGCTAGATGTCTGGAAGAGCATATTGATGTTGAAGAGCCATTGGCCTCTACAAAGAAAAGATGAAGGCATAGAAGAATCACTGTAGCAATAGCAACTATTAGACTAGGATGTTACATATACAGGGCCGGAGCAAGTGATTATGCTGGTCAGGCCAATATTTATGTCATTGTTGGCATATCGATTATTGAATTCAGTTTTGTGCAGTGGCTCACTAAATATGTTGTTGGATTTGCAAGTACTGCAGTGTTGTTGACAGGCAACCCCAATGCAAAATGCAATTGCAGTGTTGTGACAGGTTGCAACTGCATGAACTTCAGAAGTCCAGATACAGGGTATACAAACACAGCAACAGTTCTCTAACAATATAGTTGGTCTAGCTAGTTTGGCTGCAGGCCACAGTTATTATACAGCTACGTAGCTACAATGTTCCCAACAGTAGCATCACGAAGACACGAGTGAATGAAAGTCTTGCCAATGCACACTCACGTAGTAATTTGAACACTTTAATTTGTTGCTCTGAACAAGTATACCAGAATAATGCCCATTAATGCACATTATTCAATTCCAATTCAGTGTGGATGTGTTGAATGCACATTAATGCGCATTAGCTTGGCAGTGTGGCAGGCATTAAGTAAATACATTGTGCAGTTGGAGAAGGACAAACGCATGAGTGTGATAAGGTTTGCTGCATAGAGGCTACCACTTGTACAGGACTCTATTGGCAGTAGCAGTTTGTCCCACCATGATAGTTGGTTGAAAGAAGTTGGATCTCTTCATAGCTTTCTTGTATATTTTATATAGGGGTAGTGACAAGAATTACATATTTTAAAATTAAATTTTATCCCAATCACACTACGTATTATGGAACCTTATAGCAATTGTGTAATATTACTTAAATATGTTAAAAACTACCTTCATCTTATGATCTTCACTACTACATCTGCCAAATAAAAATGTATTTGATAGAAAGTTTAGAAGACCATTCCAGCTAGAGTTCAGTCAATAACCATGTGATATTATGTATCATTTAAGCTAGGAAGTTATAACACTACTAGGAAATGTACTACTCCTCTAAATCTGCTAGGAAAAATAACATAAATGACCGGGGCCATTCCTTTAAATAAGTCAGGCCGAGTGAATGTAAAATATAATTACCTTGTTGTAGTTTCAATGGACTCCCCAGTACAGAAACCCTATATAGTAATGTCAGACATCAACTACATAATTATAATTCATAACAAAATTATCTTATCTTTATCATTTTGTCTAGATTAGCTTAAGTATGTGTCTTCTTAACCACTATAAAAAGCTACAACTATTTCAACAAAATTCATGAAGAGCTAATAAAGTTGATGTAGGCATATATGACCTACATTATTATAAGTTACTTTAAATTAGTGTGATACGTATAGTCACACACTCTAAATGACCATAAGAGACATACGGAATACTACAGGATAACAAAATACCTCATTGCAATCTTCCGGCATCCATTCTTCCTCATAAATATACCATTGAGCTGTTTCTGCAATAAAAAAATTATAAAAGCTCGAATGTGAAATTGTAAACAGTTCACTACTTAAATATGTATACATTTCATGCTGCTAATGAAATAGGAAATGGTCTTCCTACTATTATGGATAACTACCACATTTTGTCCAAAAGCCCAGGACCGCAATTACTCCACCCACAAGTATCTATCACCTTTTACTCCCAATAGTGTATGTGAATTAACTGTTAAGATATCTAGCTTTTGGTTTAATAACTGGCATGCTTGATAAAGAGATGCTTAATTAACCAGTCGATAAGGCTTTAGATGTAGCTAGTTATTATCGTGTTGACTTGCTTTACTGAAAGCTTAAGACTGTATCTCAGACTCACCTCTACCAAATTTGGTAGATTTCAGATGGATAACTAATGCAGATCACCACATAATCAATTTATTGTTTAGTGAAGAGCATTTTTCAATAAAATTAATTTTGAATTCTTTGAAACCAACTTCACCATGAAGGGTAATATCTAGGTTACAGTTCCTGCATTCAAAGAGAGAAAAGCAGTTGGATTTGCGTGAAAGTTATGGTTCAGAAGATGACTGCACCCACTTCAAGTTAGGATATGTCGAATGTAATGCGTGAATACACAGGGGATATGCCAAAAATGTATACAATGAAGACATGGTGAAACTGATGATAATTTCTTTACCTATAGGACCAAGTTGACCTATTAGGAATGCAAGATGAGGAACAACAAACAACCATTGTTACCTGATCAAGATCTGGTAATCTATTAGGCACTCCATGAAACAAACTAGAGTGTTCACTCGAATAATACATGACTTGTGCAATATGTACAGCTAAGCAGCTCAGGAAATTGTATGTGAATAAATATAATATTCACATGCATGTCATTTATGTATTTTATTAACTTATTTTGTTTTTTCCTCGCTTTTTCTGGTTTCTCCTTGAGATGAGAGGTAGCCATGTATACAATCAGAATAAGGACCATAGAGACTATCCACACAACACCATCGAATGAAAGCTAAAATAGAGTAAGATACAAGAACCTGTTCAATGAAACATGCATGCTCACACTGTATTGGTTTTCCTGACGAAGATGCATCGATCACACAGACCATAACTCAATACTCGGTGTGTACCAAAAACCAAATACAAGACAATAAAATTCCGTAAAAGCTAGAATATACAGGCATGTGGCCAGCATATGGGCAATGTGGCAGTTAGGTAGCTTGTTTAGGGATCCCCAGAGGATTGTTAAAATAATATTTTTGATCTATTTTCTATTACGTTTACTTATTTTTACTTTGCTTCTATTCTCTCTCCTGTAATTGATCAAGACTCACAGTGGGACTGGCAAAGGGAGTAAATATTATACTTCTAAGGATTTTACCGCTGATCAGAAACTGTTCAAGCAGTGTTCCCTTCAACCTTTCCTTTGCTGGCGAGGGAAAATATACCTTAAGGGGGGACTATGCGTCAAAAATTAGAGATTCCTCTTCTTCTTGCAACAATTTTTTTGTCCATGTATATAACAGATCAAGAAACTACAATGAGAACACATCTTGCATGATATTTGCCCTAACTTGGTCTATATTTTTCTCATTTTTTCCAACAAATCTTGTTTTTTTGCCGTAAAGCTCATAACTTTTCTACACTTTACTAAAAAATGATAATTTTTATATCACTGGATAGCCCTTCCAGCAATTGTAGCACCTGGAATTGAGGTGGGGTTAGTATTTTGGCCGGGTGATCTGATTGAGTCATGTGGCTGAAACTTTTTCTAGGTTGGGGTGTGTGATGGAGTTGGTTTGGGTATGGATGATCTGGACTGTTTCAAGTTTTGAGGTGGTTGTCTTCATTCTCTAGGTGCTTGACATTATCCTGCATAATTAATATTATGATCAGAATCATAACATTCCAAAAGTCCAGAAGTCCAGAAGTGTGAATACATATAAAATTATGCATGCTATATAGCCCAATACATAACATCAACAATGAATCACATGAATATGAACACAATATAACAGAGAGAAAATACCATGCAGAAACCAATAAATGCAACAAAGAACAACACATTCAAGGAAAACATAAGGAAACTACTGGGTGAGGTCTATCATAGTGTTTGATGTTTGGGGGAAAAGTCCTTCTTTGTGACACACAGAGGAACTGGAATTTTTTAAAACATTTTCTCGTGGACTACCCACGAACTAGTAAGCTGAAACAGCCTATGCAGTTAATAATAATAATAATTATTATTATGGCTTTACAGCGACAATGAAGATGACTATACATGAAGTGAACACCAAAAAACAACAACAAGAAGAAAAATATATTGTGCTGTCAGTCTAGCACCAAGTACATGTTGCTTACTCATTGCACAGCTAACTATAGCTAAATTCACAATCAATGCCTTCTTCATCGCTAAGCACTCTCATCTTTTTCCAAATAGTCAGGTCGATTGAGCTTGAAGGTAAGTCAGGCCCGACTACTTCGCCTAGCGATAGCAGAGATTCAGGGTCAACACTGGTCTGGCCAAAGTAGGATGAGATACCATCACCTTCTTCATCACTGCTTTCTCCCTCAGAGAGTCCAAAATCATCATCCAGAACCCGAGAAAGCACAATCCTCCAAGGAAGACCCGACATCTTGTTCGTGGTGAAAAAGCTGATCGAATTCCAATATTTTGCTGAACGTAGTTTTCCTTTATATTCAGTAGGCTATTTTTTTGACCTTTATGGGATATTTCTGAACCCAACGATCGATTTTTTTTAATCGATTTTTAAATGCTTTTGGCATATATGTACGCTTACACCAGTGAACTAGTTCAGCTACATCACCTGACTTTATTCCAGAGCACAAAATTTCTTGTCGGTTTGGACAATTGAGTCATGATATTTGATTCGAATCAATCACTTCTTAGCGGGGACTCAGTGTTGTCCGTTTAATTTCCTATATCCTCGTTTTCATAACTCTAGTCGACTGCATCCGGTTGTTACATCGCAGTTGAAATTTGGATAGCTGGAGAACTGTTGCGGAGTTGATTGAATCATGAGCAAGCTTGAGAGTCCAAGGAAGAATGGTTCAACAATTCCAACCTCTACAGGTGATGAAACAAAAATCTGGCTCTATACAGACATAGCCATTGTTTGTCTGCTTATTATTGGAGTGTGGAGTCTAGCATCTCTGCCAATAATATTGTACCATATACCAAAATCAGAGGTAAGCCATTATGTTTAGCTATATATGTTGTGAACTTTCTTACAGTTCATGGCATTTACTAAAGTTACTAATTAGGCTATGAAAATATTTGTAGGTGATATTGGCCAGTTTGCATGGCAGGCTAATTGCAAAAATAAACTGCCAAATCTAGTAATCTGAATGTTGTGTCCAGATTCTGCTATAGTAACTTATGAAAATTTCAATGCAGCTTCAATGTTTCCGAGGGTCTTGTTGCTGGTTGGCCAATTATGTCTAGGTTAAGTTTCCAGTGTTATTTAAACTCACTCTTCTATCTTGATAACTTACATCCTGACATTACAGATAATGGTCAGTACCAAAATATTTTGCGCAACAGGTTTTCAATAATTCATGCAATATATCTCCCCGCCCTAATTCAAGATTCTTCTCTGATGTGTAATAGGTAAGCCTGTCTAGCTTGTCAATTATGGTTGTGTGCTGTTTGCACTCTGAAGGACGCATAAAAACTCTTATGGTGTACCCTTGCCTCCATGGCCACTTCATGTAGCCATGAATTCTCTATCGCTTAATCTTCTCCTGACTTGTCCTTAAACATTCAATCTGGCACAGTTCCTTTGTACTTCACTCCTTCACCAGGTGACAACCTTTCTGATCCATTGTAAATTCACACCGAGACTCTCGCTTTAGTTTCGAGATCCTTTGATCTTGGATGCCTGTCAACATTTTGCTTCTGCACCTGTTGCTTATCCTCAACACTCTTCTTGAGACCTACGCCTTGTTAGCTTGCTTGTAGGAATATGGCTGGTGCTTCTTGGTTGTAGATTAAGGTGTTTTTCTGTATGTTTAGGATTAAATTACTCGACTTCTTTTTCTCACCTATCTTCTGAATCACACCTCTGCCAATCCATCTGATCTGGTGGTGGTAAGGGACTACTTTAATCTCTAGTATGTTTGATATCATTGCACTAGCAAAATTCCTGGAATACTTCTAGCCAAATCTGTTTTCTTATAGAAGTTATTTGGTAATCCTCACCTGTTAAGATTAAACATAGTTTTTGTACTAATTTGTGTAATATGGTGGTTTTCATGCAAATGAGCTCAGACTACGTGGAAAGTGAGTCTACTATATACAATGAAGCACATACTTCTAGTCTCAATGTAAACATTCTTTGGCATTGCTCACATCTCTATAGATCGATTTCTACAAGTCCGCCATACATAACATCTGGCTAGTGCTTTCATTTTGAGACACAATGAACTTGAGCACACAAGGATAGATTCCTGCAATAGGTTTACTGCACGTCCTGCAGGTCTGGATGAACCATCCAATGTGCCCCCAAAGGTAAACAATTGTCTTCCAGATTTACTTTCTTTGGTCTTCATTGTTGCAAGACCTTTGCTACACAGTAAAAAATTAGCATACAATTGTGGCCCGTCAGCTTTGTCCCAATACACACCATTTTAGGTGTGTCATATACTAACTACCACAAATGGTGTTGACTGGACACTGAACAATAAGGTGATAAGCATACCCAAATTACTAACATAAGTTATCCAGCTATACTTTACATAACAGTTTCTTTGGTTTGTGTGTAAAAATATTTTTTGTTCAATGACAAAATAGTGAGTATTGCATCACATTGTAGATTATAAATGTTGAATAGTCATAGGGATGTCCAAAATACTGACTTAATATCTGTTACCATGTTGTAGTTGACCATAAGTGTGTTGCATCTTGTTTGTGAAGACCCCCACATTAAAACACAAATCATTAATATGTAGGACTTGATTGTGATGATATGCGAAGCATTGGTTTTGTGATGATTTTTTAAACTAAGACCAACCCCCTGAGTATGACTAGCAGAAAACCCACAATGGGTACAGTAAAATCTACTTACATTATCATAGCCATATGCTAAGATCTGTAACAAAATAGACGAAAACAATTCAATGAACCACGAAACAATATAAATTATAATATAACATGCACCCGCAATGTATTATATTAACTTTCTGTATTTTTCCATGGCTCAGTTGGACATATATAATACGTCTATTAATATGCCTTGACGAAAAAGTGTCCGATGTCAACTGCAGCTATTTGTTTAGTGCAGGCTCAGCTTAACCATCAACTTTATATACCTGAAGTAGGCAGAGCAATAATTGCAGTTTTACCAGCTGCATTGAGAAGAATCCATGATGACAGCAAAATATTTTTTTTACTGACATGTAAGGTTATAGTAGATGCAAAAATTGGTTTATCAAACATAATAAGGACTAAAATGTTAAATTTAGCCCACTTAATATCTGTGCAATTTGGGTCAGTACATTAAAACAACCACAACCTATGACAGCATAAACAGAACAGTCAATGATAAACAAATATTCTACAAAAATTATCACAATACTTGGGAAAGTCCTAATGTCCTCATCTTTGATTGCTCCTTGGACATAATAAACTCGACACCTATCAGCTACATTTCTGTACAATGTTTATAAAAAGAGACAAGGCAAACAGCACAATTTTAAAGAAGCACACAAAAGAAGTGGTAGCAAGGCAGATTAACGATTTAAAGGGTTGTTTGGTAACAATGAATACACTGAATAGACTGAATCTGAGGCAATCTATATTAGCAGTCTAAAGCTGTTGTCACCCCAATAAATGGCATGTAATATATGCATGTAGCATTTTAGTCAGTATTAAGTGTGAATTTATTAAGTGCAAGTTGTATATGGATCAGAAAAAGCTGAGGCTAAAGGTATGTGGAAAGGTAGAGAGGAAGGTATAGAATTGTGGTGGTTAAAAGGAGAAATATCCAAGACATACTGATAAGAAGTGGACCTTTCACATATTTATTGGTGTTTCACATTGAGATCATAAACATCACCTATGCTAAAAAAATTCATTCACAGTAAGTTCATTTCTTCTATATATGAAAATATGGAAAATATTTAGGTTTTACTAACCTGTTTCCATTAGTGCAAGACAATTTTTAATACAGGGTTGACAACTTAGCACTGACTTGGATTTCTTCCTCTGTCTTAATTGTAATCAAGTAATATTTCTATCACATAATAGATCTCTATAATTCATAGTAGTCTAGACAGAGTATCTGAATTTGTGTATGTATGATTGATCTAAATTATTCATAAAAAATAATGCAACCTCTGAATCCTTCCTTCATAATAGGAATGTCTCTATATGGCCTAAACAAACGAATAAGAGGCTTGTTGTGTCTGTCAATACAGCAAATTCACACCTGAGCAGGTAAATTTTTAACTTACAAATCCTTCACATGATAATCACTTAATATATAAATAATTCAGTTTTGCTAGTAAAAGTCTCAATGAAGCATGCACAATAGCTACATAGGATTAGAATAGAAAGACACTGATTTCAAGAGGAATCCAATTTCTTTAGTAGTGCAAGATAATAATGAACCAATACATGGCCTGAAATAATTTCTTGCAATCGTTTTTAACCTTGGGTACCTTTTTTCCATAATATGCTTTGGCAAATGCAAGTTTTGTGCTGCTTTTCATTTGCAGTTCTCTGGATAGTGACTTTCATCACATTAACAACAGATAGCCGAGATATTGCTTTTTCTTTCTTGCATAACTTTCGATGGGTTCAGTACCAAACCTGGATTAACATTATGCCTTGTTGTTGATAAGGTAGCATTTTATAATGTTGAAAACTGCTACAGATTCAGCATATCGACCTTTGCCATTGATTCTAAAAATGTAATGTATTGTTGCTTGGTATATATATATATATATATATATAAATATATATACATATACTTAACATACAACAACAAGTTTGATAAAATTCCACTCTACCATAGTTGAGAAAACCATTAACTTTTGATGTTGACTATTGAAACTTGTTCCGTTAAATCTTTTTTGAGTAACACACAAAGAAACATTAATGCAGATAGGAATAGAAAAATTTACTCCTACAAATAATGTTAATATCAAATCAATCTTATTTAGATATCATCTAATACCAGTGGCACTATGAATACTTCTGGAAGGGACACTTTATGCTCACCACCACTCCGGTATGCTAAGCCCGATGGTATCTGTCTAAAAGAGTTAGCCAACATTCTGAGATCTTCTAACTGTCTACCTCATCCAGAAGGATATCTCTCAGTTGTGAGGAATGAAGAGGATACAGCCACGAAGTTGATTAATGGACTTGCATCCCTGGGAGCAAGTGCTGAGTGCTTAAGCAAAGCTGCTCCATTTCTATGCCTACATTTGTTTGGGTTGTGTACTGAGTCTGGGGTCTCCATACAGCCAACCTCTAATCAGTGTGCAATAATTAGGGACGCAACATGCCAACAGCAATGGATATTTCTTGAAAAACTTGACATTGGCATTCCAGACTGTGAACTCTTTCATTCCGAGTTTTTGTCCTGTCCTGGTCTGAATGACAGTCTCCCTACAAATGGAACTACAACCGCAAATATGTTAGGTAAGTTAAGGAGAGTGTGCCTAATTTCTTTGAATACTCAAAAGCATTTGTCATTGTTTGTGTTCACCCACTAACAAAACTTGAAGGAAAGAAAACGATATTCTTCATAATTGTATTAGTAACATGAATTGCATCACTCTTGTCCGGATATAATAGTCTCTCAGTGGTCATGACAAAATGTTCAAGTTCTGTGGAATACTGTGGTGTATATAGCAGTAGAGATAGTGAGATTTAACTAAAGGTAGAAATAGAGGCTACTAATAGCAGCTGATGCTACACCAGAATCGCATGGCTTACCTCTAAGTTAGACTGTCTGGTGACACTTTGGCACCTTGACAATGAGCTATTATTAATTTGATAGCTGATTGTGTGCGATATATTAAATAAGATTTTTATGATGATACCACGGATTTACTTCTTGTGGGAAAGAATCATACGTATATAACCTTACCAAGGAAGCACCTTTGAACCGTCTCAAGCGAGGAGGCATGTATAGATGGATCTATCAATTTTAAGTTTGTTCAAGATTTAGCCCTTTGTTTTACCACTCAAACAACTGCATTCCATGGCTAAATCGTAATATATTCGGTTAGCATTCTAGGAATGTTCATTTTTAAGAAACAGTTATAGCCAGAAGTATAGTTAATTCAGCCTCTTTGATTCAGTGCCTATATAAATTACCTTATATCATCAATGTTGTTTTTCTCCCAGCATTGGAAAAAGATGGTATAGATGCTGCTGCTGAAGTGCTGCCTGAGGACGAAAAAGCATGCTGAATCTCTTTTCTAGTGTGTTAGAACTGTATAAGAAGGCCATGAGCTATGCTATATTTGATTAGTATATTGAGTTTAATATATAAAAATATTATATACAAAGTGGTTACCAGTTCTACCCGCTTGGTCATCATGCTTGGGTTCTTTATTATAATTATCTCAGATTTCTATTTAGCACACTTTTTACAGGCATATTCTTTCATTCTGGTATCACATCTTCTATTGTTCTCCTCTATGTAATATTTCCTACAGCTGTAAGGGAAGGGCAGTTGATAGTGTGCACTCATGCATTGTGTACCACAACATTTGCAGATGTGGGATGTGGTACATAATTCACATCTTCTCGTGAAGGCTTTATTGAAAGTTAAAACTTGCGCAAATATTTTTAAACTTATTTTAAGTGTATTAGCTGAGCTATAAAAAATTTATGTTTTTCTATTTATGGCTTACCATCTCAAAAAATTCAATGTTGGAAGCAACAATGGTCCAAAATAGTCTAAAAACAGTTAACAACATGTTTACAAGCTGAGATACAACCATTTTTAGAAGAACTGCCATCGACTGATATTGGTCAAACCATTATAGTACTATCACTTTCTTCAACTTAGTGCAAACAAATAATAATATCATGGAATTTGCCTAAACTACTGTCTATTATCTATTGGAAAGAAGTACTATCACTTTCTTAATTTTTGTGCAGACAAATATATCATGGAATTTGTATGCTTCGCTTCAACTATAATTATACCTTCTTTAATTTTTAGAAAACAACACTTGGCTGTATGGCTGTTATACCAAGTAAACTATCTCAATTCGGCAGGCCAGATCTATAAAACTAATCTGTTGTTCCACTTGAGTCAATTACAGTTAATGCATTGATTGCCTGGGGTATTTGTTACAGCCCCAAATCTGCTGAATATTCTTGAATTTGCAGCATTATAACTGACATCTTTTAGGTCATAACATCCAATTATACGGAACAAAATTCCATTATCGACACGCTATCTGCAGATTGCTGAATTCTGAGCAGCAGAACTATTCACTTACTTTTATATCCACTCATCTTGGACTGGTGCTCTATCTCATATAATTTATAGATCGCCACTACATGAGTCAACTGTTTGGTTAGTTAATCACATGTAGCTCAGGATGCAGATGTTCTATGAATGTTCGTGTTACATTTACATTAATAGTTTCTTGATGTTGCTTTCCATTACTTGCAATGACACTAGCAGCCTTTTTATGTTCTGGTTTGTGTTCATTAGATCTGAAAGAAGAACATTTGAATGGTACCACAGGATCAGTTCTGGAATGCATTGGAGATTTTTACCAAGAAAAGGGCTCAAATTATTGCACAAGAAGTTGTTATAAATTGGTCCAATTTTTGGGAAATGAGCTTATTACTTATGCTTTTACAGTTGTATTATATGGTGTTTCATTTCTACTGGCTGCAGTAATAATCATAATATCTGGCATGGCACACAAGAGAATGTAAGTGTCCTTAACTAAAAGTAATTAGTCAACAGTTCAAAAGGATGTAAACAAAATACTAATGAGGACTACCACCATTTTGATGCCACTCATAATTATGTGTCAATGATCTTTATTTTCAAATCAATACAATATTTTAAACATAGTTTTAAAGAATCATCTAAGTGGTTGTGGTCTACAAGATTATGGTCTTGTTTTCATTCTTTATCAGGTTCTTATTATAGTTTAGAGGTGGAGAGTTAATCAAGTCAAAGTTCTAAAGAAGGTCCAACTCAAATATTCTAGGTTTCCAAAGTTTTTAAACACCTTCAGACTTGTTTATTGATATAGTACACTACTGTGTTTTGGTATGGACCATTCCATTAAATATTAAAATGCCTTCAAGTACCATACCACCTCGTACTTGTTTTGTTGGAGTCACTCCGAGGAGTCACTCCGAGCAACTACAGCTTTCTTCAACAACTTAGCAAGAATTGAACTGGAGACTACTTAACTGACCAAATCCTAGAGGATGTCTACTGTACTATGTTTATTGCTAAACTGCACATGTATGTCTATTAATTAGCTTGCATCATACTTGGAAGCAGGTTATCCATCAGTAAATCAGCTGACCATTCACTTCAAATTCAGCTGCAAAAACATAGCTGGGAAGATATTGAAAATACAATGGAATAAGTTATGGCTTCCTAAAAAGATTTTCTCCTAGTATAAAGTATGTAGATGTTCGTCAATGTTGTTATTGTATTATTACTTTCATCACAGGTTTATTTTCCCAGCTGTCTTTATAGTATACATGATAATTGACTACATGATTCTCCGTAAGTATAATTTATAATAATATGAACTATTGAGATGTCTCCATTAAACCATTTTCTAGTTTCCTTCACTTTACTCGGGGCTATGGACCGTGGCAAGCTCTACTGTACATCTAGGAGTCTAATTAAGAGTCTGACAGAAGTCAATCCATTTTGTGTCATATATGGTATGGTGTTGTATTATATATATATATTCTTTTCTACATTACTTATTTGAACGTCATTTTGATAACTGGTTCAATTTATCATAGTAGCAGAATTGAAACGAAATAAACCTCGTTGTGTTATAAATAGGTAATGGAATATTTCACATCTAGATACTTTCTTGTGTGCCATACCTAAAAATTAAGAGCACTTATTTTAGTCTCAGAAATTAACCACTAATTTATCATATAGATAAAATTAGATCATTTATATACATCTACTCACACATTTAAATATGGACCAAAAATTATGTAAGATATATGACTTACAAAGATAATGGGTTATTTATGTGACTAATCCGGCTTTGAAGATAATGGCTAATCTTAAGCTAGGAAAAAAGAGTCTAACCATGTAGACAACAACCCGTTTGATGAACCTTTACTATTTGAAATCATGTTACAGTTTATGTCAATAATATTTCATTTCTTTATTCACAGTTAGCTAAGTAGTTGTTTATTATTTGTAGTTGGTATTTATTTCTTTATGTTGTTTCTATCAGAGAGTATTAATGTCGATATTAGTTTCACAAACTTCATAAAATCACAAATGGTAAAAACTGTAATTAAGCTCAAGCTATATACTCAGCTTAGGAAATATTTGTGAGTCATATTCAATGTTTCTATGTTTGCTTCATTTCACAACCACCTCCTAGACTTGCCTCTCTCCACTAACCCATATCACCCAACCCCCCTCCCCCCCTCCCTCCTCTCCCCTTCTCTTCCTCCATCAATGTTTGCTTTGGTAACAGGCTACTAGTTACATATGTTATGTATACATAATTCAGCTAGCTCAGACTATGCATGCCATTAGAGTATTGTCAACAAGCACATGCAACTCCACACATGTAACTAATAGGACACAGGGAGTGCATCCAGGATATTATAACAGCAGTAGTGTAGTTGTGGGAACAAAATAGCACATAAGGCATCACTACTCTAAAGGATGAACAGAGTTATATCAGTTCATGCCAATACACTTTTACAGTATGGTTTTATAATTTCCGTTATTATTATTGTTTAACAAAACAACATAACCAAAAAGTTGCTAAATAATATTAAATAATTGCAGATAGGGGGTGAAAGGTTACAGTTCCCTCAAGCACCCATCCTGCCCACTTCTGTCATCCTAGATCCAGGGCAGTGGCAGTATGCAATCAGTGATAATTTTTTTTTGGCAAATTTATATATATTGACCTGAACTCCTTACTAGGTCTTTATCTTGAAATGTAAAAATTAGCACCCAATTCTTTGATCATGTGGCATGCAATAAATGTCCGATTTACTTATAGAAAGATTCTGTACTTCTTCACAAGTTTTGTCACAAGAGCTACTGCCAATCATTATTGTACATTGACCAATGGATAGTGCATAATTATCACATAATGTTTTATTTTAGCTGAGATGACCATTTTCATATAGAGTGAGTGGTGTTCAACAGTTGTGATTCAGTGGATTGATATTTAAATGCGTACTTAGCAAAATTCAATTACACATTGTATTTAATTCATTTATATGTATTTGTATTGCTGTAGGAATTTCAGTCACATATACACTCGGTCAGATGTCACTTTGGTGGATATTCCATACAACTACTCTCTTTTGGAATGTTATGTTTCCATTCCATGCTAGAGTCTATGAAATGTCTGGCAAGAACAAGTACATCCACATAACTTGCATCATAGTTGGAATTTTGCTTCCTGTAGTCCCCATTATAACTATACTGGCCGACACTGCAGTGGGTATTCAGAAACAATACAGAAACTCCACCTCCCAACTTAGAAACAGTTTGTTCTTATCAGAAGGATTGGGTCTTGGATCTCTTGGATTGATTCCTAATCTATGTTATGTCACAAATTCAGCTGCAGTATTCTACTCTCTTATCCTTATGCTGGACTTCATCTCGGTATGTGGGTGTACCATGATCATCATTATATTCTGGTCTGTGCACAAACTTTACATCAAAAGAAAGCAAGTGCAGGTTACTAAAAATAAAATTAGATCATATGAAGTTATTATGATTAAGATGTTCTTTTTTGTTTTCATTATAGAAAAAATTTAACGTAATCATCAATGGAAAAACAAGACCTCAATTCACATTTGGATTGGCTGAGAAGAAGCTTCTTATTGTGTTATGCTATAGTATGATAATGTCTGTTATTGTTTTAACAATACTTGCATTTGAAACTAGAGTCAATTCTGTTCAGATAAAGAATTTTCAAGTGTTCTTATTTTGTGAGCAAGGAAGCCACAATTCAAGTAACCCATGTACTCAATATTATAACGACAGAATTGGCTTTATTATTCCTAATGTTTTGGTAACTATTATTTTTAGTTTGTTTCCTATTGTGAACCTGATTCATGCTGTTAATATTCAAGAACTTAAGGAATTTTGGAGAAAGTGTCCATGCATGATGGTAAAAAAACATTAATTACATTACTATTTGAAAGCAATGTTGCAGTTTCTTTGTAATTTGTAGCATGATATTTTGTAATATCTGTACTGAGACCGTATATAAATTTAATTTCTGATAGATATGGTGTGATGTATTCCCCTGCATTTCTTCTGCATTTCAGGAAGAACAATATTTTTTAATTTGTAGGTCATCAAAAATTAGTTTTAAAAAACAAACAACCAAATGGCCCATGTTTCTTCTTGCCAATTATTACTTCTAGCTACATTTTAATCTACAGTGTATTTAAAATAAAAAAATTTGAGTAGCATCTGTAGTTAGCAGTAAAGGAAATATATTTGTAAACACTTAATTAACTCTAAGTTGACATAAGAATAACCTTCTCAATAATCAACTTGAAATTGTATTCTCTCGACAGATGGTCTAGCCTTCATATCACGAATAGTGAGATGTTAAGATTCACACAAGCCTGCTCTATACTGGTAGCTAGCTATCCACCATGTGTTACCAGCATATTCATCCAGCATGTCAACTGGCACACGTGCTCAACACTGAACCAAAACATGTGAGAACCAGGTGTAAAATAATAATAATAATAATAATAATAATAAAATATTTATAAAAAACTATAAAAAACAAACAAAATAATTAAAATGAAATAAAAATAAAATATGGATAAGTTAATAATTAAAACTTAATAATAATAATAATAATAACAATAATAATAATAATAACAATAATAATAATAATAATAATAATAACAACAACAACAACAACAACAACAACAATAATAATAATAATAATAATAATAATAATAATAATAATAATAATAATAATAATAATAATAATAATAATAATAAATATAATAAAGAATTAAAAATAATAATAAATATAATAATATGTAAATTGACAATAATAATAAATCACAATAAATCAGATATATAAATAATAAATAAATAAAAAATTAAAAATATAATAATAATATTAATAAATGAATGAATGAATGAATGAATGAATGATTGGAGGGGAAAAAAGAAAACAAATAAACAAATAAATAAACAAACAAAGAAACAAATAAATAAACAACAAACAAACTTACAAATAAACAAATAAAATAAATAAATAACAAACTAAAAAAAAATAATAATAACAAAATTAATAAAACATTAATTAAAAATAAAAAACAAATAATAAATAAACAAACGCAATAAATAAATAAACAAACTAAATAATAAACAAACATACAAACACAAAAACAAATAAACAGACAAAAAACAAACAAATAAAAAACATATAAACAAATAAACAAATAAACAAATAACAAATAAATACATAATTTGACAAACAAACAACAAACAAACAAACAAACAAATAAAAGTAAAATGAAAAAAAAACATTATAAATTTATAGGTCATTAACATCATGCTAATCAAATTACATACACACACACAAAAAAATGACAATAACCATGCCAAAAACTACAAAGTCAAGGCGGTCCATGATGGACCCAGGATGCCTAAAACTGCTGCACCATTCCCCCTCTGTATTGCGTACCATAAATAAATAAATAAATCAAAAAAAATTACTATATAACTACAAAAACAAAAAACAAACAAAACAAAAACAAATATATAACAAATAATCAAACAAAAAATAAACAAATAGGTAAAAAAATATAATATATAAATAATAAATATCCATTTTCCCATGCATCTTCACCAATTGCAGACTTCTCTTTAGTACACACTTTCTACAGGCTACTTGATGTTCTTTCACTCTTGCATCCAGTTTTCTGATGCTCTCCCCTGTGTAGTATTTTCCACAGCTACAAAGGATGATGTACACAATGCATGAAGCTGTTAAAACATCCTTCACTCTGCTCAGTTGTGTCCTCAGAGTTCTTTCCGATCTAAAAATGACTTTGATGTTGAAGCTCCTGCCGACCCTCCTAATGTCTTCTCTCACCACTGCTGCATAATCATTCCAGATTACTGTATTGGTGTACTTATCTACCTTTCTGTGTTTAGAGGTATCTGCAGACGAAAGGTTCATGAAGGCTAGCGGATAACCATTCTCTATAAAGACCATATTCAAATGATATTCTTCCTTCCAAAGATCCCCGTTCTCAGTTACTATCTCCTGGTTCTATCATGTAAGCTCTTCACCACTCCTCTTCTGACATGGATAGGATGATGTGCTATAATCAAGGTTCCGGTTGGTATGCTTGAGTTATCTGTCAATGGTTGCAATTAGTTTTCATCTTCCTTCCTGTGAAGGTGGCAATCCAGACAGGGCAATAATCCATCCACATCAAGCTCTATCTTCAACTCTATGGATGGCTTGATGTAGTTCAGATGGTCAGACAACGCATCACTTCCCTTCTTCACATTGCAGACGGTGTCATCCACATATCTCTTCCAAAGCGTTGGTTATTGTTGGGATGATAGTTTTAACATACTGGTTGAATTGTACTTTTGGCATTGGATTCTATGTGGCCAAAGATGTTGCAATTTTAGCATCTGGAATTGTGGGTATGTAGGTTCATATTCTGGCAGGATGATGGCTTTAGTCATTTGGGCGAAGCTTTTTGTTGGTTGGGGAGTGTGATGGAGGCAAATATTGCATGTTGGGTGTATGGATGATCTGTCTCAAGTATTGAGGTGGTTGTCTTCATTCTCTAGGTGCTTGTCATGATCCCGCGATAATTGTTGGCGGTGTGCATTGCTTGTCATCCAGTTAAGGGTTGCATATCCCTGATCATCTTCCTCATACCATCTGGCATCCTGGTTCGGTGGTATTCTCTAAAGGAAATCCTCTTTCTTTCTTTATCTCGTTGTGAAACTATTTGGAACTTAGGATAAATGGTCTGTGATAGAACTTGATCCACATTTCTCCTTGTTCTTGATGGATTGGAACTGTCTCCTGTATGTGTCTGTGTAAACACCACACGACCGTAACAGGGTTTTGCTTACCATCATGTAGTTCTGTTCCTTAGTTAATGGTTGGGCAGTTGTTCTAGGCAAGCCTCCCAGTGGTATCTTGGCATTCGGTGTGCACCTGAAATAATGGGATTAAATCTTTGCAGTCCACCCCATTTCTTATGATTGCATTACGACTAGATGCTCTGGCCTTCATTAGAAATAATCAATCATCAGGAATAATGACGATTATTCCTGCATCTAGTCAAAATGGTTGATTACTGATAAGGTTATTGTAAGTCTACTGAGAGTTCTCTGAGAGTTCAATGTTGCTGTAGGGTCTTGTTACTGGTTGGGCAATCATGTCTATATTAAAGTTTTTTACTGTCACTCGATAACTTACATCCTGATAATTACAGATAACAGAATGATATCAGCAGCAAAATATTTTGCGCAACAGCTTGTCATTAATTCATCCAATATATTTTTCCCCCTTATTCAAGATTCCTCTCTGCTGTTTAATAGGCAAGTCTGTCTAGAGGTTCAGCGTGTCAATTATGGTTGTGTGCTGCTTGCCACTCTGAAGGACAGTGTAAAAACTCTTAAGTTGTTCTGGTGTTCCCTAGCTTCCATGGCTACCTCATGTAGCCATGGATGTCTGTCGCTTAGTCTTCTCCTGACTTGTCCTTAATTATTAAATGTGGCACAGTTTCTTTGCACTTCATTCCAGGTGACAATCATTCTGATCCCTTGTAAATTCACTCCTACACTCTAGCTTTAGTTTCCAGATTCCTGATCTGGGATGCCTGCAAACATTTTGCTTCTGCACCTGTTGCTTATCCTCAACGCTCTTCTTTAGGAGGTCTGACCTACTCCTTGTTAGCCTTTTTGATGGTCATGCTTCTTGGTTATAGATTAAGGTGTTTTGCTAATTATTCTTTTAATCCTCACGCTGTTAAGATTTAGCATAGTATTTGTAGTATTCTGTGTAATATGGTGGTTTTCATGTGAATGAGCTCAGGCCACTTGGAAAATGGGTCCATACAATGAAGCACATAAGACTTCTAGTCTCAATGTTAGACATTGCTATAGCTTGATTTCTAAAAGTCCACCACACATAACATCTGGCTAATGCTTTCATCTTGAGACAATCATCTTGAGCAAACATGGATATGATTCCTGCCATAGTTTTACCGCACGTGCTGCAGGTCTGGATGAATAATCCAATGTCCTCCCACAGGCAAACAATTGTATTCCACATTAAGCTCATTACAAAAAAGGCCCAAACTCAGGTTTTACTTTCATCAGGCCAACTTGTCTTCATAGTGGCAAGACCTTTTCTACACAGTAATAATGTAAGTTCTGCATAGCATGCAATTCTGGTGTATTAGCTTTGTCCCAATAAGCACCTTTTAGGAGTGTCACACTAACCACCATAAATAGTGTCGACTGGACACAGGACAATAAGGTCACAGCATGCCTAAATTACTAACATATGTTAGCCAGAAAATATTTCCATACTATACATACAAGTTTGTTTGGTTTGTGTGTAACACTACTATAGTTCAATGACTAAATTAATAATGAATATTGCAAATACTTAGATGCCCCACTTAATACAGTATTGCATCACATGAAAGTTTGCTAATCATAGGGGTGTCCAAAATAATGACTTAATTTCTGTTATTTTGTTTTGTTCCAGTTAACCATAAGTGTGATCTTGAAGACTCCTTAATTAAAACACAATTAAATAATATTTAGGACTTGATTGTGCTGGTAAAAGAAACAGTCATTTTGTGATTTATATACCTAAGACCTACAAGTGTATCAATAGAAAAACCAACCACATCGGGTACTGTAAAATCTACTTACAGTACAATTATGGCATTTTCATAAAGATTTGCTAAGAAGATCTCTATCGCAAATCATGATATTTACAGACCCAAAAATTTAAGGAAACATACCAGGTAATTAATGTACACCAGCACTGTACTAAATCAACTTTGAGTTGTTTTTCCATAGCCCAGCTGAATTTAATAATTTTCGTTGGGAAAAAGTGACTGAAGTCAATTGCAGCTATTCATTTAGTGTAGACTCAGCATAACCATAAACACTATATACCTGAAGTGGGCTGAGCAATAATTGCAGTTTTACCAGTGGGATTGTTGAAGTGTTCTTCATAAACTGTAGGTCAGGGACTAAGGATGAAATGGGATTACCCTCTACCTAACCTAACTAGACCAGCTCTAAAGAATAGACAAAGATTTTTCAAGATTCACATAAGGTTCACATACAGCTAAGTTCTCAAAAACTCTCTCCCGTAAGGTGGCTCAGTCTCTTTTATAGCCAGAAGGCCAATCGTCACACACATTCAATAATTGTGCAATGAAGTCGGCTTGTCACAGTAATTATTTCTCTAAGTGGGTGTTACATATCAATCTTGTGCCTGCATGCTCCTATCTTGTATTTCCACATCAGGGGAAATGCCCCTGACACCCTTCTCCCATTGAGCTGGTAGCTCGCTAATCCAACCTTGTCTTGAGAGGCCATCAGCATTATTGTTTGCCATTCCAGGATGATATGCCACGTTAAACGAATATGGCTGAATACATAAGGCCAAGCAGGTGAGGCAAATGTTTGCGTTCCTCATCTGGTTTAGATATTGAAAGGACTGATGATTAGTTTGAATAATGAATTTTCTTCACAAGAAATAAACAGCAAAGTATTTGAAAGCCACTACATCCACAGTCGAGTACCGTGTCTGTCTTGGGAGCAGTTTCCATGAAAAAATGCTAATGGGTTATCCTTCCCTTCATCTGTGTCCTGGCTGAGAACTGCCTCAATACTCCTTTCAGATGCATCTGTCTATAAGCAAAATGTCTTTGTGAAGTTTGGGCTGTGCAACAACCGGGGTTTGACTGAGTTAGGTCTTGAGCTTCTCAAAGGCAATCTGATGCGGGTTTGTCTACTTTACTTGTGTAGGTGCTGTTCCTCTAGTAAGATCTGACAAACATGAAGAGGTTGCTGCAAATGGTATCTATAGTAGCCAGTGAGGCCCAAGAATGCACGAATATCTTTCTTTATTTTTGGTCTAGCAAACTCCTTGACTGCTTCCACTTTACAATGTTCTGAGGCTGTTTGTCCTTGGTACACTGATATGAGCATGTTACCATGCCTAACTGGCTTTAGCTCTCAGCCCAGTTTTGTGAAGTGTTTGGAGAACTTGTGTCAAGTGCCGTATATGGTCTGTTCAATTATTGCTGATGACGATGATGTTATCAAGATCAACTGCTGTGAATTGTTCGAATACCCCAAGTGTAGAGTCCATTAGAAGTTGAAAAGTAGTAGGAGCTCCCTTGAGTCCAAATGGCATCGTAACAATCCATATTTCCCAAGCGGTATGATAAACACCATATTATGTTCGGGTTTCACTGGTACCTGATTATAACCTACCAGGTAATGGGCTTGTCCAAATCTGTCAATGAAATCGTCCACTCATTGCCTCTGATGGGTCATCAAGTGTGATTGTGTTGTGCGTGCGATAGTCTATGCAAATTCTCAAGCCACCGTCCTTTTTCCCTAGTGCCAGTGACCCAGCAAGGATGGAGAAGTCAGTAGTGCCAGTCACTCAGCAAAGATGGAGAAGTCAGTAGTGCTATATGACTCGGCAAGGATGAAGAAGTCAATAGTGCCAGTGACTCAGCAAAGATGGAGAAGACAGTAGTGCCAGTGACTCAGCAAGGATGGAGAAGTCAGTAGTGCCAGTGACTCAGCAAGGATGGTGGATCCCTGATGATGGGGGATGCCCTGTGCTCTTGCTTGGTTGGATGACTCCAGTGTCTAACATGGATTTGATCTTGGCTCTAGTTTATTTTTTCCCAGGCTTTGGGGTTGCAGTAGGGCATTAGATGAAATGGAACTGCGTCACCTGTCTCTATGCGTCACTTGTCTCTATGCATCACCTCTCTCTTTTGCATTTTCAATTGCTTTGGTTCTTCCAGGATAGTTGCTGAATGTACTCTGCATGGTGTTGAGTTAAGTCTTCTATGTCTGTTCTCTGGTTTGGTTTAGCGATGGGTTTATAACTGGCATGTTTTGTTCTGCTGCTGTGTGGAGGATTACAATCTCTCTCGTCATCACTATCATCAGGTAGCACTGTCAGAGACAACACTGCTGACTGAGGAACTGTCCACTCCTTTAGCATATTTACATGAAACTGCCTTGTCCTCTTTCTTTTGTTTACCATGTCCACTTGACAGGATACTGATGATAATTGCTTATGTAATGACATACAGACCTTACCATTGTGCTGATTGCTTGTGAGTGTCAGATGTCCAAGACCTGCTTTCCTTCATGAAAGAATGTTCCCTGGCATTCTGATCATACCACTTCTTGCACTCGTTTTTCACTTTTGCCTCTCTCTCTTGGGTGAGTGTGTTCATATTTGATAGGCTCTCTCTCATGTTGAGCATGTACTGAAGAAATGATTTGGGAACTTTTGTGCTAGATATCTTTCCTTCTTCATAATATCTAGAGGTCCTCACACATTTCTACCATATAAGAGTTTGAATGGCAAGAATCCTGTAGTTGCATGGGGTGCTTCTCTATATCTGAACAATAAGTAAGGGATCATGCTACCCCATTCCTTCTTGTTGTCTGGACACAACTTTCAAGTCATATACTTCAAAGTCAATAAACCATACCATTTGTTTGGGGATGGTATGGCGAGGTTTTTAGGTGTTCAATTCCAAACATCTTTAACAGCTCTTTCATCAACACTGAGGTGAAGTTTGAGCCTTGGTCTGTAAGCAATTCTTGATCCCAAATCTTGAGAACACCTGCAGTAATGCATCCGCTACTGTTCTTGCATCAGTCTTGTGCTTGCATACAGGTATGGCTTTGGGATACTTGGTGGCAGAGTGCATCAGTGTGAGAATGGTCTTCTTGTTCTTGATAAGGGACAGACAATATCCATCGTTATTCTTTGGAAGGGTTCACTCATAATGGGTAGAGGCACTAGAGGAGCTTTGTTCCTTGTCATTTTGGCTGTCCTCTGGCATTCGATGCAACTTTTACACATATCTCTAATGTCTTGATGGATCCCTGGCCAGAAGGATCGTCTGAGTAGTCTTTTGGTGGTCCTCTGTGGCCTAAGTGTCCAGCAAAGGGGAAAATATGTGCCACTCGCATTCGCATTGCTTCTTTTCCTTGGTAAACCTAGCTGTAGCATTTCCTCATCACAGCCTTGTGCTGGTGGAATAACACTCCATCCTGCACTTCATATTGGGACTCTGCTTTCCCAACTAGGATCCAGGCTCTCTCTAATGTGGAATCGGTGGACTGGTTTTATCGAAATTCTTGAGTTCCAAATTCTGACTCATCAAACTGTGTCTGTCTCTATCATTCCTCTGCAATTGTTCTTGTTTGTCTCTTCTGCTTCATGCACTTGACAGGTCTCTCTTGAACATCCAAAAACAGTGACTGGTCGAGGTCAAAAATATCTCCAAGTTTGATAGAAATGACACCGGATGTTTGAGCCATTCTATTGTTCTCTTTTTCTTGATTCTGTTCCTTCTTCTGTTGTGCTCGAGTTGAAAGTTTGGGCTCAATCGGCACTTACTTGCCTCAACAGGTCATTAGTGAGTGGCAAGTCAATGCCCAATAGAATATCTTCATCCATCTTTTCCGCAACTGCTACTGCACATCAAAGGTTTTCTTCTCCGAAATGTAGACATACTATATGTCTCAGGGTATCTCTGTGATATGGCTGTCGGCCACTTTCATTTGGATTGTTTCTCCTGTGTACGCATCCTCACTGATGATGGCACTGTTGATGATATTCTGTTGTGCTCCTAAGTCAAGCTTGATGAGGTGTTTAGTAAGCCCATCAATGTGTGATGTGACATAGTAGTCCTCAGGTTGGTGCAAGGTTGAACTTTGAATTGCTTTCTTTGGACAGTTAGCCCCCATGTAAACTCCATTCACAACAGTTGAAACACGTAGCTCTATGGTTTGGGTAGCAAGACTTGGACAAACTTTTCTTCTTGGTTTCCACACAGGAATAGGCTGGGGATCTCCCTCTGGTTTGCCTGTGATCAGTCCACTTTCCCGGTGATTCGTAGAAGTATATTTTGATTGGTTTTGTTATGGCCGGTTCTGTCAGCCTCGGCTTGTCTGCTTAGATCCATTTCCTTGGTCTGTTTAGTATAGACAGGTTGATATTCCTTTCTTGAATGTAGTCATTCGCGAAAACTCCTACTTGACTAATAGTCTTGAGTTCATGGTCACGTATCCAATATGCTATGCTGTTGGGCAGGAGGTTGAGCATATGTTCCATGGATAACACTTCCAGATCGTTTCAAAGCCTTCGATGTATCACTGACCTAGATCGAAGAGTCTGTTGGCAAACTATGCTGCTGATTTAAAGAAGATCTGCCACCACTGTTTCCTGTAGCTGCAGCTATTCAGGCTAAACTATTGACAGAATGTCATCTTAATCAGTTCGTAATCTATCGAAGTGTCGGGTAGGAGAGACAGGAAAGTTGCCCCTCTAACAAAAGTATAAGATACAAAACTCAATGAGGCCGTGGTATAGTGTATGCTTCCATGTGCTCTTCAAATTGGAGAAGGTATGCATCCAGATCTTCCTCCTATTGCAAGAGTAAGAGGCATGTAAGTTGCAATTGTAGGGTTTCACGATCTTTGCAGATGGCCTCTAGCTATTGCTGATCCATTCCTCTTTTTTCTCGATTTCTCTTCATATAACATCTTCTTCTTGTTTGTATTTTTCTTTTTCTTTTTTGGCTATCACACTTTCTCTCGCTCTGCTGTTTGAAGCATCAGAAGCTGAACTAATTTGTGGGGCGCATTATGTTGGTCTGTTTTTTCCCTTTGAGCTATTGTAAGAATGTCTCAAAATATGATATTCAAAATAATTATTAAGGTTGCCAAGTCTATTCTATTCTAGTCTAGTAGTCGCAAGGATATCTAGCGAAATCTTAATCTAGGCAAATATGATCAAAATATTAGTCAAATAGCAGTTAAACATATCTACTAAGGTCACAAAGTCTATTAGCCAGTCTAGTGGCCTCAACGATATCTAGTGAAATATCAACTATGCAAATTTGAGCCAAATTTAAGTCTTTCAATCAAGGCAAATTTGAAAGAATTCAAGTTAAATAGTAGTTAAACTAACTAATATGGTCACAAAGTCTATTAGCTAGTTCAGTAGTCTCAAGGCGGTCTAGAGAAATCTCAATCTAGGTACACACCGCTGCCATCATATGTTGTAGGGTTCTTCATAAACTCTAGGTCAGGGACTAAGGATGAACCCTCTACCTAACTAGACCAGGAATAAAATAATTTTTTAAGATTCACATACAGTTCACATGCAGCTAAGTTCACTCAAAAACTCTCCAGTGAGGTGGCTCTCTCTCTTATATAGCCATCCGGCCAATCCTCACAGATATATAATAATTGCCCGATGAAATACAGCCAACGTGCACACGTAATTGTCCAATGAGATACAGCCAGCACAAATAATTGTCCTATGATATTATAATGCCAAAATGTTTACAGTAATTACTCCTCAAGTGGGTGTTACATATCAATCTTGTGCCTGCATGTCTTGTACTTACAATCAGGAGAAGTTCCCCTGACAGGGTTTAAGAAGAATTCATATATTGTGATGACAGCAAAATGTATTTTTCACCGACATGTAAGGTTATAGAGTTAGATGTAAAAATTGGTTTATCAAACATATAAGATACCAATGGACTAGAATTTAATATAGCCTATCATATCTGTCCAATTGGGGTCAGTACATTAAAGCAACAAAAATCAACGACAACAAAAAACAGAACAGTTATTGGTAAACAAATATGATACAAAAAATCATTACAAATTTGGGATGTTCTAATGAGTCATCTTCAATTGCTCTTTGGAAGTAGCCCTTTATCTATCAGCTACATTCCTGTACAATGTAAAGAGAAACAAGGCAAACCAATAGAAATTAAAAAGAGACGTACAAAAGCAATTAACAATTTAAAGGAACAGTGAAGACATATTTTGCTGAATACAATCTGCAATGATAAGCCGCACCCATACAACAAATGGCATGTGATGTATGCATAATAGTGTTTTAGCCAGTGTAATAATAATGTGAGTGTGAATTTAATAAGACAAGTTGTACATGGATCAGAGAAAGCTGAGGCTAAGCATATGGGGAGAGGTAGATATATAGGAAGGTACATAATTGCAGTGATTAATAGAAATATACATAAAGTATATACTGATATGGAGTGAACCTTTTTCTTTTTATGGTTTGTTCACTTTATTCAATATCAAGATTATAAACTTCAGCAAACAAAAAAAATCTCTTTCACAGTAAGTTTATTTCCTATGAAAATATGTCAAGATTATTATTAAAGGTGTTTTTTTATACCTTGATCCACTTACTTAGCACTGACTTGGATTTCTTCCATTATAATGAAATAATCAAGTAATATTTCAATCATAGAATATATCGTGCTCATTTCATTATTGTCTAGACAGAATTTGTATATGTATGGTTGATCAAAACTCAAAATAGCTTCTTCAAAAATAATGCAACCTCTGGAGCCAACCAGAGGTCATTGTGGGAGTGTCTCCAACAGGCCTAAACAAAACATTGTCGCCTGTCAATATGGCAAATTCAAACATGAACAGGTAGAAGTTTAAACCTCCGAATCTTCTACACTTTATTTTCAGGTTTGCAATTGTAAGGCTCCAAGATGCATACAAAATTGCACAATCAGTTAGAATATAAAGGTACTGATAATTAATTTGAATCTGCATTTAGTGGTAGTGCAGGATCATAATGATGCTTGCAACAGTTTTTATCACTTTTATTTGGCTCCTTTCTTTGCATAATATGATTAAGCAATGTGCCCAATGCCATAAGGGAAGTGCTCTGATTCTTTCAATTTGCAGTTCTCTGGATACTGACTTTCATCCTGTAGTAACATCTAGTTGTGATATTGCAAAGATCCTTTAAGCGATTTTATAATCACTCCGACAATGTAACGCGAAGGCCCATGCACGCGGAGCCGTTTTGTTTGTTTTGTTTTTTAACCCTTAAAGGACGAGCGTCACGAATCCGTGACACAATTAATTAAGTCACGGATTCGTGACATTTAAATTAAACAGTCACGGGGACGAGCGTCCGAATTCGTGACCTTGAACGCTACCGTTAGTTCTTTAATTAGCTCTTATGTTAACAGCAGCTGCGGTGTTATTGGTGTACAAGAACCACTTAAGGTTGTAGTTGAACATGACCACAACTGAGCCGCATGATCCAGCTGTAAGCAAACAAACTAGCTGTTGCTTTTTCCTGCTTTAGTAAAAATGGCCAGAAAATTCTATTCAAGTGAGGAGTGTATAGCAATGATGTCAGATGTAAACTGATCAAGTATAGAGTGTGAATGAGTATACTAGTGAAACTGGTAGTGACAGCTATGGGGAAAATAGTGTGGGTAATGAAGAACACTTGGGTGGGGCTGCTTTGATAGGGGGTCGAGCCAGTAGTGCTTGTCAGGAGTAGTGCTTGTCAGGGTAGAATGGAAAGTAGTGATATGCAAGCAGGAAGCAGTAATATAGGAGTGGATAGCAGTAGCTTGGGAGTGCAATGCTGTAGCAGGGGCGGTAGTGTGGATCTCGGAAGTAGAAGGGGTGGAATAGCGACGAAGAGGGAGAGTAGCCACAGTCACATTGCAGCAGTTTACCTGGACAGAGGATGGAACAAGTAATTTCTTGTTCAGAATTATTTTGTTAGAATAACATACTGTCCAACCATTATTATAGATGACATAGCTCACACTCCAGCACCCTTTACTGTGGTGTCTGGAAGTAATCTATCAATGGCACCCAGGGTACCCAAGGATTTCTTATCTCTTTTTTTTTTACTGACCAACTATTGCAGTTTTGGAAGACAAACCAATGAATATACTGGTTAAAAATCCAAGCAATGAATGTATGTCAAATTAGTTGGTGTAAGGCAATATATCTACAATTATATATTTATTTATATATATATATAAATACATACATATAATTTTATAAGAGCTGGATGCACTAAGATCAACCTCCATGGCAAACCTCACAAGTGTGGAGTGCCTTCAACGACTGCATCACTTTCAGAGGACGGCAACGAAAAGAAGAGGTTGTATTGATCATAGTAGAAAAAATGAGGGTGGTGTTGCCTTTTGTATGAGTGTAGCACCTGTCACAACCATCCTGCAATGTGGCCTACAGATTGCTTCAAAGCTTATTACAAACACAAAAAAAAATATAATATATTAATCATCAATAAGTGCAGTAGTCACCGGCGGTACTAAGGGGGGGCCGAGGGGGCGTCCGCCCCCCCAACCAACACAGCTTTACCAGCCAGCTAGCTAAGCTCTATCATTCCACAAACCATTCACGCGTAATTTGATGCCGAGTCAATAATTTTGAACGCCGTTTGTGAGATGGACCACTATCACGAGAATAGAGTCGAGTGCTTGCTTGCTATTGCAAATTGTAGCTTTGAGCTGGCAGCTAGTGAATGTGCTTGTGTCGTAGACTTGGAGAGACCTAGTGAATAGTGTAGTAGAGCCATTTCACACCTGACCCGCGCGCGTTTAATTTCGCGTTATTAAAATAAAAATATTTTTTTATTTTTTTTTTATTTTTTTATTATATAATAAAATATAATAGCTATAGTCCAGATTATTAAAGGGACAAACTTTAGACAATAACTGGAGATGCTGAACTGTCTACTTTCCCACTTATTGTCATTAGTGTTGCCCACTAATCATTGTCATCATTGTCTAATCATCCTTGTCTTTGAAGTCTTTGAAGGTTCATATATATAGTGTATTTAATAATGTTCTGATTACTTTTTCTATAATGAGATTGCTGAAGTATAAAGCTAGCTAGTTCTTAGGCTGTAGTTGTTCTTCTGAGTTGATCTATTTCACTTGAGTATCTGTACTTCAGTCAGTTTACCATCAATGCATTCAGTATCTTGCAGCAGTCATCTACACTGTCTGCAAGTCCAGATGTCAGACAGTGTGTCAAAAAGCTTTGCAAAACTAGGTGGACAAGCAGATATGAAGCCATAAAGGCAATCGAGGCAAATTTCCAAGTCATTTTTTTAACTATCGAAGATGAAACATCACAGGCAAAGGCTGCAGCTGATGCTAGAGGCTTATTGCACCAATTTCAGAGCTTTGAGTTTCTCCTGGTCATGACTGTGCTAAAGCAGCTCCTGTCAGTACCTTCAATCTAGGCAGATTGACTTAGGAGCAGCAGTCTCATCCATCAAGGTCACACTCACTGTTTAAGGAGACAGAGAACTGAAGACAAGTTTCAGGTGTTCTTTGGGACAGCTACTTCTCTTACTAACACAATTGGTGCTGATATTCCCACAGTGCTCTCTGCACGGAGGAAGAGAGTCTTGCTGCGACTTGATCATATGTGGCATACCGAGCATCATCACAAAACGGTTGAAAGTAAGTACAGAGCAGAATTTTACTATCAGGTACTGGGCGTATTGATGTAACAAATAGAAGGGCGATTCTCACAAGAAACAAAGAACCTCTTAGTTTCTTTCAGCTACCTCCAGCCTGAAAAATTGCTGAAGCAGGGTGAGGAGCAAAAAACTGACAGCAACTTGCAGCACCTAGCTGAGTTCTATGGAATGAATGAATCAGCTCTGAAAACAGAGTTTTCCCTGTTTAAGGAATCTAGGAGAGACCTTCTTCAAAATTGCAAAGCAGTTCTGGATATATTACAAGTTTTGCATCAGACTGGTCTGCACAGTGTATGGAGAACTATACCAACTTTATCGTTTGTTTGTCACGTTTCCTGTGACCACAGTATCCTCTGAGAGAAGCTTTAGTAAACTCACCATTGTTAAAAATAAGCTTCGATCCACGACATCTCAAGAGAGAGTTGAGAACTTAATGATTCTTTTTGTTGAAAATGATATCACTGCTAAGCTAAATTATAACTCTATTACTGACACCTTTGCATCCATGGGACCTCGACAAATGCAATTATGATTCCAAAAAATATAAAATTTAATATAAATCAAAGGCCTTGATGTTAATTTCTGTATGACATAAAAAATATAAAATTTCCTGGAGGCGATATAGCTATATACCTTGCAGAATGTAGACCATCGCTAGTTATTTTGATGCACCATGCAATTGTAGCTATGTTTCTCCCCCCCAACATAGTAATGCTGTGCACACTATGACAGTAGTACAGTATATATAATGTCAGGGAAATCAACAGGCCAACTCCCCCACCCCCCCCACCCCCACTCAAGAACCCACAGCAACCACAACCCACAGCTAATTTACACTACACCACCACTACCACACAACATCTAGTACTGTCCCTAAAGCAATATGATTGGCTAGGCATATCAGTTGACTGTTAGAAAATAACAGTCAGGGTTTCATTTAGGGGAGGGAGGCCGCTGCCACCCCTTGGAACCATTTTGCACCCCCTCCCTTGGAAATTGTATTATTAAAATTCTTATTGATAAGTGCTTGACATCATGCCCCCCTTAATATCCAGATTCCTCCAGTTGCCCCCCCCCCCCCCCCCCCCCCCCCCCCCTTGGACAATTTATAAAATTAAATCCTGCCTGTTATATGTCTTGTAAGGTTATATGTCTTGTAAGGCACCAGAGTACCACTCAGGAGTTTTTATTTGTAAGTCCACACAGGATCCACGCACTCCATGGATTCCACTATATCAAGGTGTATGCTTACTTCCCTGACAGAGACAAAGATAGAGAGAGTCAACCCAAGGCATAGGCGTAGCAAGGGGTGAGGCGGAGAGGCGCTCGCCTCACCAATATTTTCCACTAACCACACCCCTATAATCAACCCAAAATATAATGTCATTTTGAAATTGTGGGAAACAATTTTGGATAGTAAACCTGATTCTGAGGTTAGAGCACGTGTAAATGGTGTTGCAAGCCAAATGCAAACATTTAATTATTTTTATGGATCTTTCTTACTTCGAAGCATTCTTAGGCATTCTGATAATTTGAGCAAGACTATTCAGCACACAAGAATGAGTAGCACAAAATCTGGCCAAGATGACTGTAACTACATTGAAGGTTAGTTTATGATAGCTCATATTATGTACTTGGACCCTTATGACAATCCTTTTTTTTCTATAGTCAATGAGATCTGATGAAAATTACAAGTTATTTTGGAAGTGTGTAACAAGGGAAGCAGATAATTGTGGCGTTGAGGAGCCTGTGTTACCTAGGAGACGAAAAACTCCACAGCGTTTTGACCCCCAAAACAACAGTAGAACTGCATCTGCTACACCTGAAGAATACTACCGAGCCATATACTTTGAAGCCCTTGATACAGTAATCAATTGTATCACTGACAGATTTGAGCAAGAAGGATATCAGATATATAAGACCCTAGAGCAGTTACTATTAAAAGGTGGAGGCAGAGAGTGTTTTGATGGAGATCAAGGTAGTGTTGCTTCAGGTAGAGGAAGTGGTAATGCACTGTGTGAAGAGTACGATCAATTATTTCAGTTGTATGAAGACGATTTAGTGAAAGATGAACTTTTGACACAGCTCCAGACATTTCATCTAAATAACAAGGTCGAGCCTTCGAATGTGTATTCACTTGTCAACGTGCTGAAAGCTATGTCAGGTGCAGAGAGAAGCTTATACTCGGCAAATTGTTCGAGCTGTCCGTTTACTGTTGGTTGCACCAGCAACCAATGCAGCTAGTGAACGTTCATTTACAGCCATGCGACGTATAAAGACATACTTACGCTCCACTATGAAGCAAGAACGATTAAATGCTGTCATGGTTATGAATGTCCATAAAGATTTAACTGACACTTTAGATTTAACCTCTGTAGCTAATGAGTTTTGTGGCAGGAATGAACGTAGGAAGTCCAAATTTCCAAAATTTTAAGCCTTATTGTAAATTGTATGCACTATTTCAAATTTAATACAGTGTATTTGTATTTGGGTGGGTGTGGTTAATAATGAGTGTGGTTAGCATGTTTTGAGTGTGGTTTAGATGTTGTTTCGCCTCACCAACCCCAAATTCATTGCTACGCCCCTGCAAGGGATGACGCTGGAGTAAGGTCCTAAGTAGAGAGGGCTGAGACTTGTCTCACGGAGATCAGTGGTCTAGGTAGGGTGATTGGTGGAGTACCTAATCTCTGGAGTACCTAGGCGTCACGGGGTATTTACCTAGAGGTAGCTAACCGCTCGGGCTACAGCAGTACCATTTTCTTATTGAGGAAGAAAGATTTAGGCAAGGGTGAAATTTCCCCGACAATATACATACATCATTATTGCATCATTTTACATATTAGGTATGTATTACATTCATAATCTGCTGTTACTACCTTAGTAATGATGCCCTATCTGAGTAAGGACTCCAAAGTTAGACAGCTGCACACATCATGATGTAACTTGCTGGTTTATAGCCAAGAGTCCTGAAGTTCCAAACTGTCAGCTGCCAAATCCTTATTGAGGAAAACAAAATCAATTGGATCATGTAAAGAGTAAGACTCCGGAAGTCGAAAAATCAGTGCGCATCAATTAATTTTCGCGGTATATATTTTAAAACGCTGCTTATCTTAAACGCGCGCGCTATGTACAGAGCCGAAGTCATTGCAAATCTCTTTTGGCAAGTACTGTTACTTGTGGAATGTAAGGGAGAAAATATCTAAAAAGTAATAATAATAGGATGATTATTGATAATAATATTATGATGAACATGTTTGGTGTTGTTACTTGGTGTACAGTTGCAATGTAACTATGGTTAGATGCAAGAAGTCCAGCCTGAAAGATGGGTTTGAATGGGGGTGTCCTGCGTGTTAAACCGTAAAGTCGATTCGTCATGGTTTGTATGTCTATGTCAATATTTTTAGATTTATTGAAGGGAGCTTCTTCGCGAAGTCAATGCTTAGTCTGCAAACTTGGCTCCTTTTGCAGAGAGTACCCAGTTACTGCTGCTGCAAGTGAAGAAGGTGCAGTCGACCAACTGCAATTAATGTGTACCAGTGGTTGCAGGAAGTTTGCTCAACAGCCCTTAGCTGTCCAATAATCTTAGGTGGGCCTGGAGTCATCATGAGTCCCAATTCAGTGTGTTGTCAATTGTCACATAAACAGTACATTCTTGTGGCCATAGCATCATTATCAGAATAGCATCATTATAGAATCATTATTATAATTGTTGTGGATATTTCTGTAACGGTGGAGAGCGCCTTGGGGCACCGAGAACTACCTTCGCTGGCATGAGCAAATTGCCTGTAGGTTTTAAAAAAAATTTAAAAAGTGCCGTCCTGGTGACTGAAATTATGCGTACGTGACGTCGTCTTGGTAAGCAATATTCAAGTTCGAACACGTTCGTCCGGTAAGGGATGTAGTAGAGTGAGTGCCTCATGGGAGTGTAGGGTAGTAGAGTGAGTGTATCATGGGAGTGTAGAGTAGTAGAGTGAGTGTTTGGGTGAGCGTACGAGTGATATTCAGACTATCTCCTAACTTTCTACCCAACACGAACCTTTTGAGATAGCAAGACAAGTGAAGCTAGACTCCAAGTAAGTATTATTATGTGGATGAGCTAACCAGTTTGTTACATAGGTGCTCGAAGTTGATAGTTTTATAGGTCACTAGCTAGTTGTATATAGGTTATCTTTTTAGGTAGCACTCGAGGTACCTAGCTGTAGGTCATCTTATAGCTAGCGCTCAAAGTAGGCAGTTGTAGATCATATTTATATAGCTTAGCTAATAATAAAGTAAATAATTGTAGGTCATCTTTGGGTAGGAAAGTATCTGGTTTAACAATCTTTAATAGCTAGCCAAGTAGCTAGCGCTTCATAGCTAGCAAATTGGCTAGCGCTTGAAGTTGGCAGTTTTAGATAATCATTATAGCTAGCAAATTAGATGGCGCTTGAAGTGTATAGCTGATCTTTATATAGAAGTTGGCAGTTTTAGATGATCATTATAGCTAGCAAATTAGCTAGCGCTTGAAGAAGGCAGTTGTAGCTGATATATAGCCAGCAATAGCTAGCACTGGAAGTATGACCTCCTCCATGCCATTTGCTGACAGTCTTGTTCTCCTCCTCTTTGTTATAGTGCTATCATCGTGGATAGTACTCAGAATGGTCACATCCATCCATTTCAAGGCAAGGATACCATTTGTACTTACAGACCCTTTTTTTTTGTCTTTGGTCTTGATACATGCAGGTACCCTCCTCCTGTCACCCGAACTGTACCACATGCACCATAGTCACTACTTTTTAAAGCGTATAATATATCATATTATTGTGTGTATACTAAAGTCTTCTCACCTACATACAGCTTCCAACTGTAGGTGTATCCACTAGAGCTGTCTGCCAGGACATAAGCTTTCGTGCCCACTTTGTGGGCAAGTACTGGATGAACCAGACCCTCCCCTTGAATCCAATCATTGATTCATCGACAGCAATTTCTCTTCCAAGCTGGTATGATTGTCCACGCTCATGGCAATAATGAGGGCAATGAACCTCTTTATCTCGCTAACTGTGCCAAGCTTTCCAATCTCTCATTCTAGATCGAGGAGGTAGGTCTTGATTTGCAAGCTATAAATTGGTCTGCGTACAAATTTGTTTCCTCCCAATTCTCCTTAGGATAGTGTCATCGAGAAAAAGCTGAGCAAAGTCAACGGGCTCTTTTCCTTCCATATCAACCGTGCAACCAGATTTCTGACTGAATGAGATATCAGCACTGGAGCTGCTGGCACTGGAGCTGCTGGCACTGGAGCTGCTGGCACTGGAGCTACTGGCACTGGAGCTGATGGTACTGGAGCTGATGGCACTGGAGCTGATGGTACTGGAGCTGCATGAACTTTCACTGGAGCTACTCCTACAACCTACTTCATCATTAATTTACACTATCCACAACCTCATCACCATCTCCACACCCTCTTTACCATCCTGCACACCCTCTTTACCATCACACCCTCTTTACCATCACACCCTCTTTACCATCACACCCTCTTTACCATCACACCCTCTTTACCATCCTCCACACCTTCACAATAATTCTCATCAATATATCCACCTATATATATCCACCAAAATCATCATCACTGTCATCTCCTTCTAACATACACAGCACTTCAGCTATCCATCACTTGTATTCATCTATCAAGGATCTACATAACCACCGTTTGTGAAGATAGTTGATAATTCCAGGTCAGTACAAGTGAATTAAACACCGTGAGCAGCTGTACCAAAAAGCAGATGCTTCGTGAGTGAGTGGCTGTACCAATAAGCAGCATCTTGCTGCGAGTGTCAGTCAATAAACATTAGTCCTTTACGTATATTATGTCCACCGCTCTCATCCCAAAGTGGTGCCCTCACATAAACTTAAATAGCTCTGGCTATGAATATACATAAGGTTTGTAACTTTGGAATTGTAAGGAAGAGTCACAGTTCCCATTGCTGTGCCCAATTACTGCATTCCATTGACCACAATCGCGAATTTAAAATTAATGTCTGCGCGTTGTGCACTGAAATTGCACAACTTGATATGCCCATATTTGGCACAGTGGTTGTAGACACTTATGAGTGTTGATCTTAGGTAATGATTTTAGGGTTGAAGCACTAAAGTATGTCACGAGCCAAACAAGTTTTTCAATTGCCAGAGAAATTAGTCCAGACCAGTTGTAGGTTTATGCATGAAAATAGTGCCATATGTTCTCACTGGTCTCTAGGCTGTACTACACAAACTGGTGTAAGGATATTTGATAAAATCATTTTTCTTTGGAGATGCATGAAATTTAAATATGGTGACCAGAATCATACAGAATCATACAATCGATAAAAATTTAATGTTGAAAATATTTGTATCACATAATCCTGTTCTTTTGTTTTAGGGCACCATTATGGGAACTTGGGAGGATACATCTTCAACAGGCACTCTTTGATGCGATTTATATTTTTTAACTGCATGTTCCACGGTTGGAAAGGCTTTGTGACCATCTCGGTAAGCTTGTTCGTAGTCTCTGGCTTTCCTAAAGTACTTTCTGATTAGATCCAAGCTTACAGAATTAAGAGCAGGATTAATTAGGGTTCGAAGCTTTATCAAGGTGAAATTTGAGTAAGCTTTTGCGTAAACCTTGGACTGACCCCATACCCGCTCGATGGGGTTCAGCTCACAGTGGAACTTTGGTATAAAGTAGCACCTCATGCCCCACTTAGCAACAGTATGTTGGACTTCGATTTTTTTCTGCCTTGAAATCTGCATGATTCGATTGAATGGTTCGTAAGTCATCTGCCAAGATTGTGCCTACATTAATCTCTCTCTCTGTTAAAATAGTTTGTAGGCCCTTAGCAGTTCCATCTTTCTTCACCATCAATTGAGGAGCATTAGCCCACACTGTGTCCCTAACTCTTCGTGGTCCACCATCTTTCTTCAAAATGTTTTTTGCAAATAGAGCTAATGGAGAATACTTAGTATGACAGCTGCTCTGATCCAGGATGAAGACGACTGTATGAGAAGTCTGAGGGTATTTGTACTCTGCAATAGTACAAGCCATCTCCATTTGCCTGTTAAACTGAGTGGAGTGAATGGACTTAGGCAGGGATGTCCTTTGTGTCCACTTCTTTTTAATATTTATTTGATGGAAATGACAGAGGAGTTGGAGAGAGCTGAGCTAGGAGTCAAGGTAAGGCTCTTGGTGTAGGGCACTTATGTATGCAGATGATGTTATTATTCTGGCTGACTCAGGGGTGGAACTGCAAGCTATGTTGGATGTGGTACAGGTGTATGTGTTAAGGTGGAAATTGAAGTTTAATAGAAAGAAGAGCAAGGTCATGATAGTAGGAAAGAAGGAAGCAGGAGTGCATTGGAGGATTGGTGAGGGGATATTGGAAGAGGTCAAAGAATTCAAGTACTTAGGAGTATTGTTTGATAGGAAGCTAAAGGGTTAGAGAAGATGGCAAATAAGGCAGAAGAGTGGGTTGGAAAGGTGACATGGGATGAGTAGAGTGAATGGGCAGGTGCAAGTAGACAGGAAGAATGTGTGGGAGCTTCTACTTCTAATGAGACCTAGTATGGAGCATGCATCCGGTGGACAGGAGGACGTAAGGCTTGCAAGAAGTTGGGAGTCAGCACAGATGAGAGTGGGTAGGAGACTTTGGGGGCAAGTATTACAGTAACAGAAATGGCAATATGGGGAGATATGGAGTGGAGGAAGCTAGAGAAGAGGAGGGACGAGATGAAGGTTTTGTTTGGAAAGAGATTAGAGGTGTTGGAACAGAGCAGATTGGTAACAGCATTGTAAATAAACTTAGAGAGGATGGTGGAATCGGATGTTGGGAAGAATATGAGATCTTGAGGAGAAAATACGAGATAAACAATGAGGTTGGGTCAGTACGTAAGTGGAAGGAGAAAGTGAAGGTGAGAAATTGGAAAGATTGGGAGGAGGAAGTAAATGGATAAATCTGCAAAGGGGTGGAGAGGTATGTGAGGTCCATGATGGTCAGGAAGGTGTGCGGTTGTAATATGGACTGTGGACTGCATCAGCTGGGTTCTTAGAGGATAAGAAGTGATGTGGAATAGTAAAGCATGAGAGGTGTATCATGTGTGATAGTGGAGCAGGGGATAATGTGGAACATTTCTTGGTGATGTGCGGGGAATTTGAAAGGGATCGGCTGGTACTGATGGATGAGGTGCACAGAATTGTAGGGACAGGACAGTGGCTGGATGAATTTAGAAGAGTGGGTAAGGATGGAAAGGTGGCATTGCCTTTGGGGAAAGATGTGGAGGTATAAGTGATGCATTGATGGAGGAGGTGGGTGAGTGTATTATGTATTGGGTAGGGAAGTGGTGGCAGAGGAGAAAGGAACTGTTGTTTGGTGACTTGAGGAATGATCTTTGTTCCCCCCTTCCCCCTTCCTTGAGCAGGGGGACACTCATAACTTAATATTGTGGATTTTTTTATTTATTAATTAGGTACTAATATAGATTGTTATTAGTTTCCGTTACATAGTCAAACACTATGTTGTAACATGTGATAACCTTAACAGGCTTAGCAATGTTTAGCTATGGCAGACCTCTTTAGTTTTCCTGTCTGCATGCATCCACGTGTTACTTTTACTCTGGTCTCCAACCTCCTCTGTTCTCCAATGTATAGAATTTCCCATAGCTGCATGGAATGTGATATATATATTATTCAAAATATTATTGTTCTAGTTCCTGATGCAAGATGAACACTTGTGTTGCTTATGGAAGAGCATGCTTTCAAGGTACTGGGGCGTATGCCCAATATGTTTCATTTGAAATGTCACAGTCAACTACGGAGGTGACTGTTTCCTAAGAATCTGCACTCCCATCCTCAGATAGAACACAATTAACTACTCCAATAACAGTTCTAGTCTATTTATGCTCCAATGAAGTGCCTCCAATACCACCATTGAATATTGAGGCGTCACTGAGAACTATGATACAGTGACCCCCAGGGTTTAAGGGGGGGGGGGGGGGAGGAGGGGAGGGGCACCATACTGCAACACCTGTTATGCAGTACACCTGAAATCCAGTGTAACACCTACTTGGACAGGTCACAACAAACTTGGGGTAGGGTACTCCATTCAGAGGTAGGAGGGGTTTACTGTCACTGTTGGACAGGTCACAACAAACTCGGCGTAGGGTACTCCATTCAGAGGTAGGAGGGGTTACTGTCACTGTTCTCCGTCACTATTCTCTCATTAAAATGCACTCAGATATGTCTCAACTAATTACCCCCTAGCTATTCTAAAATGCAGTCCTCAGCTGTCTGCCTCACTGAAATCATAGTATCTAAAATGAACTGCATCCTCAGAAGATCATAGTAAGGCAGTTAGTCAAATAAGGTAGTAGTCACTGTTTCCTTACACAAATGCACTCCATCCTCAGACAGGATAGAATCAATATCTTGGCTAACTATTCCAATAACAGATGCTTTATTCCCCTCACTGAATCTACTAAAATGAATCTACTAAAATGAACTGCCTCCCCAGTCAATCATCGACAAGAAGGGGGTTCACTCTATTCCACGGTGGGTCACTGATACAGTGACTCCCTGGTCACTGTATCCTAGTACTTGGTGACTGGTGGTCACTGAGAACTAGGATACAGTGACCGGGTGTCATTTTAAAGTGGGTTTACCAGGTACTGCAACAGACCCTCCAACTTTTCAAAATTGAAATCCGGGACATTGACCACACCCACCATGAATCTAATTAAAATTGTTATGAAGAGTATCATTTTTGCATAGAAAATAATTTTTGCATAGAAATAGTTGTACATTTTATAAGGAGTTCATCTGAAAGTTTAGCATTAAAACAGCAAGAATAAGTTAAACTTGACTGACATTAAAAGGAAGCAATGGTTTCCTGGTTTGATCTCTGCACCGTGTGGACTTTTCTGAATATAGAAAAGCCCCTCTCTGCATCAGCATTGGAGCAGGGTATGGTCAACAGACCACCAATAAGTCCATGAGACGGAACAAGTAACTAAACCTTAACTCCCCAGCCAAAGTTTTGATCTGGCCCACTTTCCACCAAAACTATCCAGCACAAGGCCTTTCTATACAGTTTTGGTGATGTGGTATGTATCTGGTTTGGGAATGTCAGTTGGGGAAAAAAGAAAGTCATTAAATTCCTCTTCAATGCAGTCAAGTGATTCAGAATCAGATAAACCAATCTTCGGAAATCGTATCGCCAAATTCAAGACAGTAGCTATTGAATAAGTGGATGTTTTGTCTGGCTGAAGAACACCTAAATTCTTTAGGAGAGGATCCCCGAAAGGAAACTTCTTTACCATTTTTGCAATGGTTGCCAGGTAGAAGTTGCATACTGCTGTAAAGAATGGCTTTGGATCTCTCTCTTCTTCAAATGCTGCAAGACAACCCCAAGTTTCAGTACCTATTCCTAGACTCTCATCTGAAACCTGACACTCTTAATCAAATTGAGAAGTCTAAGGTTGTCACCAGCAGCAAGAATAGTTTCAGCCTCAACAAATGTTTTGCATACAGCCGACTTAGCTCTTCATAAAGTTAGCAGGTAGTATTTTTGGTTGACTTCTGGAATTGTTTATTAAAACGATCCATTGAAGACAAGATGAAAGCTAAGTATTGAAGAATAAGCTTGTTGAGAGGATTCTGTAGCCTACGAGTGATGCTAATTACTTTCTCAGTCTGTTCATCACAGGATAGAAAGTAAGATATCAAACCTTCAAATGATTGAGATATCTATGCACACATCGAAGCAGACTTAGCCATCGTGTGGGACAATGCTTTAAGATAGCCTTAGGTTCAGAATAAAAAAGGGAGCACCAATGGTCTATAAAAAGCTGACCTCTCTTGTTGCTATGATAAAAATAATAAAAAACATCAAATAGCTGGTCTATATTCACTGGTAATGTCTGTAACCCAGCTTTGATAGTGAGATCAGCCAAGTGTCAAATGCAAGCAACATCATTGAGATGAATCATCTCATTTTTATGAGCTTTTGTACTCCAGATCTCGCACCTTTCATAACATAGGACATGAAAGCTAGCGCCTTGTTGACCATTCTTTTTCAAAGATTCTGTAAGAGCCTGGAAAATGTTTCTTGCAGTACCAATGTTGACCACTGGCATATCCAGGAACCTCGTACACATGTTCTTCTCTTCAGTGTCAAAAATTCTTATGAGAGTGAGACAAGACTTATCAGTGTGATCATTTGATTTGTCCAGCATGATGGAAAACGGTTTATTGGTCATATTCTCTGTTATAGACTTTTTATAGTGAGGTGCAAGAGCCTCTGTTTCCAATGGGTGCTGTTTTGGTATGGTAACATGCAAAAATTTTGGCTATCCGAATCCGGAAACATAACTTTGAACAGCTTAGTGGTTTGGAAAGTTATGTTGTGTTTAGCCACAAACAATGCCCACCTCGTCTCAGCCTCAGTAACATTCTTTCGTGCTTGTGGTCTAAAAATTGATGAAACTGATTGGGAGTAGTAGCAGCAATTGCTATTTCCTTGTGATGTTTCCCTGTAATATGGGTAGTCACATAATTTCTCCCCCCATGGGAATCACTAAAATCAGAAGAGCACAAGGAGCAGTGTGCAAATGTGTCACCTATAAAGTCATAACATATATAATTAGTACAGTCAATATAAATTCTATGGCTATTACCTCTATAACTCCTTGGAATTCTTTTACCGATGTAGAGGTAAAGTGACACTGCCTCTTTGGCTTCTTGCATGGAGGTGTTACTGATTCCTCAGGCTCAGCCATAACTGAGAGAGAGAGAGGGGCCAAGATAAACCAGCAGCAGCTCTGACTGTCAGGTAGCAGCTGGATTTTCCTCCGCTCGACAGTTGTGAAGTGAAGCGCTGACTTGTGTAGTGGCCAGGTGTAGCAGCTTCGTAGGAGGAGCCTTTAGTCTCACAGTGATGTAGCCAGTTGTCCACCAAGCCTTTATATAGTAGAGCTAGCTATTTTTGGACCTTTAGGATATTTTTGGACCCTACGATCAATTTTTAAGAGCTTTTGGCGTATATATACGACCAGTGAATGAGTTATTAAGCTACATCATCTGACTTTATTCCAGAGCACAATATTTCTTGTCTGTTTGGATAATTGAGATATTTTTGCGGAGACTCATTTGTTGCGGTTGTTGTCCCTATATCCTGCAGCGTTATTCATAACTCGAGTCGAATGCATCCGGATGTTACATTGCAGTTGAAATTTGGATAGCTGGTGAACTGTTGCGGAGTTGATTGAATCATGAGCAAGCTTGAGAGTCCAAGGAAGAATGGTTCAACAATTCCAACCTCTACAGGTGATGAAACCAAAATCTGGCTCTATACAGACATAGCCATTGTTTGTCTGCTTATTATTGGAGTGTGGAGTCTAGCATCCCTGCCAATAATATTGTACCATATACCAAAATCATAGGTAAGCCATTATGTTTATACATGTTGTGAACTTTCTTTGGTCAACTGAGTCGATGGCATTTTCTAAGGTTACGATTCACCATTTAGTTAGGCTATGAACACGTAGGCTGGTGATAATGGCAAGTTTAAGGTAGGCATAGCAGGCTAATCACCAAAATAAACTGGTAATTTTTTATCCTATTGATCAATCTGAATGTGTGTCCAGATTCTGCTATAGAAACATATAACGCAGCTTCAATGTTTCTGAGTGTCTTGTTGCTGGTTTGGCCAATTATGTCTAGGTTAAGTTTTCCAGCCTCACTCTTCCATCTTGATAACTTACATTCTGACAGTTACAGATAATGGTCAGTAGCAAAATATTTTGCGCAACAGGTTTTCATTAATTCATGCCCGATATATCTCCCCACCCTATTCAAGATTTCTTCTCTAGTGTGTAATAGACGAGTCTGTCTAGAAGTTCAGCTTAACAATTATGATTGTGTGCTGTTTGCACTCTGAGGGACGAATAAAAACTCTTATGGTATTCCCTTGCTTCCATGGTAACCTCATGTAGCCATGAATGCTCTGTCGCTTAATCTTGAGCTGACTCATCCTTAAACATTTAATCTGGCACAGTTCGTTTGCACTTCACCGGACTGGGATCCCAGCAGAAATACTAACAGGACCAGGGATCACTGTTTATGGGAAAAGTGAGCCAGGAATTGTGCTGATTGCTCGACATAAAACATTTAAAAACCTCCCTCTACCATCCCCAAACTGATGGTTGTTTAGAGAGATGGCACGGGTCGCTCAAGTGTATGCTAAGGACCAGGTTATGAATAATTACGATGAATTATTACGGATGATCCCTTGTAAATTTACACAAAGCTTTTGCTTTAGTTTGGAGATCCTTTGTTCTGGGATGCCTTTCAACATTTTGCTGCTGCACCTGTTGCTTATCGTCAGCACTCTTCTTGAGACCTACTCCTTGTTAGCTTTGTTGTAGTAATATGGCTGGTGCTTCTTGGTTCTAGATTAAGGTGTTTTTCAGTAAGTTTGGATTAAATTACTCAACCTCTTTTTGTCATCTATCTTCTGTATCATCCCTCTGCCAATCCATCTGATCCAGTGGTGGAAAGGGACTACCGTAATCTCTACCATTGCTCTTAAAATTCCTGGGATACTTCTTGCCTAAATTGAAATGTGTTGTCTTACAAGTTATTCTGGTAATCTTCACCTGTTAAGATTAAGCATAGTGTTTGTACTAATATAATGGTTTTCATGTGAATGAGTTCAGGCCACTTGGAATGTGAGTCCACTATAATGAAGCACATATGACTTCTGGTCTCATTGTTAGCATTCTTTGGCATTGTTCACATCTCTATAGATCAATTTCTACATGTCCACCACACATAATATCTGGCTAGTGCTTTTATCTGGAGACACAATGAACTTGAGCACACAAGGATAGATTCTTGCAATAGGTTAACTGCACATCATGCTACAGGTCTGGATGAACCATCCATGTGCCCCAGGAAAACAATTGTCTTTCACATTAAGCTTGAGGTGTTACTTACTTTAGGTGAATTGGTCTTCATTGGTGAGACCTTTGCTAACAGTAAAAAATTAGGTGTGCGTAGCATACAATTATGGTGTGTCAGCTTTGTCCCATTTTAAGTGTGTCATACTAACGACCATAAATGGTGTTGACTGGACACTGAACAATAAGGTGATAAGCATACCCAAATTACTACATAAGTTATCCAATATTAGTAAAGCTATACACTTGACAATACTGTTTGTTTGGTTTGTGTGTAAAAATATTTTTTGTCCAATGACAAAAATTAATAGTAAAAATATTGCATGAAATGTATGCCTGACTTAATGCAGTATTGCATCACATCGAAGTTTACAAATGTTGAATAATCATAGGGATGTCCAAAATACTGACTTAATATATGTTTCTCTTCCCATGTGTTGCATCTTGTTTCTGAAGCCCCCCTTAATAAATACACAAATCTTTAATAATTATGTAGGACTTGATTGTGATGATATGAGAAACATTGGTTTTGTGATGATTTTTAAAGCTTAGACCAACCCTGGGGGAAAAAACCCCACAATGGGTACTGTAAAATCTACTTACAGAATATGGCATTCTCATAACCATTATGCTAAGATCTGTAACACAATAGCAGACAAAAAATTCAAAGAACCATGAAACAATAACAATATATAGATAACATGCACGCACACTGTATTATATTAACTTTCTGCTGTTTTTCCATAGCTCAGATCGTCATAATACGTCTATTAATTTGCCTTAATAAAAAAGTGTCTGATGTCAACTGCAGCTATTTGTTTAGAGGCTCAGCATAACCATAAATTTTATATACGTGAAGTAGGTAGAGCAGTTTTACCAGCTGCATTGAGAAGAATTCATTTGTGTGATGACAGCAAAATATATTTTTCACTGACATGTAAGGTTATAGTAGATGCAAAAATTGGTTTATCAAACATAATAAGGACTAAAATGTTAATTTAGCCCACTTCATATCTGTGCAATTTGGGTCAGCACATTAATACAACCACAACCTACGACAACATAAACAGAACAGACAATTATGCTACAAAAATCATTGGGAAAGTCCTAATGTCCTCATCTTTGATTGCTCCTTGGACGTAAACTCGACACCTATCAGCTACATTCCTATACAATGTTTATAAAGAGAGACAAGGCAAACAGCACAATTTGAAAGAAGCGCACACAAAAGAAGTGGTAGCAAGGCAGATTAACGATTTAAAGGGTTGTTTGGTAACAATGAATACATACCTTTTCTGAATACACTGCAATCTATATTAGCAGTCTAAAGCTGTTGTCACCCCAATAAATGGCATGCAATATAGCATTTTAGCCAGTGTTATAAATATGAAAGTGTGAATTCATTAAGTACAATGGATCAGAAAAAGCTGAGACTAAAGGTATGGGGAAAGGTAGTGAGGAAGGTATAGAATTGTAGTGGTTAAAAGGAGAAATATCCATGACATACTGATTAGAAGTGGACCTTTTCTCTTTCTTACATATTTATTGGTGTTTCACATTGTTCAATATCGAGAGAATAAACATCACCTTTTCTAAACAATTTCATTCACAGTAAGTTCATTTCTTCTATGAAAATATGGAATTTTTTTAGGTCTAACCTGTTTCCTTTAATGCAAGACCATTTTTAATACAGGTTGTATTTTTGATAACTGGTTCCCTCTGTCTTAATTGAATATTTCTATCACATAATAGATCTCGCATAATTCATCATAGTCTAGACAGAGTATCTGGATTTGTGAATGTATGATTGATCTAAATCAATTATTCATAAAAAATAATGCAACCTTCCGTCATAATAGGAATGTCTCTATCTGGCCTAAACAAACGAATAAGAGGCCTGTGGTCTGTCAATCACATGAGCAGTTAAATGTTAAATTTCCAAATCCTTCACATTATAATCACTTAATATATAAATTATTCAGTTTTGCTATTAAAAGTCTCAATGAATCATGCACAATAGTTACATAAGTTACATAAGCTTAGAATAGAAAGACACTGGAATCCAATTTCTTTAGTAGTGCAGGATCATAATGAACCAATACATGGCCTGAAATAATTTCTTGCAATAGGTTTTAACCTTGGGTACTTTTTCCCATAATATGCTTTGGCAAATGCTCAATCTTGCCATAAGTGAAGTGTTGTGTTGCTTTTAATTTGCAGTTCTCTGGATAGTGACTTTCATCGCAGTAACAACAGATAGTCGAGATATTGTTTTTTATTTCTTGCATAACTATCCATTAGTTCGGTACATGTTTCCCTTTTTTCACTCAAACCTGGATGAACATTATGCCTTGTTGTTGATAATGAAACATTTTAAAAACTGCTACAGATTCAGCTTAACGACCTTTGCCATTGATTCTAAAAATGTAATGTATTGTTGCTTGTTATATATATATATAATACTTAACCTACCAACAAACTGGTTAAAATTCCACTAACCCATAGTTGAGAAAGCCATTAACTTTCGACGTTGACCATTCATACTTGTTATGTACCAATTTTTGATCTTTTTTGAGTTATTTATAAACATATGAAGAAACATTTATGCAGAGATAACCGATAGGAATAAAATAGTGGAGAAAAATTTACTCCTACAAATAATGTTAATATTATTATTTACAAATCTATCTTATTTAGATATCATCTAATGCCAGTGGCACTATGAATACTTCTGGAAGGGACACTTTATGCTCACCACCACTCCGGTATGCTAAGCCCGACGGTATCTGTCTAAAAGAGTTAGCCAACATTCTGAAATCTTCTAACTGTCTACCTCATCCAGAAGGATATCTCTCAGTTATGAGGAATGATGAGGATATAACCACGAAGCTGATTGATGGACTTGCATCTCTGGGAGCAAGTGCGGAATGTTTAAGCAAAGCTGTTCCATTTCTATGCCTGCATTTGTTTGGGTTGTGTACTGAGTCAGGGGTCTCCATACAGCCGACCTCTAATCAGTGTGCAATAATTAGGGACAGAACATGCCAACAGCAATGGATATTTCTTGAAAAACTTGACATTGGCATTCCAGACTGTAAACTCTTTCCTTCCGAGTTTTTGTCCTGTCCTGGTCTGAATGACAGTCTACCTACAAATGGAACTACAACCACAAATATGTTAGGTAAGTTAAGGAGAATATTTGTGTCCTCCATGTCGGTTATCTGGACTTGTTCTTCTTGGAGTATCTCCATTTGCTCCCATCGCTCTGTTCTGTCTGCTCTCTCAGACTTGTCGTTCGCCTTCCTCCTTGACGTCAAAATACAATAAACACAATATGTAAATAATATGCAAGGACTATGCAGAATATCCACAAAGAAACGCTGAATATGTGCTGAATACATGCTTTCACTTCTCCGAGTCAACGAAGCTGACCAAGCACTGGCCACAGATTGGCCAAACACCAGCTGTCTTCTATTAGTTTCTGGAAAATGTAAGGTAAGGCAACACAATAGCTGTCTTACTAACCAGTCCACTTCGATACCAAGGTAAGAGACTGCTTGCCACCAAATTCTAGAGTCTCCAACCACAAGAGACCAAACAGATACGAATCTTGGTAATTCGCTGCCACCAGAGTCTCTCCCTAACTTCTTCTAGCTAAACTCCAAGCTTGACAAAAGAGTTTTATATCTTAAGTAGCTTATATTAAAACAACAGTCGAGTAGCAGAATACGAAGATAGGATGAGACTGACTAACTCTAGACTGCAGAGGTGTTTAAATACCCTTGCAGCCAGGCTTTCACAGCTTATGGTGTTGTTAACAGTGTGAGAGTAGTAGAATTACTGTATGTCCCTACAGGATTTATCTAAGATTGTGAGATGATATCATGATTGTCGTGTGTTGATAGTCTGAGGTCATGAGTTCTAATTGTCCTATGTGTTGATAGTCTGAGGTCATGAGTTCTAGCTCTATTTATAAAAACTCTATTTATAAATTCTATTTATACTCTGATCTTTGCAGGGCTGCTCTGCTGCCAGTCAGGGGTGAGGCCTGACAATGCCATGCACAGCAATAACAAGTTTTCTGTCGAACTCCAAGGATCTTAGAGCTGTTTGAAGATTATCTCCAGTTCCTTAGAGAAAGCAATGGCAGTCTGTCATAATTCTGGATGTCCTATGTGGATATGGTGGACAATTTGTTGGGGCTGATAAGAGCATCACGAGAAGGACTCTGGCTGTTGCATCTTGCATCTATCTGTGCTCTGATACCTTGGTGCTTTGCCTATGACAGGTTAAATTATGCATGGTATCTACCTTACTACTATGCAAAGATGTTCCAGTTACCTACTACACACCCAGAAGTGCATGAGAAATTCATGCATGGTGGCTTCTCAGTTCAGCTTGGCCACTCAAACCCCTTTGGCAGGATCCCTGTTGATCAAGCCAAAACAAGGACACACAGACACCAGGGGAACTAAGGTGTTCAGTCTAAAGCCTGGAGCAGTTGCCAAGTACATGACTGCTGAATACAGAAGAGAATACCTCAGGAAACTGAGGGATATGATAGAAAAAGGCAGTTCAATTCGGTCTCATCATGACTTGCAGAGTCCAAGAATCAAGAAGGATGAGAAAGACGTCCAATCTCTTGTTGACTTGATGGAAAATGACTGGCTGAACCTGATGTGTCCAGAGGAGTCTGATTTGGTTAGCTTCTCCACAGGAATTGTGGCACCTCCAAATGTAGCTAATGATTTTTTGAGGGCCTTTGAGACAGGGGAAGTGCAATACCAGAGTTTCAAAGAATGTCGACTAGACAAAGATCAACCAATCAACAAATTCCATGACAAAATGACCAAACTCAACTTGAAAACTTTCACTGATGCTGACATAAAGAAAGTTCATGCAAACAAAGCACTTGATGTGGTTCTGAAAGCAGACAGAAAGCTGTTTGGACAAATGATCTTAGTCGCTGAGAGCCGAAAGCTGCAAATGAAAGATGTCTTGGCCCACCCACTGGGGCCTCTACCTTGGGCATTGGCAAATGTTGATGGGTCTTTAAGAAAGACCAACAAGGCTTCACTCACTTGCTAAAGAACTAGAAAAGGTTGTTTCCCCTGCTGAAGAAATCCCAAATGAATCAACCTGCATCATTGACGGCATGAGCCTGGTGCAGAAGATGAATGGCAATAGCAAAACATTTTCACAGCTTGCAGAATCTGTTTTGCAGCTGGTCTTGATTGAAGGCACACACAGTCCAAGGATTGATGTGGTTTTTGCTGTCTATCACAATCAAAGATGCTGAAAGATGCAACCGTGGAGCTGCAAGCCCAACTATACACTACAAAAAAATTACAGGAGGCCACACCATTCAGCAGTGGAGGAAGTTCCTGTGCAGCCCCGACAACAAAACTAGCCTGATTAAATTTCTAGTAGATGAATGGAAAATGACAATCCAATGAAAAAAGCTAGGTGGGAAGATACTGTATGCTACCTGCGAGGATAAATGTTATCGAATGACAAGAGATGACTGGATGGAAGCCCCCGAGCTGCATTCAACCCAAGAAGAAGCAGACACATGGCTCCTGTTGCATGCCTTGCATGCTGCTAAGTCTGGTTCAAAGGCAGTAATAGTTACAGCTGAAGACACTGATGTTTTGGTGCTCTGCCTTGGTTTCCACAAAATCATTCCATGCCCTATTTACCAGAAGTGTGGCACCCAGAATCGCACACGGTTTATTGATATAAGCAAACTAGGCAGCGCATTAGGAGAAGGAATCTGTGACAGTCTAATCGGCCTACACGCTTTTATGGGGTGTGACACAGTGAGTGCATTTGCCGGCATTGGGAAACTGGGAGCCCTAAAACTGCTGAAGAGAAACATCACTTACCAGAAGACTTTGAGCCAACTTGGCCAGACTTGGGATGTATCTTCGGACGTAGTTCAGAAATTACAGCAGTTTAACTGTAACATGTACATTTCAGGAACTAGCACTAGTAAGGTGAATGACCTCCGCTACCAAATATTTTGTGCCAAACGAGGAGAGGCAGACTCTAGTCAGCTTCCACCATGCAGAGAGTGCCTCTTTCTCCATGTTCTTTGTGCCAATTACCAGGCTAGAATCTGGACATGCTCTCTGCAAACTCACCCTTCCATACCAGACCCAACCATGAATGGGTGGCTGACCGGTAATGATGGAAAGTTAGCAATTAACTGGATGCGCACTCCACCTGCACCAGATGTAGTCCTTGCCCTGAGAGCTTGTAAGTGTGTGCGCAGGTGCAAACTCCCAGACTGCACTTGTCTTAGCAATGGCACAGAACTCTGCAAGCTTCAAAACTGCACTAATCAAAAGCAGGAGGAAGAATCCGTGGCTACATTTGAGCCAGAAAGCTCTGATGAAGAGGACTCAGAAGATTAATATATAAGTATAGTGTAGATTTTCCATTATTTTATTGTGTATTGTTAAACTCTTAGTGGTTTGATCATTGTAATATGAATCAGAGTGAACATTTACTAAGTAGTTCTGAATATTCCATGGTTTTGAGAGTGCCGCTGCAGTTTTAAAAAATATTTGAAGTAATGCTTTTTCCCCATGAATATGCTGATTTGTGCTGAACTACAGAAAGAACAAAGCATGAGAGATGTATAGTATATACCTACTGTATACTATAGTATACTAATTTTCTCCAAAATAATGTTGTAAATTTTCATGTTGGACCATAGCTATATACAGGGGAAAAAATTGTTTTGTTGTTTGTTTTGAAACAATAAATCACCAAACTGCTATATATGATCCAACAGATGCCAAATATTGTCGGCATCACTCTGAGGATAAAGGTCATGTACTCAGATGGTGATAACAACCAATCAGCTACCATCCTGAGATTGCTATCATATCAGAACCTAAACTAGAGATGTATGGCAAGTTTAAAATGGCATTTAGACTTTGTCCCCCTGAGTGGTACCGGTTCAGGAAAATTTGCATCCTGGCCCATGGACTATAAGGGTTTGTGGGTGTGTAGGTGATTTCCCTGACATCTCTCCCTCCTCTAGCCGTGAATCATATTATCGGCTAAGCCCATCTGCGTTCCCGTTCCGGGATAATTGATCGGTGGGTGATCGTATAGTTAAATTGTAAAAGTTCCATTCTCCACCGTGCTATCCTTCCATGGGTGTCTCGCATCCAGTCGAGGTAAGTCAGAGGGTTGTGGTCAGTTTGAATTTCAAAATGAGTGCCCTCTAAATATACCCGGAAGTGTCTTATGCCTTCGATAATCTCGCGCTCTATTGCCGAGTATTTCTGTTCGCAAGATAACAATTTGCGGGAGCCATAGGCGATGGGATGGTCTTTGCCTACGTCATCCAGTTGTGACAACACGTACCCAATGCCAGTATACTGGAGGCGTCTGTTTGGAGATAAAATCTCCGCTCCCATTGTGGTGTCCTCAGCACTGGATAGTGAGTCAATTTCTTCTTTAGTGTTGTGAAGGCTGTCTCTTGTTCGGTTGTCCACCAGATGTTGTTCGGTTGATCCTTCTTCGTGGCATCCGAGAGGGGAGTGGCAATCTCTGAGAAGTTTGGTACAAACTTGCGGTAATACCCGACCACTCCTAAAAATGCTCAGACGTCCTTCTTGGTTCGGGGCATCAGAAATTTCTTGATAGCTTGTACTTTGGCCTCAACTGGCCGAATCTTTCCATGGCCTATCTGGTGGCCCAGGTAGATACACTCGTTCCTGCCAAACTGACACTTCTTCTTGTTTATGGTGAGTCCAGCCTTTCAAACACAGCTCGTAGGTGTGTGATGAGGTCATTCCAACTCGAACTAAAAATGATTACATCGTCGAGGTAAGGGACTGCATATGTGGTGGTGTCTGATAAGATGTCGTCCATCAGGCATTGGAAGGTCAAGGGGGCTGATGACAACCCAAAGGGCATGGTGGTAAATTCATACTTTCCTCATGGATTGACAAAAGCAGTCTTAGGCTGACTAGCCTTCTCCATGGGTACTTGCCAATACCCCTTGGTTAAATCAATGGTGGAAATCCACCTCGACCCTCCCACATTATCGATTAGTTCCTCTATCCTGGCAATAGGATAGGGATCAGACTGTGTCACCAGGTTCAGCTTGCAGTAGTCGCTGCACAGCCTTTTGGTGCCATCAGACTTGGGCACTATTACTACGGGGGCAGACCAGGGGCTCTTTGATGGTACAATTAGACCCTGCTGTAGCAATGTAGTAATCTCCTTACGTAGGTACTCATGAAATGTGTGTGGAAGTCGGTAATGTGCCAGACGGATGGGTGAGGCATCCCCAGTGTGGATCACATGTTCAACCACATCAGTCCGTCCTGGTTTGTCGCTAAATAGTTCTGCAAACTCTTCAGTGAGTTGCTCGAGTTGTTCTTCTTGTGATTAGGTCAGATAGTTGATCGATTTCTGATGTTCAGGTTCAGAGTCCACGGTTATGGTGCACTCCATGGCCACCAATGCCGAGGGAACGGGAGAATGCCATACCTTCATCCCGTTGACGTGGTAGACACGGAGGCCCCACGAACCCTGACCTGCAGTTACTTTGAAAGTTACATCAGTTAGTTGTTGTACAATGGTGAAGGGTCCCTGCCACTCACTGATCAATTTGTTTAGCTTCTTAGGTCTGAAAACTAACACTTGATCTCCCACTGAAAACTTCCTCTCCTTTGCCTTTCTATCGTGGTATTTTGTGTGGTTTATTTTGGCCTTGGTCTCATTAGTAAAAGCCAACCCTCTTACTACGTCTAATTTGGCTCTCAAATTTCTTAGGAAGGTTACTATCTCTACCTTCCCTTCTGGTTGCTGTCCCTTCTACACTTGGGCCAACTGGTCTATGGGTGTGTTCATGGGTTTACCATAGACTAACTCATTGGGAGAATAACCTGGTCTCTTATGTTTAGTGGCACGGTAGGCCCAAAGAATGAATGGTAAATATTTGTTCCATTCCTGCCTTTTTCTGAGTGAGTTTCTTCAGAAGCTGTTTCAAGGTGCTATTAAAACGCTCCACCATACCATCAGTTTGGGGATGGTATGGGGAGGTCCTAATCTGTTTTATGTTGTTTAGTGTACAAAATTGCTTCATCGTCTTCGAGATGGAATTTGATCCATTGTCTGAAAGCACTTCTTCAGGTACACCTATTCTAGCTGTAAGGTCTAGAAGACAGCTGATGATGGCTTCAGAGGTTGTATTTGGTATTGCATAAGCCTCAGGCCACTTAGTTGCGTAATTGACCAGAACATACTTATTGCCCTATTTAAAGGACCAAAGATGTCCATTGCTAGTCTCTGAAAAGGAGGCCCTATCATGGGTAATGGGTGTAAGGGGGCATGCGCAGTTGTAACTGGTTTAGCACGCTGACAATTTGGACAAGACTTACAAAAAGCACTTACATCCGCATGTAGATTTGGCCAGTCCATGGAGCGTCGGATCGTGTCCATGGTACTTTCCTGCCCAAAGTGTCCAGCGATGGGGGAGCTGTGAGTCAGTCGAAGGATTTCGATTCGGCTGCTCCGAGGGACCATGATGAGCTGATGCTCGCCTTGTACTAGTGGCTGCCTTAGCAGAATTCCGTCCTTCCACAGGTACTTGCTGCTGTCGGTGTCAGCCTCATGTCTGGCCTTTTCAAGTGTGGGGTCGTTCTTTTGAAGTTTCTTGAGCTTCTCAGAACTCACTTTCTCAGGCAACCAAGGTTTGGTGCCTTGTTAGGTGATTGGATGTTCTTTATCTTCTGATGAAGAAATCCTCCTCAAAATTGAAGGGTGACTTCTCTGTCTCCTCTGACTCTGATGAAATGGGCGAGTCAGCGATGGAGGGGGTATTGGGGGTTGAGAGCATGACCTCGTCATTGGTCTGCTGCTCCTTGTCTTCCTTTTCTTGTCGAGCAAGTTCCTCGGTCTGTGCTCGGGTGGTGACGTAGGTCATCTCTAGGCTCAAGCATCCAGGGTCCTTTCGAGTCCCTGAGACTATCTTGCCTTCGACCAATTCCTATAGTTGGGGAACATCTTGTCCCACCAGCATATCCACTGAGAGGTGGGGAGAGACTCCCACAACTAGTGTATTCCTCATCCCTTCCAGCTCAAGTTCTACTTTGGCAGCTGGAAACCAGGCTAGCTCCGTGCTGGCGGTTGACTAGGGTATTTTCCAGGTCAAGATCTTCTTCTTGTTTCTTGTTCAGACACCGGGGATAGATTAGCGATGTAGTGCACCCAGTGTCGAGCCACACTTTTGCTTGTCTGCCATTTACTCTGGCTGTTCGAAGCCAGGGATTGGGGGGCGAGGATGTTGGTGCTTCCACGCTCATCTGAGCACGCTCGTTCTTGATGTTACGATTTGATTTGTAGTGCCCCAGTTGGTTGCAGTGGAAGCACCTCACTTCATTCAGTCTACTTATGGGGGTTCTGGAGGCCTTCGGGGCTCTCCTCTCTCTTGTAAGTTCTGCCCATTCAGGGCTTCTGGCCTAAGTGACCTCGGTTGGAGTTGGGGTTTCCTAGCTGGTGGGCCATCCAGCTCTTCTCTTCTGTTGGGTACATTGGACAGATGTCTTGCCACGGACTCTGCCAACTCTTCGTAGAAGCCAGGGTTCTGATTCCTCATTCTCTTCAGTATTGTGAGGGGAGGAAGCCAGCCACTCTAATATTTTGCCATTCCTTTTTTTGAAAACCACAATTTTTAAACTCTCTCAATGCTCTAACATTCATCAATTAATGATATATCATAGTAGTCATAACTACATGTTTAGGCTATTGAGAGTACCAGCCCATCTGCCAGAGTATATAGTATATTCCACAATTTCTATTCAATAACTCACAACCACGTGCTAGGCTGATGAATATTGTCACTTTGAGAAGAGATTCCTTGTGGTGGTATCATACCACAAGATAAGGTGTCCATTGTGCCATACATATTAAGATTTCTCTTTAGCACACTTTTTGCAGGCTTCTTGGCACTTTTATTTTAGTATCCAGCATTTTGTAGGTCTCCCCTATGCAGTACTTCCCCAGCTGCTTAGGATTTGGCATAAATGCATACTAGTCCATTATTCATCTTTCACTCACATATGTTAAGCCCATAGAATCCTTCCTGATCTGAAAACTATTCTGATATTGATCTTCCTGAGGATCCTTCTGATTTTTTCATTTATTCCTGCTACATAATTAGTACCATAGGATCCTTCTTAGATTCGTACTACTTGCAGCAGTGTCCTTATCTTCCTTTCTCAGTGTTTGGACATACTTGCAGATCAAAAGGTGATTTAAGCATGAGGATAAACATTCTCCATAAGAAATGATTATCTTCCTTCCGTAGGTCCTCCTTTTCTGTTTGTTATGTCTGGGATGTATCTTCACAGGGGTGTTAACACCTCATTATTCCTGATGAAGGCTAGAACATCTTACCAAAATATTGAGAATATCATGGATCTCCTGCCTACATTTATGGTAGAACAAACAAAGAGGTCCTGATTAGAGAGACTGAACGAGCTGAGAAACCAACTGTGAAACATCAAAGGGATAGTAGGATTGGAAAATATCTAGTGTGATTGTATGTATATTACCGTTTAAGGTCTGACTTAGCTCTGGGCTGGCAGCCTATTTAAAGGCACCATCCCTGGGGCATAGGGAGTGACCGGGTGGGATTGTAAGTTGTGATTGATCCTTATTAGTTTATATCGTATTCTTTGAAATAGCAGATTCTGCTTGACATAAAGGAGTAGAAACCACAAAACTGGTGGCAGTGACCGGGACATACTCCCCAATCTCAGCAGACTTGTTCTCTAGAATCTAACCATTGAGGCCAGCAATGAGAAGTAAAACAACCAAGGACTCTAAAGCTGAGGCTGACCCATCCGAGTGTGAAATGCAGGACAGAACCTCTGACTTGTCCAGCGAGGAGTCCACTGTCACAGCAACATCTCTACCTGCAGAATGTGACATTAGGCAAATGCTTATGATGATGGATGCCATAGAACTGTGGAAGGAAAAATTCGAGAAATGATAGAAAGCAGAGGCCAGAGAGAGAGAGCAGTGGAGTGAGAAAGTTGAGACAAAGCAGAGGGCAAAGAGCTAGCAGCTGAGAGAGAAAATCATCAGGAGGAGAGGAGACACATCGATGAGGAGCACTGGATGACCATGTGCAAGGCCAGTCAAACTTCAACAACCCAGAATCTTCCTAAGATAGATTACGTTAGACAGCAGGAGAATGAGAGCTGGACTGTGCTGTTCTAAGCCTCACAAGAAGAGAGACAATGGGAAAGAGAAGAGGAAGCCATCAGGATGGTTGCCAGGGATTGGAAGAGAGTGGGAAGGGCCATACCCATACTAGCGGCTCTGAGAGATGCCAGTGACTTGGAATCCTTCCTCAATAGTTTTGAGGGAAAGATGGAACTTTTCAAGGTCTATCCGGGTTACTAGCAGGCTAAATTTCTCCCCTTCCCGAACCAGCCTCTTTCCGATTCCAGGAAATTATGATATTCGACACGAAGTCTGACTTCTGCTCCATTAGGTCAGTGCTGCTGGACTTCCAATGGTATCACCCACAACCACTACCGAGTGCAATGGCATGACATGGATATGCAAGTAAAGGGACGATTCAGCAGCTGTGACAGAGACTAGCACTGATGTTCAAGCATGGACACAGAAACAGCGAGCAAAGATGAGTTGGAAGACTTGATGATTAAGGTGAAGCTCCTAGGCTTATTGCCCCCAGCAGCCCAGAGCCTGGTCAGAACCCAGAACCCTGACACAGCAGTAAAGGCAGCCTCCTGGTGGACACTGCCTGCAATATCACACAGGTGCACCCTAGATGGCTCTCAGAGAATTACACTAAGGGGAGAACCAATGATTGAACCAGAGGACAACCCGATACCTGAGGACAATGAACACCATGTTGGTGGAGGGAAAGACTATCCAACTGCCCATGGCAGTGAATTCCAATCTTGATGATGCCATCCTGGGAGACATCCCCAATCTGCATACCATGGTACCTCACACCACATCATGGAAAGAGACAACCCCACAGTCAAGGAAGAAACTTAAGAGAAAGCAGCTGAGGTGTAAATGCTTGAGTGATTGAAAGAAGTAGCTCTTCTGAGTTAGGAGATGGTTGGTCTAGCCACCCCCCATCAGACAGCGATGGGAGTGCCCATTTGTTGTCATCTAACACTGAGGGAGAACTGAGCTCCACTGACAAGACAGATACACAAATGACTGGCTCACCAGAAATATGCTATGAAATGGGGTCAGCAGTTGCCACTGGTGGGGCAGAAACATTAGTTAGTAGAAGCTTAGGAGAGCAACCCCACCCTGGAGATCTGCAGGAGGAGAAGCGCTGTCTCCACCTCACCCTTTTTCTATCAGGACGATGTCCTGTGGAGAAAATGGACACCCCCAAAACAGACAGAAATGGTGCACCAGATTGTACTCCCTGAGGTGTAACAGAGAGACTGCTCTGTTTATGGCAAACCTAGTGCTATAAGCTGGTCAATTCAGGAAGAACCAAGACCATTAACAGACTAATGAGATGGTTCTTCTGGCCAGGCCTCCAAGGAGAAGTAGCAAACCTCTGCACGAGATGCTAAATCTACCAGCATGCAGCCAAGAGAATACTGTGTAAGGCACTCCTCATTCCCTTACCTGTTGTTTACAACCTCTCAGCAGACTGGTGGCAATGGACATAGTGGCTCCACTGCTGCAGACAGAGGAGGGCCATAGATATATTCTGACCATGTGCGAATGTGGTACATGCTATCCATAAGCTTTCCCAGTGAAGACCATAACAAGCAGAGATGTTGCAGATGCTCTGGTGGAGATGTTCTCCAGTGTGGGGTTTCCTGATGTGATGCTCTCTTACAGGGGCTCCAACCTCTGCAGTAAACTGATGGAAGAATTCGTGCAGATGTTTGGGGTGTCACACATCAAGACTGCAGCCTATCATCCAGAGACAGATGGGATGTTAGAGCACTACAATGCGTCCCTAAAGAGTGGACTCTGTAAGTATGTCAAGACGTTGGATGGATGGCATAAGAGTAATCCCTACTTACTTTATGCAGCTTCCCCACCAGAGAAAAGTGTTCAGCCCATTTGTTGGAGGAATTTCTGAGGGACACTGGACATGCTATAGGAACAGTGGAGGGAGCCAACTAAGTGTAAGGAGAGTTTTGTCTCCTTACTACTCGACACCTACAAGAAGTTGGAGGTTCCTCGAGACCTTGCCTGCACCACTCAGTTGGAGCAGAAGGACAAAATGAAGAACTGGTATAACAGGGCAGATCATTAACACTGTTTCCAGGTGGATGACCTAGTCCTACTGCCCTCATCATCCAACAAGTTGCTGACAAGGTGGCAAGGACCTTATTCTCTCTCAGAAAAATTAAGCCATACAACATATATCAAGACAGGTAGGAGGAGGCAAATGAATAGAACATTTCATGTGAATATGTTGGCCAGGTGGGAGTCACCATCAGTGGTCTGCCTCCATAGTTGAGACAATCCAACCACCACTGACTGAGTCCAAGGAGGCCACAGGGCACAGAGGTGATCCTACACCAACATTACTGCAAACAAATAGAAATATCTTTATAAAAGCGGGTCCGAATTCAATGACTTCTTTTAAGTGATGAAATCTTTAAATTGAGGAAATATGAGATTTTTGAGTGAGCCAGTTTCACCTATATATCAATAAGGAGAGCCAGCTGAACATTGAAGTTTATGAGTTGGCAGAAGGTTGTGAGTATGGGTAGGCCAGGTCTGGAATTATTTGTGACACACACATTGATTGTTGGGATTAAAGACAGTTCACTTTTGACTTTCTTCCAATTGGACAATGACCTCACACTTAATTCAGGTAAGGCTTCTTGATCGCCTTCCCGGGTAGATAATATGACTGAAATGGTGTGTGCAAAAGCCAGTGTAAGTCCAGAGTAGAGCATCCAAATCTTCTGTAACTTGGAATCCACCTTTCCAGTATGTTTAAGCATAGTTGAGTGAGATAATAAAAAATAAAAAATAAATGCAAAATTTAAATCTGACCTAAACTATACCCCCTTAACAAGACCAAGATGATAGTGTACCAAGGAGTGATAACGGAGAACTTTGCAAGACCAAGATTCCATTAATGCATGCGATGAGGACTGAATGAAACTGTGTAAGATAGGTAATGGAAGGAATGTAAGAACTGAAGTTTCAAGTGAGAGCTATTTTGACACTACCTTTCCTTAACATTTCCTGGCTTTAACCTGGATCATAGTCATCATGCTCAATTGAGTAGAGATTCCCTTCAGGCTGGTTACAGGAACAAAAGAGACAGAAATTCTGAAGAAATGCTCTACTAGTTAAAGAACCAGCATTTTACTAACCAAAAAGTGTTGTATAGACCATCGATGTGGCCACTGCCAAATGATTGTGTGTGTGTGATCTTGTGGTTCCCATGATAAGTCTATGGCGTTCATCCTTTAGTCAGGCCATCAGTGGAGGTGGGCTCCTTAGTCAGGGGATATGGACTATGGTATATATCCACTTCCCCTACTAATGGTTGGAATACATGATGAGGTCTGTCCAGGCTTGTCACGAGAGACCATTAGCATTGCCATTATCTTTTCCTGGGTGGTATGTGATGGTGAAGTGATATGTCTGGAGGTATGGGTCATTGAATTAGGCAGTTACTTTTATCCTTCATGCAGTTTAGGAAGGCAAGGCACCTGTGCTCAATCTCGTGAACCCCTGTGAGGTAAACACGAAAATACTTGATGGCTTCCATCACAGCAAGGCATTTCAGATGAATCTGTATCTGGTCTCTCATGGAAGTAGTTTTCTCAAATATGTTGCGACAGGTTGTTGCTCTTTCTCATCATTGACCTGACTTAAGACAGCCCCTATGCCAATATTAGAGGCATCTGTCTGGAGGGTGAAGTGGTGGTCTGGAATGAGGTTCATGAGTATGAAGGAGAAGGTGAGGGCGTGTTTGAGGGAGTTAAAGGCTTCCTGATGAGTGTCTGTCCACTGGAGGCGGTCTGGGGCATCCTTTTTGGTCAGGTTTGTGATGGGTGTAGATACGGAGGAGAATGAAGAGATAAAGCAGAGATAATAGCTGGCCAGCATGAGGAAAGCTGTCATGTCTTTTTTCCTTTTTGCGATGGTAAATCGTGGATTGCTGATTTTGGCTGTTTCTTGGAGTACCATCCCTTCTCCCACAATATGACTGAGACAGGTGCAAGTCTTTTATGCCCTCTAGCATTTGCATCTCTTTCTTGTTAGTCCAGCATCTCTAAAAGCATGATTAGGCATAGGTGGGTGAGGTGGTTCTTCCAGGTGTCATTATGTATGATGACATTATTCATGTAGGAAGCTGAGAAGAAAGAAAACTTTGCACGAAATGGCGCATAAATACTGAGGGTGCAGCTACCAAGCCAAAAGACATAAACTTAAACTTTAACTTGCCTTCTGGTGTGATGAAGGCTGTCTTTTGTTGATTTGTTTCTTGTGCTATTGGGATATCCAATAGCCTTTCGTGAGGTTGAGGATGGTAATAAATTTGGCTCATCCCAACAGATTGTCATCTGGAGCATGTGGAAGGAGTCTGGGGTGTCGAGTGAATTTAATCCTCTATTGTCTATTTAATCCTCTATGTGGTTTCATGCAGTCTTGTCATACCAAGTTTTTGGTTCTTCTTTGCAAGCTCTTCATTCGTATTGATTAATGTGTCGAGGGCTGCTCGACATGGCCAGACAGGCCATTATCTTCGCTCCATCAATGAAGATGAACCTAACAGTTATTTGAGTGCAGGCATTACAGTGTTGAGTGCATGCATACTTAAAGTGTTGAGTGCTGCATTACTTAAAGTGTTAATTGTGAACATGGTGTTTGGTTGTGAGTGTAGTGATGTAATGTCAGGTGGACTCTCTGTGTGCATGTAATTATGGTTACTTTCTGTATCCTGTCTGGCAGTACTTATAAAAGGTCCTGTCAGCCATTTGTGATTAGTCTTGTCTTCACCATAGTTTTCGTCAGTTCATAAGTTATACCTAAATCTCTCTGAGTAGGTATTAACTAAGGCGATACTTAGAGATAGACTCTGGTGGCAGCACCTATTAACTGAAGGGAGAAGGTAATCCTAAGCGAGGAACCTTAGACACCTTCTTTAAAACACCAACTACCCCTTCACATCTGGTGGCAGCGGTTTTGCTTGGAAGAAGCATCGGACCAGCAACACAGCTACTTATATCGACTTCATGTCGAAGGATTCAAGGGAGCTAAGGTCAAGGATGAAACCGCAGTCTACGCTCTACGGAACAATGGAGGAGAATAATGCAACGAGCAGCTCAGAGTGCATGCTGACGAGTAGTCAAGGTCACCACAGTGAACAGCTGACGGATTTCTTCATACAATTTATGAAGGAACAAACAAAAAGGGAAGCAGATCGTCTCTTGCTCGAAAAAGAGAGGCAGGATGAGGACAGGAAAGCCAGGGTCCTAATGGAGGAAGCCAGAACTAGGCTGGAGGAGAAAAGGCAAGCAGAGGTCGAACTCCAACGTGGGCGGGAAGAGCAGTACCACTGGGAGAAGCAAGACAGGAAGCAAGCCAACATTCGTCAAACCCTCAAGACCTGGGACGATACAACTGAAGCTGAAGCTTACCTGGAGACCTTTGAAGCTATCATGCGGGAGGCAGACGTTCCTGAGGTCGACTGGCTGTCCATCCCGCGGAAACATCTCGCGTTGTCGAATTGTCACCTAAGCCATACCAGACCGTGAAGAATGATCTAATCGAACGTTTAGGAACAACCCTTCAACAAACCAGATGCGCCATATGGCTAGACAGACCCAAGCCAGACCAAGATCCTCGCAGTTTTCTACAGCAGACTTATAAAGCTCTCAACAGGATCAAACGAACCTATGCTGAACGAAGTCGAAGAAGTCTTGAACGAAATGTTTGCTGGAGTGATACTCAGGAATTACTCAAATGAAGCCCTTCTCCACATCAATCAGCAACGAAATACTTCACGTTATCACAAAGTGGAAGCCTTGCAGGTGCTGTGGGAAGCCAAAGGATTCCATGAGAAGAAGCTACTGAGACACCAGCCCAACGAGGGGCAGCAGTATCAACAACGTCGACGCCAGGATGGATGGAATGCACAGAGCCAAGTATCTGGAAGCAGCTATCAGACTCCCAGGAAGAAAGGTGAGCCTTCTGTACATAAGGGTGGGAATGAGCATCCGGGGCAGGGCTGGGGTGGGCCTAGAGAAAGCCGAAAGTACACCGGGGATGGCAAGCATAACCAGATAAAAACCTTTAGCCAGAACTCTAATGTTGTTTGTTTTGTTTGTTTTGGATGTAGGCAAACTGGTCACTTTAAATGGGACTGTCCTTCAAAGCAGTTGAATAGGATTAGGTCACCAACTCCTAGTACCAACAAGCTAAAGAAAATAGGCAGAGTTAATGGTATTCCTTGTGAATTTCACCTGGATACAGGGGCAGACATGTCGGCAGTGCCACCCACATGGTGGAAAAAGCACAGTATACTGGGGGGAAATGCTCTGTACACTTAGGAGATGGGTCTAAGACTTTCATGAAAAATTCTAAGGTTAAAATAGCGGTGGATGGGATGGAAGTGTTGTGTAAAGTTCTAGTTCGTAAGGGACAATGTGTGGATGGATTACTTGGAGCAGACCACCCTGTTATTAAAAAAATGTTGGATTCAGTAACCAAACCCGACCCGTTACCGGTGGAGACAGAGGTTACTATTGACCCCATACCCAAGGCTGATACTGGTGGAACTAAGTTACCACATGGAGAAGAGTCCCATGGTTCCCCAACCGTGTGTGCAATTACTAGGGCCATGAGCCAGGCAGACCAGGAAGAGATAACCCAGAATACCCTTGCTAATGCTAAGGATGGAGCTGTCCCTACCCCACTAAATGTACCCAAGATGACTAAGGCTAGTCCTTGTGCCCCGTCATTGGAGAGTAGTGATAATGACAAGGAGGGGGATAGTCCTAGTGTCACTCCTCGGGGAGAGGTAGAGACTGAGGTAGAGGTGGTAGTTGCGGAAGAGGTGGAAGAAGATCTTGCGGAAAGAGTGGAAGAGGCAGATGTTCTTGTGGGGTTAGAGTGTGTGGAACCTGAAGGCGAGCCTCTACCTGACTTGTCCAATGACAGGGAAGGAGTGAGCGAGCTGATAAGGCAGCAGAGAGAAGATGTGTCGCTGTTTGAGATGAGGAATAAGGCTGAACAGGAGGAGAATGGGTATTACTATAATGGTGGAGTGTTGATACACACCAAGTTGGCAGATCAGGGGGAAGAAAATGCTAGGATTGTAGTACCCCTGATGAGGCGTTCAGATGTCATGGATGCAGGGCATAGAGGGCTAATCGGAGGGCATTTTTCCCATAACAAGATGGCAGCCCATATTAAGAACTCTTTTACTTGGCCTGGACTTGATAAATATGTGAGGCGATATTGCGCTGCTTGTCCCGAATGCCAAAAGGCTGGTAGACCTCTCTTGCCCAAGATCCCTATAGTGGCCACACCCATTATCTCTACACCATACCACAGGATGGCCTTTGACATAGTCGGACCTTTACAAAGAACGAAGCGTGGCTATGGCCATGTTTTAACTGCTATTTGTATGGGAACCAGATATCCTTACTGTATACCCTTGAAGAGGATTGATGCAGTTTCAGTTGCTGAGGGATTAATGGACATTTTCTCACACACTGGTATTCCCCATGAGATTCTGACAGACCAAGGTAGTGTGTTTATGGGTAGACTTTGCTCTGAACTGTGCAAGCTATTAGGGGTTAAGCATATTAAAACAACTGCCTACCATCCATAATCTAATGGTGTGTTAGAACGGTGGCCCGGGTGCTTAAAAGGCATATTGAGAAAGATGGAGGATAGGTTGGAGCAATGGGACAAACTTTTAAATTATTGTTTGCTCGCCTATCGGGCTACACCCCATGCCGCCACAGGTTACTCCCCCTTTCAGTTAGTCAATGGCAGACCACTCCATGGGCCACTGGAGGCCATGAAAGATAGTCTGATTAGTGGAGAGCTACACAGCAGTTGAATGGGTCAACCAGTTAGGAAACCCCCTTACAGACCTGCACCAAGTTGCTCGTAGTAGAGAGGCAAAGTATAAAGCCAAGATCAAATTGAATTATGACAAGAAAGCAGAGATCAGAGAATACAAACCTGGGGAGATGGTACTCTTACACACGCCAAATCCTACTGGTAAATTGGAACTTGTGTGGTACGGCCCATATGAAGTAACCAAACGGTTAGGGGAAACCACTTATCAGTTAGCGGTGCCAGAGAGACGGAACTACAAGATAGTTGCCCATGCCAATAGGCTGAAGCCATGGAAAGACCTTTCAGCTAACCTTTTTCGGGTTGTGGTTGCACAGGAATGTGCTGACTCAAATCATCCTGTGGGTAGAACAGTGTTAAGAGAAACAGAGATGTCTGAGGATCAGAGACTGATCATGCAGGCTAGGATCGCTAGGCATACACCTACAGTTGGGTCTGGCAAACTAGGCAAAGCCCTGGAGTGTGCTCATGTTGTCAATACTGGGGATTCCTCACTAGTCCGGTCCCATCCATACAGGATTGTAAATGGCTGGAAGGAGAACCTGAGGGAAGAAATCAGGAAGTTGCAGGATCAAAACATCATCTTCCCGACCTATAGTCCATGGTCTTCCTCTATGGTGCCTGTTCGCAAACAGACGGGAGAAATTAGGCTATGTTTAGACTACCGTAGGTTGAACGCTGTAATGGTAGATGATCCTTATGAGATGCCTAGGATAACAGACTTGTTAGACAGAGTTGCTAATGCCCGTTGACTATCCAAAATTGATCTTAATCAGGGTTTTTATCAAATTCCCATGGATGGGGCCAGCAAGGCTTTCTGTATACCATGGGGAAAATTTGCTTTCAATCGCATGCCCTTTGGCCTGAAGAATGCACCTGCAACCTTTCAGCGATATATGGACATGGCGCTGGGGAAACAGAATGCATTTTCTAGTACATAAACGCACTCAGAGAGGCTGGGTTGACTGCTAAACAGGGAAAGTGTGTCTGGGGGGCTAGGACTTTGGAATACTTGGGCCACCAAATTGGGCTGGGGAAAGTAGAAGTGCCTGAGGCACGAGTGAAAGCGCTTACTAACTTTAAGAGACCTGTCAATAAGAAAGACTTGCGTGCCTTCCTGCGTACGGTTGGTTATTACCGATGGTTCATCCCAGACTATGCCTTATGGGCTTGTTCTCTTAATAATGCCCTTTGTAAGAAGGCTCCACACATCATACAGTGGGATGACAAAATGTTATCTAATTTTGAACTTTTGATTTCTGATCTATGTTCCGACTGAGTGCTGTGGCTTCCACGAGATGACGACCACTTTACGCTTCACACAGACGCATCATACAAAGGAGTTGGCGGGGTGTTGTCAGCAGTCCGGGATGATGTAGAGCGACCAGTAGGATACTTCTCCAAGGCACTCACTAAGACAGAGAAACGTTATTCCGCCACTGAAATAGAGTGCTTGGCCATCTACAGGATTGTGGATCATTTTGCTATCCATTTGCTAGGTCGACCATTCACTGTGATTACAGACCACAAGGCGCTACAAGCACTCTTCACTTCACAAACACTGAAGGTGCGCTTATTCAAGTGGGCACTGTCACTGCAGTCGTACAGTTTCAAGGTGGAGTACAGACCAGGGTCAACCCATCAAAACGCAGACGGATTATCCAGACAGGCGTGGGACGAGGATCTGCCCTCAGAAGAAGACAGCATTTGGGAGGGACTGCGTCCAACTCAAGGCGGGGGGGGGGATGTCGAGGGCTGCTCGACATGGCCAGCCAGGCCATTATCTTCACTCCATCAATGAAGATGAACCTAACAGTCATTTGAGTGCATGATTACAGTGTTGAGTGCATGCATTACTTAAAGTGTTGAGTGCATGCATTACTTAAAGTGTTAATTGTGAACATGGTGTTTGGTTGTGAGTGTAGTGATGTAATGTCAGGTGGACTCTCTGTGTGCATGTAATTATGGTTACTTTCTGTATCCTGCAGGCAGGACTTATAAAAGGTCCTGTCGGCCATTTGTGATTAGTCTTATCTTCACCATAGTTTTCGTTCAGTTCATAAGTTATACCTAGACACCCTAAATCTCTCTGGGTAGGTATGGGTAGGTATTATGACTAAAGCGATACTTAGAGATAGACTCTGATGGCAGCACCTATTAACTGAAGGGAGAAGGTAATCCTAAGCGAGACACCTTCTTTAAAACACCAACTACCCCTTCACATAAATGCTTGGCTCATTTCTAATCTGTTCATGACATTCATCATTTTTTGTGCATGTAGTCTCTCCTTCCCATACTTCTTTGAGGATGTTGTTCATCTGCCTTATAGGAGCTTGAATGGGGAGTAGCCTGTGGTTGCCTGAGGAACTAGGTAAAAAAGTAGGTAAGGGAGGACCTCATTGTTTGTCCAATTTATCAGGGTCTTTTTAATGATCTGCTTGAGGGTTGAGTTGAACTGATCGACTAAGCAATCAGTCTGTTGGTGGTACAGAGATAGTCTTTATTCACCCGAAGCCTAGCCAAGCATGAAACTCTGTTCAGTTTGCTGTTGAAATTTGACCCTCAGTCCGTTAGGATCTCGGATTGTAGACCTAACTGCGGTAAAGAGCTGGATAAGTCTGTCTGCCACTGTAGTGCTGTGGGTTCTCTTGAGAGAGATAGCCTCTGGAATCCCGCGGGCCTAATCACAGAGTGTCAGGATATAGCAGTATCCGGACTTCAATCTAGGAAGAGATCCCATGATATCCATGGTGATGTGGTGGAATGGGAAATCTACGTGCCTTCTGTCTTAAGGGTATTTCTTTGCACTGAGTACAATATTGACAAAACTGTTGCACCTCTGTTCTTACCCCTGGTCCAAAGGAACTGCTACAGTTACAAGCAGTCATATTTTTTTGGCCAAGGTGGCAAGCAATGGGAATACAGAGGGCCATACACATAGACATAGGAATGGTGTGGGTGAGGTAGCAACAGTTGGTTGGTATGGTCTTTGTCTTCTTCATTGCGTTAAGTTGATCTTGTTCATGATAATGTAATCACTGGTCTCAGAGTAGGATGATTGCCAGGCAAGTGTGAGGGATAGGTCAGCGAGTTATTCCTGGAGAAACTTTTGTGGACCTTGTTCCAGGGGGTGGATGGCATTGGATTGGGAAGCAATGGTACTGGAGCTGTTTCTTTTATCAGCCTTGGTGAACTTTGTCTTCTCCTTGGGTATTAGGAAGGTATTGTCTGTGAAGGCAGTCCAGTATGGGTCATCAGTGTAATTTATCTCAGGATGTTCTGGTTCTTTAGTGGGATGGTGGTATCTGTAGGGGATGCAACAAGGTTAAGATCAGTAGGTAACAGTTGTACTTGGGGTAGTGTGGGGTGGAGAGGCTGTCATGTGTATGGTGAAATCTTCCATTGTCAGGAATGATGATTGGGTTAGGTGTGGCTCTACTCGTCTTATCAAAGTACTCTTGAAGCTGGTGTTCCTGTCTCTGCCTTAGTTTACACAGCAAAAACTTCTCTCTTCTCATTTAAGGTATAGCCCAAATGCCAGAGGTGTGGGATGTCTCTCCCAGCTAGAATATCACATAGTAGATTGTTGTATGATGCTGTAGATAGAACTCGTCTTCCACATTTAACTATAGGTAAATTGGCTAATGATAAATTACCTGTGATGGGTAAGAAATCTCTGCGAATGCTAGTGAGGAGGTGGTCAGGTATCGATTTTGAATGCACCATGGTTTGGGCTGCTCCTACGTCAAGGAGAATTCTGGTTACAAGATGTCCGAGAGCTTTTCCGGTGCATATAACTGAGCGATGGTGTTGACATAGTGGATGGGTGAGATGTTGGCTCGGTATTGGGATGCTATGTGGCCGTAAGTGCTACAATTGTAGTACCCAAGGCCGAGGTGGGAATCATATTTTGGCAGGGTGATTTGCTTGGGTTGTTTGTGTGGAGCTATTGGTGGGTTGGTAGGTGTGGTGGAGGGGAATAGTGGAAGTTGGAATACTGTGGTGTCTGAAGTGTTGAGGTGGTTGTCTTTGTTCTTTAGGTGTTTGATGTGATTCTGCGTAATTGTCGGCAATGTGCATCGCCTCTAATCCACTTAAGGGTTGCCTATCTCATACCCATATCCTCATGACATCTGGCATCTTGACTAGGGCTTCTTCATTGGTTATGGTCTTAAGAAGTCCTCTTTGCTTGTCTTGTTGTTAAACTATTTGAAACTCAGGAGAGATGGTTTGTGATAGAACTCACTCCACATTTCCCTTGGTTCTGGCATGATGGCTGTCTCCTGTATTTGTCTGGAAAAATGTGACGAAGTGTTTCTCTTACCAATGGGAAGTCCCTCCTCTCTTCTTCACGTAATACCATGTAGACCTTCCTTGGTGTGGAGCTGAGCAGTGGTGCTATGCTAGCTGCCCATTGGTTTCTTGGCATTTGGTGTGCATCCATGTGGGCCTGGAAGGAATGGAGGGAATCTTCGAAGTCTTCTCCTTCTCTCATGACTGCATGGGTGGGTGTGGTCAGATCCTCAGTGGAGTTTGAGAGTTGGCATATCTTGCTTATGAAAGTCTTTCTCTTGTTGTCTTTCCTTTTATCTCCTCTCTCTTTCTAGTTCTTCCCTTTGTAGTCATTTTGCCTCGTGGCCTCTTGATGGGCTACTTGTGCTAGTCTTTCTTCTCTTCTTTGGGTCTCTAACTACAACTGGTTATACGTAAGACATATGATGTCATCCATAGTGGCTGAGTTGGTAGCAGTCATGTCGCGTGACGGATGTTTGGTAGGGCTTGGGTCTTCGGACTCAGAATCACTGTCAGATATTCTGGTGAGAATGTATTCGTCGGCCATCTCTTTCTTGCTTTTAGCTCTATAGTGGCCATAGTTAGTGCTGACAAAGTGTCGGAAAATCTGTGTTGGCAAAGGAAATAGAGTGAAGTAGGTTCGGTACTGGTTTCAAGGTTATCTTGATCAATCTTCTCTTTGGTGAGGGTTGTTTCTGTAGCTGCCACCATAGGGGAGGAATGGAGGCCTTATACTGAGGGCAGTCCTCACTACAAAAGGGATGTAGCACTTGAAGGTAGCTTATGCAGTACTTGTAGATATATACCCAACAAAACTTGTCATTATGAGCCAGTCTGTCCCTTTTATGGAGCCGACTAGCTTCAGCATATAAATGACTAAATAAGGTAATGATATAAACTTGACCAATGAGATTACAGAGCATTATAGACTTCTTACTCTTACCTAATATGGTTACACCATCATTGCCAAATGATTGTGTGTGCATGTGATCTTGTGGTTCCAAGTTAAATCTATGGTGTTGATCCTTTGTTCAAGCCATCAGTGGAAGTGTGGTCCTTAGCCAGCGGATATGGCCCCTGACAGGGTGTAGAAATCTGTGTTTGGAAATGAAGTAAAAGGGTTTGAGTGGAGTAGGTTTGGCACTAGTTTCAAGGGCTTCTTGATAGCTCTTCTCTTTGGAGAGGGCTTTTTCTGTAGCTGCTGCTAGATGTGAGGAATGGAGACCTTGTATCTAAGTTGTCCTCACTAGAGTAGGGGTGTAGCACTTGAATGCTAGCTTGTACAATACTTGTAGAGATAGCTCCAACAAACTTGTCATTGTGAGAGAGTTAATCCCCTTTATTGGACTGGCTAGCTCCAGCACATAAATAAGGAAATGATATAAACATGACTAATGAGATTTACGAGTATTCTAGAGTTCTTACTATTGCCTACTATGGTTACACTATTGCCCAATGATTGTATCTGCATGTGATCTTGTGGTTCCAAGATAGCTTACAGTGTTAATACTTTATTCAGACCATCAGTGGAGGTGGTCAAGCGATATGGTCTCTGACAATTCCTCATATCAGAATCAGGACAATTTACCATCTTCATTTGTAATAACTGCATAAAGTTTCCTTCTCCCTCATTCTCATTACCTCATGAAGGTAATCCCCATCTAAAAAGATATCTAATGCATATACAAGAACATGTTATGGTTTTGCTCGTCTGTTGCTACCTGATGTACAAGCAATTCACCTACATTCTGAGAGGTTTTTGAAAGAGTCATTGTATGTTCTTTGGACTAAGGCTAGAACTCATCTGGTATTTATTTAAAGGGGACAGAACATTTTTCAAATTGCTTAATCTCTTTGATACCTGTAAAAAAATTAATTCCACTCATGCAATATATTCAAATGAAAATGGAATATATACCACTCTAATAAAAATTTACTAGTTCTGCACTAGAATGCCTAACTAACTTGGTCTTGAAGGCAGTCCCAAAGGTGTGGCATGTAAACTAAGTCATTGGCTTCATCATAGTCCAGCAATTCCACTGTCCAAACCTTGAAGGTTGGAACGACCTCCATACCATTTATGTCCTACCAAAAGACTGCTTTGGAAGTTTGAATTGAGATGGCTGTTGAGGAGGAGTAGGTAATTGTTGTAGTTCACCAAATGGAGAACATTAGTCTTATTTCCCAGTTGACTGGGAAAAAAGAAGAAAAAAAGTATCCACCTTCAATGGCTCTTAACTTCTGAATCGTATCCCCTATGCCAGTGATTTTATTCTCAAAAGATAGCTTTCTCTTAGAGCTATAAAATAACATAAAATATTGGGATACAGGCTTAGGTAAACACGTTTTTGGTAGGGCTACTGTTGGCAGATGTAACTCCACTATAGAAGGTCCAATTAAAAGCTAAAGTGGTTGTGGTTGTTCAGTAGGCTTCAATGGGCGCAATAAAACTTTGATAATTGGCCAGCTTAGTGGCATTACATTTTTATGAGTGTTTGTAGAGTAGTGGTCAGAATTTTTCATGAGGTACACCCATTCATTGTATTATAACTTGACCATATATTTGTTATTTTTCAAAGTTAGAGTTGTATTGCACAGAAAAAATGGCTTGCACATGATACCAAAAGTTTGAGACAATGAGAGGTAGGCCTGCCAAGAGAAATAAAACCACAAAAAAAAAGTTACATGACTCTAAACTTGAGGTTTGTTTTATAACTTTATTACAAGTTTCCAGATAAACTCTTGACTGTTCTTCTTTTTTTCTCTTTAGGTCCTTGACGTCAGATTCAATGTCCCGTAATCTGTGCAGGTTAGCAGCGGTGGAAAAACAACTAGACAGGGTCTCCTTTTCAGAACACTCACCCAGTATGTTGTGTTCCTGAAAGATCGGTACCGAGATAGACAGTGAACTCTTGAAGGTCGCTTCCCATGCCACAGACGCTCCTGGCATTCATAGACCTATATTGATCTATGCCAGACAAATTGTCACAATTGTCACAAGACAACTAAATTCTCACATAAATCTCTAGGTTCTTCAGATTTGTCTTGATAGCAGAGCACCCTCACAACGACACTGTCATGTCCTCACAGCCTCCACAAGATTCTGTTTCTTGATCAAGCTGAAGTCTTCAGTGAAGTCAGCTCTCTCAGTAACAGACCCATGGAACTGCTCAGTATGCGCTGAAGTTGATGGGGTATCACAGGGCGACCCTGAGATTACAAACCCAATTTCAGACAGCCACTTTAATTTAATGAATAACTTACTAATATGTGAACCATATTGTATAGAACTGTTGAACAATAATTAATACCTAAGCTAGCATGTGTTGTATGCATCTCATTGGTCACTCTTATGTGTGAATATTTCCTTGTATGGGTATGTCTGGAGTGACTGACTGTAGCCTATTTAAAGGAGTAGTTTTACAGTCCTTTAGATTTTTGACTGCCATTACACTGAGTCTGTAGATGTGTGTATGTATGTGAAATAAAGGTCAATTCTTGTTGAGATACTTGCTTGCGTAATATAGCTAGGGTAGGTTGGTACATCAGAGGTCACCTGGTGGCAGCATACCAAACAAACTAGTGACAGGCGTGTAATCTTGGGTAGTATAGATTTCCGTCCTGTCACAACTGGTGGCAGTGGTGGGATACTGTTAGCTAAGAAAGAGAGAGCCAGTGAAAAGCCGTAGCCACAAGCTACTACTAGACTAGGTAAACTAAAATTATTTGTTTTGATTTCAGTGAACACAAGTCGACCATCATGTAGAAGTGATTATTGATTGAGTGAATCGAGTGGCAGACAAATCGAGATGTCGAGATCGAAAGCATCAAAATTCCCAAAAACAACTCAGGCAGACGAGGAAGCCAAACAGGCAGAGACACTGACTAATGCAGAACTATATAGCTGAGTTGTTGTTATGATTCGAAAAAGAAAGAGAAGAGAAGGAAGCAGAGAGGTTGGAGATGTAGGAGAGAGACAAAATACAAGCCGAGGAAGAGGTGAAGAGAGAAAAGAGACGGGAAGAAATGTTTAAGGTGATATGTGTAGATGGGGCAAGGAGCATGGATGATACATGAGAGTCAGCTGTCAGCACAGTGTATTCCTACCAGGACTGTGTGCCGAAGTTTCAGGAGATGGCCAAGCATGAGGACCCGTCTGACTATTTTATGGCTTTCGAGGCACACATGAATACCTACCATGTGGACAAGGAAGAGTGAACCAAACATCTAGTCCCAGTGTTGAGACCGGAGGCTCACAATGATGGAAGCAAGGCTGTATTACACTCAGACCAAAAAAGGCTATATTAGCAACAAGGTGACCAGGGAAACTTACTGGCAGAAGCTGGATGGCCTACGAGGTGAGGGTGGTGAGAACTGGGGCACAGTTGGACATAAAAGCAACTATACCTGAAGTGGATTGAAGGTTGCAGCACTGTGTGGAAGAGGTCATAGATCTTGGAACTATGGTTCTGCTGATCAAGACCATGCTAAGCAGGACAGTGGATACTGCTCCAAGTGTTTCAGGGGAATCACTGGGCACCACTAACCTACTTTCCGCCGTGTTGTCTGGTTTGAGTTAGAGCTGCTATTTTACCGTTATACCATCTGACTTTTTTTCCACGAGCACCAACTGTTAGTAATTCGTTTAATTTCCTACATCCCGTAACTGAATCCGCATGTTACATCGCAGTTGTAATTGGGACAGCTAGAGAGAAATGCCAAGTTGATCGAATCATGAGCAAGTTTGAGAGTCCAAGGAAGAATAGTTTTTCAACAATTCCAACGTCTGCAGGTGACAAAACAAAAATCTGGCTCTATACAGACATAGCCGTTGTTTGTCTGCTTATTATTGGAGTGTGGAGTCTAGCATCCCTGCCAATAATATTGTACTATATACCAAAATCAGAGGTAAGCCATTATGATCTTTCTTTGGTCAAATGAGTCCATGACATTTTCTAAGGTTATGGCTCACATTTAGTTAGGCTATGAACACATAGGCTGCCAGTTTGCAAGATAGGCATGCAGGCAAATCAAAAAAAATAAACTGGCAATTTTTTATTATCTGTATATAGCTATGTTATATCCAGATTCTGCTATACTTATGATGCAACTTCAATGTTTCTCTAGTGTCATGTTGCTGGTTGTTGAATTAGCTATATATAGATAACAGAGTGATATCAAAATATTTTGCACAACAGGTTGTGATTATTCATGCAAAAATTCTCCCCCCCCCCCCCTCCCCCCCCCCTATTCAAGATTCTTCTCTGGTGTGTAATAGGCGAATGTGTCTAGACTCTAGAGGTTCACTTGTCAATTATGGTTATGTGCTGTTTGCACTCTCAAGGACAGCTTAAGCTGTTCTAGTGTTCCCTAGCTTCCATTGCCACCTCACATAGCCACGGATGCTCTGTCGTTTAGTCTTCTCTTGACTTGTCCTTATACATTCAATCTGGCACAATTCCTTTACACTTTACTGCTTCATCTGGTAACAATCTTTCTGATCCCTTGTAAATTCACACTAAGACTCTCGCTTTAGTATCCAGATTCTTTGGGGATGCCTGGCAATATTTTGCTTCTGCAGCTGTTGTTTATCCTCAACACTCTTCTTTAGGAAAGGTCTAATTAACTACTCCTTGTTAGCCTTTTTATGGCTGGTGCTTCTTGGTTGTAGATTATGGAGTTTTTCTGTAAGTTTAGGTTATCTCCTGAATCATCACTCTGCCAATCCATCTGATCTGGGTGGGCGAGAGCTATACCTACTCTAATCTTTAGTATATTTGATACATTGCTCTTGCCAAATTGCTGGGTACTTCTTGCTAGATTAAGCATTGTATTTGTACTATTCCTTGTAATATCATGTGAAGGCCACTTGGAAAGTGAGTCCACTATAATGAAGCACATATGACTTCTAGTTCAATGTTAGCATTCTTTGGCATTGTTCACATCACTATGGCTTGATTACTACAAGTCACCACACATAACATCTGGCTAGTGCTTTCATCTTGAGACAATCATGTTGAGCACACAAGCTGTAATAGCTTTACCGATTGTGCTCCAGGTCTGGATAAACAATCCAATGTAAGGCAAACAATTGTATTCCACATTATGCTCATTTCAAAAAAGGGACAAAATCAGGTTTAACTTTCATTAGAGCAAATTGTCATCTTAGTTGGAAGACCTTTTCTACACAGTAAAAACGTAAGGTGTGCATAGCATACAATTCTGGTGTAATAGCTTTGTCGAGTGTCACACAATCTACCCTAAATGATGTTGACTGGACACCGAACAATAAGGTGATAGCACACCTAAATTACTAACACAATTTAGCCAGGAAATACTGCTACACTTTACATACCGGTTTGTTTAGTTTGTGCATAACACTATAGTCCAATGACATATTGCATATACTTAGATCACTTAATGCACTATTGCATCACATGAAAGTTTACACAAATGTTGAATAATCATAGGGATGTCCAAAATACTGACTTAATTTCTGTTACTTTGTTTCAGTGAACCATAAGTAATCTTGAAGACTCCATTTAGGACTTGATTGTGCTGATATGAGAAACAGTCATTTTGTGATGATTTATATAACTAAGACCAACAAGTGTATGACTAGAAAAACCAACCACATCGAGTACTGTAAAATCTACTCACAGTATAATTAGGGCATTTTCATAAACATAATATGCTAAGATCTGTATCGCAAATGATGATATTTACAGAGACTAAAAAATTGAAGGAGGAAAATACACCAGCACTGAACTAAATTAATTTTGCGCTGTTTTCCATTGTTAGTTGAACATAACAAGTTTAATAATTTGCCTTGATCAAAAAAGTATCTGATGTCAACTGCATTTAGTGCAGGCTCAGCATAACCATAAACACTATATACCTGAAGTAGGCAGAGCAATAATTGCAGTTTAACCAGTGGGATTGAGAAGGATTCAGTTAATGTGATGTCAGAAAAATGTCTGACATGTAAGGTTATAGTTAAATGTAAAAATAGGTTTATCAAAGATATAAGATACCAGAATGTTAATTTAGCTTATTTTATATCTGTGCAATTTGGGTCAGCACACTAAAATAACAAAACAAATATGTTACAAAAAGTCATCACAATATTTGAGAATGTCCCTCTTCAATTGCTCCTAGGAAGTAGCCCCTATACCTATCAGCTGCATTCCTGTACAATGTATACAAGGCAATCAATACAAATTTGAAAAGAAACACACAAAAGCAATTAGGCATGTTTGTTAACAGTGAAGACATACTTTTTCTGAATACAATCAATTCGAGGAAACCTGTTATTACTGCACCCATACACAACCAATGGCATGTAATGTATGCATGTAGTGCTTTAGCCAGTGTTATAATTATTTGAGTGTGAATTTATTCACTACAAGATGTACATGGACCAAAGAAAGCTGAGGCTAAGCATATGGGAGGTAGATAAGAAGGTGATTGAAAGGAGAAATATCCATAAAGTGAAACAACCAATACTTCTGGAAGGGACACTGTGTGCTCAGCACCACTCCGGTATGCTAAGCCCGATGGTATCTGCCTAAAAGAATTAACAAATATTCTGGGATCTTCCAATTGTCCCCATCATCAAGAAAGACACCTCTCAGTTGTGAGGAATGAAGAGGACAGAGCCATACAACTGATTAATGGATTTATATCTCTTGGAGCAAGTGCTGAATGCTTAAGCAAAGCCATTCCCTTTTTGTGCCTGCATTTGTTTGGGTTGTGTACTGAATCAGGATTCTCCATCCAGCCGACCTTTAGTCAGTGTGAATTAATTAGGGACAGAACATGCCAGAGGCAATGGATATTTCTTGAAAAAGTTGACATTGGTCTTCCAGACTGTGAACTCCTTGATAACGAGTTTTTGTCCTGTCCTGTTCTGAATGAGAGTCTCCCTACGAATGGAACTGCCACCACAAATATGTTAGGTAAATCATAATTATCATAATTGTTCATATTAATACCAAATTTCCTCAATGTTTATTTCCCCTCAAAACCACTCACTATCATAGCCTGTATTCTTCCTCGAATTGTGTTAGTAGCATGATTTTGCACCCACTTTTGCAGATATAATAATGTGACTATATTATATGGTCCTGATAAAATCGTCAAGTTCTGTTGGATTCAGTGGTGTGTACAGCAGTAAATATAGTAACATTTTCCTCTTAAAAGGTGGAAATGGTGGCAACTAATGCAACTGATGCAATACCAGAATTGCATAGCCTACCACTGAGTTAGACAGTTTAGTGACACTTTGTCTCACTTTGACACTGATGACTAAAGCTACTGTTTATTGATAGTGAAATAATGCTGTCTGTGGGTAATTTGTTTGATAAGGTTTTGACAATGGTAATGGGTTTGTTTCTTGTTTGAAAGAATCATGTGTATATATCCTTACCAAGGAAATACCTAGATCCAAAGTGTTGAGCAAGGAGGCATGTGGGTAGATCAATCAATTTTATATTTGTTCAATATTTAACCCTTTGTTTTATTTACTCAAATGACAGCATTCCATGGCCAAATTGTATCTATACTGTTGGCACTCTAAGAATGAACACTTTTGAGAAACAGTTGTAGCCAGAAATATAGTTGGGCCTTATCATTACTTGACTATTAATTTTTAAAAATGTTTACCGCAAACTTTATTATATTAGCAACCTCCTACCCGACAGACTTTATAAAGGTGAAGTTGCTGAAATTCTTTTTTTTTCTCCATCTCAATCTCACAATGAGGAAGCTCTTTTCTTGAAATTAACAACCAGCTAATAGAAATAAGATATTTTATACACAAATATTTTTATATTACATCAAATGAGGTTAGGTATGTTACCAATGGTATGCAGAGGGTAGGTACAAGAAGACTATTTTTCTATGTTCTCAGATTTGTTTAGCAAAAGGTTTTGTTAGATCCTATCCTTCTAGATATCATAGAGGTTGGCCTTTCATGGTATGAATACTGGAAAGATGAGTTAAATCGATTTGCATTCTCCAGTTTGTGCTATATAAAGCCTCCTGTGTTGTGTTAATAAGGGTTGGGGTGAAACTGCTTTAAACAGTACAAAATCTTGTGATTAGATACGAATAACTGTTTTCTTTTCAGACCATCTTGGTTGTACTACTCTTGCATTTTATCCTGTTATATCTAAACTGGATTCATAGTTCTTTTATCATGCTAAACACTTGCATTTTTACACATAGTTTGTCATATTGTGTAGTGTAATAATGTCTTATATTTCTGTACTTTTCTGTACTTGCATTGTTTCATTATGTCATAAACATGTTTGTATTGTTGTACCTTGTGTTGTGTGGGAACTGTAGATGAAGGCCATGAACTACACCTATAGTGATTATTAAACTCCAATAAAATTTTATTTTTGTTAAAGATAATATATACAAAGTTTTCAAATGGTTACCAGTTCTATCCACCAGCATGCTTGGGCTCTTATGTATCTCTGTATACTTCCTGAGATAAATAATTAATTTACTAAACAGACAAAATATCAGTGGTCAAATGGTTAACTGTCCTTCACATATTTGCACATGGCTACAAGTACTATATAGTACAATTATGATACGTTAGGGTCATGCAAATTAGTGATTAATTTAAAATTAACTTTCAATCCATCGCACACCATGTTTTGACAATAGTTCATAATAAATTGATCCTCCTTCATGCTAAAAAAATCTTATGTATTTTAATGTTTTGCGAAACTTTAAACCATTATTTTATGCTAGTAAGAGTATGCATTGTTACACAATTTGCGTGTTAATTGTGCACCATTATATATGCCCTGGTACAATTAGGAAATCAATGACTCATGTGAGCTTGTTATATACTGGTAGCCAGCTATCCATACAAGGAACATCCTGGCACATGAACCAGATTTGACAAAAATGCAATAAAGATAACCAAATAAATTATTATTTCATTGTATTATTATTTATTTGATGATAATTATAATAATAATAATAATAATAATAATAATAATAATAATAATAATAATAATAATAATAACAACAACAACAACAACAACAACAATAATAATAATAATAATAATAATAATAATAATAATAATAATAATAATAATAATAAAAATTATGTACATAATAATAATAACTACTATATAATAATAAATAAATAAAAATTTGCAATAAAACAGGCTTGATATTGAAGCTTGATATTGAAACACTACTGAATACCAAAAATTATGGTTGATGTGGCTTCAAGTTCAGGATCTTGAGAGTGGTTACCCAGCTGCCAGGTAAATCCATTCACATGGAAACACTCAAAATTTAGTGCTAGGCTAATGTGCAATGCTTCTTTCACTAGCAGTTCTTTCTGTCTTCTGGCCTGGTCTAAGATGGTAGTTTCTTCCCACTAAATAGGATGTCCATTGTCCTAAGCATGTTCACCTATTGCTAATTTCTATTTAGTACACCTTTTACATGCATCTGATGTTACTTCATTTCATCTTGAAGGATAAACTATGCATTTTGCATTGTGACCACATCCCTTGCAGCTGATGCAGCATGTCGTGTAATCAAGGCATTTAATGAAAGTTAAAACTTGTGGCAAATATTATTTTATTTTGCATAAGAGTATAAACTGAGCTATATATTTTTGATGCTTTTAATATTTGTGGCGTTCTACCTTCAATGAATATTAGAAGCTAAAAGGGCCAAAAATAATCTAAAAACAGTTACCATTTTGTGTTCAAGCTGAGATAGTAGCAACTTTTTTATCACGAGAATACCTACCATCTATATATATTGGTTAAACCACTACCACTTTCGTCATAGTTGTCCAGACAAATTATCATGGAATCGGTATATATTGCCTCAATTACTATCTGATATATCTAGAAAACAACACTTGGCTGAATTGGCTCTCATACTAGCTAAAAATCTGTAAGCTATTTCTATTCAGCAGGCCAGATATATACAACTGATCGTAGTTATCAGTACTTCATCTATGAGTTGATGTTCAACCATGGTTGACTTCAGTTAATACATTTCCCAGACAAAAGTTGCAGTTATAGCAAAAAATCTGCTTTGCCTTATTGAATATTCTTGATTTTTCAGCATTATAGCTCACAACTATCTGCAATTGCTGAATTCAACGAATCAAGGGCAACTCTGAACAGTACTTCACATACTTTTATATCCACTCATTATATTGAAAGAAATTACAAGCCACTTGAACTAGCAGTTGATTTTATAGATCACGACTGTATGAGTCGTCATTACTCAAATGTTGGTTAGTTGATCTTTGAGCCCAGGATGCAGGTTTCTCTGAATGTTTTTCCTTGGTGTGGTATATTATTATTTGTTAGCTGACTCAGTTCTATTTCCGGTAGGATATTGTTACATTTACATTAATAACTTAATAACTGTATGGTATTGATTTACATGGCACTAGCAGCTAATATTTTATGTTTTGGTTTGTGTTCATTTGATCTGAAGGAAGAACATTCGAATGTTACCATAACATCAGTTCTGGAATGCATTGGAGATTTTTACCAAGAAAATGGCGCAAATTATTGTACAAGAAGTTGTTATAAATGGCTACAATTATTGGGAAAAGAACGTGTTAGTCATGCTGTTATAGTTTTATTAAATGGCATTTCATTTCTACTATCTGCAGTAGTAATCATAATATCTTGCCTAGCACACAAGAGAATGTGAGTATCTATAACTAAAAATAATTATATTGGGTTGAACTGTTAAAAGGTACGTAAACAAAACTGTAGTCATATTGACTGCCACCAATTTCATGCCTCTCATATGCTCCAATGATTGTTATTTTAAAAGCAATACAATATTTTAAACAGAGTCATCTAAGTGGTTGTGGCCTACAAGAGTATGGTCTCATTTTCTTTGTTTAATATTGTTAATTCTATTCAGTTATTATTGTTCATTTCTTTATTTTTGGTTCATTCTATACATTATAATTGAGAGGTACATGTCATAGTAGTTCTACAATGTCTAACTCAGAGATTTAAGGTTTCCAAGGTTTTTAAACACTTTCAAACTTGTTTATTGTTATTGTGCACTATTGTGTTTTGTTATGAACCACCATTAAATAAATCATCTTTTTTTAATTTTATAAACGTAAGTCTTCAAATAGCATATTTGTTTGGTTAGAGTCACTCCTAGATCAACTACAGATTTCTTCAATGATTTGCCAAGAATTGAACTGGAGAACTCAACTAACCAAATCCTAATGGATGTTCTACTATACTCTGTTTATTGCTCAACTACACACGTGTTTAAGGCTTGCTTCTTGGAAGCAAATTATTCATCAGCAAATCAGTTAACCATTCACTTCAAATTCAGCTGCAAAGAACATAGCAAAACTTTTGCCCCCAAAACAAAACATGATAGCTTGATTGCCATTGAGATGAATCCAGACCATACTTGAGCTAATTGTGGATATGTTTTGAAGTTGTTTGGTGCTAAAGTTGAAGGGAAAAAATGATACATATATAGATACATAAATAGGTATAAACATAGAGAGATAGCTGATGATAAATTCCAAATATATTTCACAATATTTGGTCCATTTTATAGTTAAAAAGCTTGAGATATTGATATTTAAGGAATAAGTTATGGGTTCCTAAAATGGAAAACAAATGATTTCTTTCCTGTGTAAAGTATGTAGATGTTTGTCAATGATGTAATTGTATTTTTTATTACAGGCTTATTTTCCCAGCTGCCTTTATAGTATACATGGTAATTGACTACATGATTCTCAGTAAGTACACTTATACTAGTATGAACTATTAAGATGACTCTATTATCTAGTTTCCTTCACTTTACTCGGTGCTATGGAACGTAACAAGCTCTACTGTACATCTAAGAGTCTAATTAAGAGTCTGACAGAAGTCAATCCATTTTGTGTCATACATGGTAAGGTAAACTATAGCTATTATATATTTTGTATTTCTTATTTTAACATCAAGTTGACGTCTTATAGGTGTGGCAGAATTTAATAGAGATAAACCTAATTATGTTGCAAATAGTTCAAACATATAATTATAATCATAATAATATATTATTTTCTATATTTTATTATTAATTATTTGTTAATAAATCAATCAACCAATTAATCATTATTATTATTATTTTTTCATTTTTTATATAAACTTTTATATACACTTTTTAAGCTATTATCATTTTTCCACATCTGATGTTCATGTGCTGAATGCATGTGCCAGGTGTGGTTTGTATCACATGGTGAAGAGCTAGCTAACAAGCTTTTCTTATCCATCTCTTATGAAGGCTTCAGCCTCTAGTTGAAACATTGAGAGAGTACAATTTCAATTGATTATTGAGAAGGTTATTGTAACTAATAAAGCTCACATCTCTGCTAAACTCACAGTGGCAGCTTCTTAACTTCTTAAATGTGGATTTCCCACACAAGTTTCTAGCATGCCTCGACCATTTACTAAGATAGTAATTGGGAAAGCATAGAAAATACAGAAAGGGTGTCAACTAATAATTCAGTTTATTCCCTCCCACTCACAACTTGCATATATAGATAGCTCAATTCATAACAATTTTAATAGAAGACTCCAGATTTTCTAATGCATGTCCACATGTAATATCTTTCTTGATTTCTGTGAAAGTGCGAATGGATAATTAAGTGAGTACGTTCATATGATACTATTGAACCTAATTGTGGTCAGTTGATACATAGCAAAATATTTTTCAAAGAAAATAGATATAACAAAATAGTTATATATATGCACTTGAGAATAAATAGAATAATATTTGTTTATTTTTGGTTGTATTGTTTTGGTGTAAGCTTTGATAATAGTAGATTCCTAGAACTCAAAGCCATTATTGTCAAATATTTATTGATGTCGTATTGTTCATCAAGTACGGGGGAAAATAGTGATTTAAAAGATAAGGGGGTCAAGTTTCCAAAGGTGAGTTCAATTTAAATGTCTTCCCTTCCTAGGGATGTAATATATATGTATTCGATAAATATACTTGATAAACTTCTGTAAATATGCTTTTTGGAGTTGCATCCAAAGAGATTAATATTATATTTTTATGACATCCACAAAAAAGCTCTGGCCAAAACATGACAACCATGAAAATAGCTGCAGCCCTAAGATATTAAGATATTGACAATTAGCTGGTACCATACTTTTGCTTCAGGAGACCAGAGACACTTTTCAAGCTTATCAGTTTAGGCAGTATTTGTGGATTACATAAAAGTTGATATGTTTGCTTCATGTCACAACCACTTCATAGATGTGCCCCTCTCCACACACCCCCTCCCCCCTTTCTCTTCCTGCCCCAATATGGCCTTTGATAACATGCCATCAAGTTATGTACGTCTCGTCTACCTTAAAGTCAGCTGGCTCAGGTAGTGCATGCATTGGAATCATTCTCAACAAGCACATGCAACTCCCCACATATAACTAATAGGACCCAGGGAGTGGATCCATCATGAGAGCAGTGTGGTTGTGGGAACAAAAAAGGACAGAGTAAAACTCTCTAAAGCACGAGCAGAGTTATATCATGTCATGCAACATAAGTTTTATAGTATTGTCTTATAATTTACTTTAGTATTATAGGTTATAACAAAACAACACAACAAAAAGTTGATTAAATAATTGCAGATAGGAATAAAGGGTTACAGTCCCATCTAAGACCCACCTGCCCACTTCTGTCTTCCTAGATCCAGGACAGTGGCAGTATGCAATCAGTGATACTGTGTGTTTTTTCAATTTAATTCATAATGTCTGATTCTCTATGTATTTTATCGATTTTTTTAATACTCATGTGGTGTGCACTGAACGTCCAATATACTTTTAGAATTACTTGTTCCCAAGCTTCATCACAAGGATTGCTGCCAATATATTAAACGGATAGCACATTTATAACACAATTATCAGAGCCAGAATGAATGAGATGAAAATGTTCACCTACACTACTATTGTTCAGCAGTTGTGTTTCAGTGGGTTGGTATTTAAATGTGGAGTAGTAAATCACGCTTATAAGCTTTAGACACTGCCACTAATTGATTTGGCAATGAACAGCTGACCTAGAATTAAAAATATGATAATAAAAATGTTTGTTCGAAGGGCTCTTAGCAAAATTCTTTTATTCAATACACATGGTATTTATATGTATTTGCTTTTCATTCATTCTGCAGGTATTTCATCCACATATATACTCGGTCAGATGTCACTATGGTGGCTATTCCATATAGCTACTCTCTTTTGGAAAGTTATGTTTCCATTCCATGCTAGAGTCTATGAAATGTCTGGCAAGAACAAGTGCCTCCACATAACTTGCATCATAGTTGGAATTTTTCTTCCTCTAGTCCCCATTATAACTATAATGGCCGACACTTCAGTGGATCTTCAGAAACAATACAGAAATTCCACCTTCCAACTTAGAAACAGTTTGTTCTTATCAGAAGGATTGGGTCTTGGATCTCTTGGATTGGTTCCTAATCTATGTTATGTCACAAATTCAGCGGCACATTTTTACTCTCTTATCCTTATGCTGGACCTCATCTTGGGATGTGGGTGTACTATGATCATCATTATAGTCTGGTCTGTGCACAAAGTTTACATCAAAAGAAAGCAAGTGCAGGTTAATAAAAATAAAAATATATAGATCGTTTGACGTTATTATGATTAACATGTTCTTTTTTGCTTTCGTTATAGAAAAAAGTTAACGTAATCATCAATGGAAAAACAAGACCTCAATTCACATTTGGATTGGCTGAGAAGAAGCTTTTTATTGTTTTATGCTATAGTATGCTAATGTCTGTTATTGTTTTAACAATATTTGCATTTCAAACTAGAGCCAGTTCTGTTCAGATAAAGAATTTTCAAGTGTTCTTATTTTGTGAGCAAGGAAGCCACAATTCCAGTAACACATGTACTCAATATTATCAGGACAGAATTGGCTTTATTATTCCTCATGTTTTGGTAACTATTATTTTTAGTTTGTTTCCTATTGTGAACCTGATTCATGCTGTTAATATTCAAGAACTCAAGGAATTGTGGAGAAA